>CM074955.1:19988130-19998244 GCA_037577455.1 Pangasius macronema
ACATCTCTCTCCTTCTTTCCTCATTCCTCTCCTACTCTCCTCAGCCCTCTCCTACTCTCCTACTCTCCTCAGCCCTCTCCCCTCTCTCCTCAGCCCTCTCCCCTCTCCTACTCTCCTCAGCCCTCTCCCCAGCCCTCTCCCCTCTCCTACTCTCCTCAGCCCTCTCCCCTCTCCCACTCTCCTCAGCCCTCTCCCCTCTCCTACTCTCCTCAGCCCTCTCCCCTCTCCTACTCTCCTCAGCCCTCTCCTACTCTCCTCAGCCCTCTCCCCTCTCCTACTCTCCTCAGCCCTCTCCCCTCTCCCTACTCTCCTCAGCTATTGGAGAGAAAAGCCTGACTATGTTGAATTGGATGGATGAAACGGCATGCTTTGCGCCTGTACCAAGCCGGTAAAACAACGCATCCATACGTTCATATTGCTTTAAAAAAAGAAAGAAAAACACAACAACAACAAATTTTAACTCCAATTAAAATCCAATATGACCAGTTATCTCAGTATGCGAGACATCTGGTCACCCTAAATACACCACAGAAAATTAAATATTTAATGTGACGTGTATATAATTCACTAATGCCAGCTTCCAGGCTCCAGTTATGGCTCTCACTTTTTATTAACCAGAGTGATGCTAACGTTAACTCTCACTCAGGGTATGGAAACGGTTCATGTTAAACCACTACACACTAAACGCTGAACATTAAACACCCCCATCGTACAGTATTTTATACCCGAGGCAGGGGCACTGAGTTAAATAAAATAAATATATAAAATAAATAAATAATAACAACTCGCCGCCAAAATTTAGCGAGTTAGCCGCTTAGCCACCAACGCAGAAAGGAAACAAAGCGCGCGCCCAAACGTTACCTTCTTTGTCTGCCATTTCTGAGTGCATCCAGCAGAACCGAGATTCAAACAAATCCGGATATAATGCCTGAAAGTAAACCACTCATTAAACGAAATATATTACTTCAGTGCAGTTGAACTTTCCCCAATTCTCCCACCCGATGCGCGCAACAACGAACGCGCCTGCGCGACAGACACGACATTCGAGCGCGCCACAGCAAACGTCATCATTTCGCGCAGCTACCTTCTGTCTGTAAGTGTTGTAATTCGGCGGCTAACACGATGTGCTAAAATGTTATCAACAGATCCGTGCCAGTATTCGACAAGTGACCAGTCTCCCGTTAAGACTTCAGCTCTTTCCTCTGACAATCAGCATGAAGTTGCAGAAATGCAGAAACCTGCGCCACTGAGGTCTGAGAATGATGCCTGTGTAGTCACCACTATGTTGACTGTTTACTAATAGCAGTAGTAGGCAGTAATGGATTTGGACGTAGCCTATCCCTAAAATAGTCTGACAGTGTAATGAAACATTTTCTAATTTCTCTTTTCTGTGTGTTTAGTGGTAAACAACGACGGGCCTGTCTGAAAAGGGAAAGAAGGAAAAGAAAACGTCAAGCACTTGCTAAACTCAGAGAATGTGCTAGTATGTTTGTCCCTTTCTAACCTCATGTACTTCAGTTAAACCTAAACTTTGGTTTCCAAAATCTAAAAGTAAATCTAAAAGCACAAAAATGAAGTGGAATAATAATGTTACTGATCATGTACAGGTGCAGGTGCAGGTGCAGGTGCACATGCTGATCAGTTTGAAATTGAGCAAGACCAAGATGATGATGAAAATGAAAATGAGGATGAAGAGCAGAGGTAGGCGGGTTGTCCATGCTTGCAATGATCAGCTGTCACTCTGCTTATTATTACTGCAGCACTGAAAAGTTGTGTGTTCGACAATATGTTTAGAGAGCAAGAGCGTTTCCACCAGGAATGGCTGGAGAGAGAGAGAATAGCTCAAGAGGAATTTAGGCTGAAGAAAGAGAAAGAAGAGGCCGCTCGAAAGAAAAAGGAGGACGAAGAGGTAATGCAGGAGTTGATTTAAAAAAAAACAAGGTGTTGATTTATTTTCTACTAATGTGTCAAACCTTATTTGTCTTTTTTTATTATTCACTGCAGAGGAGGATCAAGGAGGAATGGGAGGAGCAGCAGAGGAAGGAAAGAGAGCTGCAGGAGCAGAAACAGCAGGAGAAGAGAGACAGAGAGGTGATCCGTGCTTTCGGAGGATAAAGTCAAAGAGGCTGATATCTATATATCCTCTCACTCTCAGCTTTCACATGTACAACAAGTTTTCACAATGGAACCTGTTCTAAATATGCATATCCACCCAGATCCTGCTTTATTAGATACCTTATACCTACACTCATTACCTGTGCCTTTTATTTATGCGATATACCTACTTTTCATTCAAGTATTCACCCCCTGTGGACTTTTCCACATTGTGTAGTGTTACACCCTGGAACTGAAATGCACTTAATTGGGATTTTATGTAACGAATCGACACAAAGTAACTCATAATATTGATGTGGTGGGGATTTTCTTTTTCCATTTTAAATAATGGTGCTTCGTGGCATGTCTAAGCCTTGATTGACATTTTTCCAAAACTTTGTCTTGCTTTGATAGCTCTGTGGCCTTCATGATGCTGTTTGTTTAGGCGTGTTCTCTAGCCAAATCTGGGACACCCACACCCAGACACACTGTGTATCTCAGGGGTGGGTGGGAATACTTATGCACTGCATTGTAGGTGCGCCTTGTTGGGAACACAACTACTAACTCTAGCCTAAATGTTGCTATGCACAATTTGCCAACCATCCTCTACTCCATTCTATAGTGGAAAGGCACCACAGTAGGACTACTGATGCCTGGATATTATTCAGATGGTGGAGCATTCTTCCATAGCCCAGCAGTGTCATATGCTGGCATAGTAGTGCGGTGCTTTTACAAAATTCATGCTCTTACTCGGGTGAAGTATTGTTGGGAATTTTAAAGCAACATGAACTGAGAACACCTCACAGCCTCACAGTTGAATCAGCTGGTCATGAATGAAATAGACGAAAGTGTTTCTCATTACTAATAATATAAAGAATATACTTTGGTTTCTGGAAAGAATGTTTTTATCAAGGATGAACTTGAAAAAAGATATGCGAATGAGGTATACATCTATAAGAGTTTGAGAGCCTCCTCATGCTTGCTTTTAGCAAGTTCTGGCAGTTCATTACATTTCTCAGGAATTCAGTTGAGAAGTTTGTTCCTCCATCTTGGAACCACACAGTGGTGGGATCACTGGATGCTCAGAGATTGTAGTGAGAAGGATGGAGCTTAAGGTTCCATTGTTTTCCCTAGTGGCAGGCATCAAGGACAACAACGTGCATGTTCTGCAGTGGATTAATAGTGCAAGCCAGTTAGTATAGAGCTGCTATAGATAAGATGTGAAACTTATCTCTAGCTGTAGACAGAACTTGGAACAAAATTTTATATTGGGTGTGCCTGGGACCAAATGAGCAAATCTGATGACTGTATTACAAATTTCTCTCACTTTTTTTTTTTTTTTTTAATAAAGAATCCGGTTCTTTCTAACACATTATTTAATTAAAATAAAGTGATGGAAAGCTTAGTCATCCCATCCTCTATCCCGATGTTGACGCATTATGAATCATTCAGTTTGTTCTGTGTGCCAGTTCACTACTTGACGCTTCTGATTATCTCAACCGTTCTCTGTTTTGGAATTGAACGGAATGGGGAAAGGCGAAGAAGACTTGCACTAGTAGCAGAAACCAGAACTCCTACTGGGAAATTTCAAGATGTTTCGGCCTCGCTGTAGTCACACAAATATGTCATCCGTATTTATAAACTGAAAAAATGAAAAGCATTATTCATGATTGTCTGTCCACACTGTCAGCTTCCAGAGTCATTTTGGTTGTCTTGATTGTGACGAATAATGGTTGCTTCTTTAACTAAGATACACACAAAAGAAAGCGTGACAGGCCTGTGGGCTTCTTCTTCATCTGAAGACAATGTATCTTTTGATTAAGAGTTCAACAATAATGTTTTGCCACCTTCACTTCCACTGTCTATGTACAATTTGCCACTCGGGAACATGTGCTTTGGCAGAACGCATTCATGTTTATTCATTCAGCGGTCTTAACTAATACTAACAGATATCTGTGGCTGACTGCAGGTTTTTACGAGTCATACTGTGTGTTTGCACCATTTATAGGAAGCTGTACAGAAACTGTTGGATCAAGCAGAAAGCCAGGTATCCATGAACACTTTTGCGCCGAAATATTTACAGGGATAAATACTTAGAGGCATGGGTTCGTTAATATTCTGATTTGTGGTTGCATGTTTTCCAGTTGGAAAATGGAGGTTCTTGGAAAAACCCTGATGCTCCAGTGGATTATGGGACAGAAAAGGACAAGGCAAACTGCCCCTTTTTCATCAAGACTGGAGCTTGCCGATTTGGAGACAGGTAAGATAAATTACAGTTGTGTCAATTTTTTTGTTAAAAGAAGAGGAAGTGTTCGTCATATTTCCAATGAAAATGTCTCTTGACGATTTCTGATGACTTTGTCTTCTGCTTGGTCTTTTTATAAACAGGTGCTCTCGAAAACACGATCACCCATCATCAAGCAGCACTCTGATGGTCCGGGGTATGTTTGTGACCTTCGCCATGGAGCAGAGCAGACGTGACGACTATGATACAGACGCGAGTCTCGAGTACAGCGAGGATGAGATGCGGCAGCAGTTTCTGGACTTCTATGATGACGTTCTTCCAGAATTCAGGAATGCAGGCAAAGTTGTGCAGTTCAAGGTATTAAAACCTTAACGGAAAGTCAGAACTATAGTGGGTGTTTAGTGTTTAGTGGGTATTAAACTATTTCTTGCATTGTTTCAGGTGAGCTGCAACTTTGAACCCCACTTAAGAGGCAATGTTTATGTACAGTATGACACGTGAGTAAAATTAATAAATCCTTTCATTGTTAGTAACGGCGTACGATTGGTTTGCTTTTTGCAAGATACAGATTAAAATGCATTTTGGCTACTGTTTTGTGTGCAGTGAGGATCAGTGCAAAGAGGCTTTTATGATGTTTAATGGACGGTGGTATGCAGGGAGGCAGCTGCAGTGTGAGTTCTCTCCTGTGACCAAGTGGAAAATGGCAATATGTGGTAAGCATTCGGGTTTTTTTTTGTTTTTTTAAGCAGAAGAAAAACATTCACTGTTGGGAGAGGGTTTGCATTTAAACTACAGTAATTATTTATTTATTTATAGCAATAGCAGTTATAGACAAATTATTCAGGGGACCTGAACACTGACATTAAAGACTTGGTAAAGATTAGTCTGATATTTTGAAGAAGTCAAATAATTCACTAAACTAGGGAGTGTAATTTGTCTACTTTGATTTGGGCACTAGACAGTGGCAGCTCGTCGATAGGTGCAAGTAGGGCAGATCCCCACTATATACTGTACATCAGCCATTCAAGAAATGTTAATCCTCATAACCTCCTCATTCACAATCCCATAGATTTTAAATTCTGTTAAAAAATAATAATTACCTTTATTGTGTGATCAACAATTTTCTTTTTTTTTTTAATTGCTATTTGACAGATAGAAGCCATAGCTTGCCATTGATTTGCTTGCTTTTCTAGATGTTTTGCAATCATAAGACAGTGCACCTGCTACACAATTCCGCTCCATAGATTTATTATTGCACCTAGAGACCCAGTGGGGCAGGAATCATGCTGCCCCATGCTCACACTATGAACGTTTTCAGTGGCGGAGGAGCAATGGACAGGACAGGTATTGATAGGGTTGCCAAGATCACATTTTTACGCCAGTTTGGGTTCGTTTAATACTCTACAGCCACCATGATCTTGTTTTATAGCAAATAATCTGAATTAAATATAACAAGTGTCTGCAAATAAAGGCAAAATGTAAGCTCAGACAATGTGTCCATACTGTACAGAACCATTTCTGTTGTAAGGTACATTGCAAAGATTGGAGGGAAAATGGGTTTATGGAGTGGTGTAATGTCTGTACATCAGAAATGTGCTTCACTTTTCCAGATTCTTTGGGCTAGGTTCAGGTCTTTTGTGTGGTTTTTGAGGTGTAGTTGGACCGGAAAGTTTGCTGAAACCAGGTAACCCTGGTTAATGGCACAGGGAAATGTACCTACCATATGAAATACACCAAAGTTATGTCAAAACTACACAAAACTAGCTGCTGGACTGTATGCTGGATGACTGTCAGCCCTTAACTGCCTATCACAGGGTTATTCTAACAATTCAATAGATATTAAGCCTGTATCATAAGTCGAGTGTGATCGACTCTCGACTTAATTTAATGTTTGCAGCTATGTCGTTATTAATGCCGTTTTTTTTTTTTTTTTTTTATTTCAGGACTTTTCGACAGGCGTAAGTGTCCAAAGGGGAAACATTGTAACTTCCTCCATGTGTTTCAAAACCCAAGTAATGAATTCTGGGAGGCGGACCGTGACCTCCATTTGTCCTCTGACCGTGGCGGAGGCTTCAGCGGACGGCACAGGTCGCTGTCACAGCGTGGGTATAGCCCTGAGCAATCTCGCAACAGACAGAGTGACAGGAGGAGCCGTAGTCGTGAGAAGCAGAGCTACAGATGGAGGCGGAGTCGCAGCAGAGAGAGGTGGAGTCACAGCAGAGAGAGGCGGAGTCGCAGCAGAAGCAGAGAGAGTCGGAGGGCTCATCATTCTCGGAGAAGGGAGAAAGGTTCCTTAAATGATCGGGGCAGGAGAAGCAGAAGCCCTGAGAGACGCAGATCACGTAGCAGAGGCAGAGAAACAAATTCTCAGAGTGGAGGTCGCCATTTGCATGCAGACTCGAGAACAGGATCTTGTAGGAGATCAGAATCAAACACCCCTGAAGAGCAATTCAAAAATGGCTCCATCAATAAGAAGAGTAAGCGGAGTAAGAGCAAAAGCCCCAAAACTGGCGAAGTTTCCTCGCCGGATGCAAATACCTCCTTACATCACCACAAACGCTCGAAAAAGAGCAAGAAAAAGAAAAAGAGCAAAAAGAAACAAAAGCGAAAGAGGAGCAAATCTCACAGCATCAGCTCTTCAGCAGCTTCTGCTATAGAGTCAGAGGACAATGAAGATCAAGAGAGACCAAAAAACGAAGATAAACAAAACACAGAAGAGGCTGAAGAGGATGCCGAGATGGATGAGAACCTCGTCTCACTCCAAGATAATAAGGAAATTAAAGCAAGTACACCTCCCAGCCTTGCTACTGAAAGTGGCCCTGATTAATGAGTGTATAGGAAAAGACATTGCTGTATTTCCAGTTTTTGGCTGTTTTGGTTTCAACAAAACTCGCTCAGTTTTGATATGTAAATAAATGTGGTTAACATTTTGTGAGCTTTTTTTTATGATATTTCTGGCTTCCAACACAGATTAAACTTTAGCCTGGTTTAAACAACTTTTATCTATTAACCCAGTTGTACCAAACCTTAATTTAATCTGGGTTTGTAGTAATTGAATCCATTTTTATAGTAACTTGGATTAACTTTAGTCCTGTTGCTAGAAGACAAAAACAGGATTGATAATTGTCTCAAGGGTGAAGTGGGCAAGGTTTATTTGATTAGAGAGAATTAATCCCAGGTCAAATTTTTAATCAAAGATAAGAGGTTTTAAAAAGAGGTGTGTGTTTAATAAGTGGTGCAACACAAATTGGATCAACAAAGCCTCAAGTAAATTCAAATCTTCAGTCTTAAATCTCATACCCATTAATATTGTCTGATGGATATCGGTTTTTGCTAAGTTGATCTGTGTGTTCTGGTTTCGTAAGCATACAGCAACACTTCTTTTGTCTTCATGTTGATGAACAGATGGAAATGCCCCATCTGGAATCAACTGTGCACCTTTTGTTGGTTTCTTTTTGTCATGGATTAATAATGCAGTGACTCACAGCTGGCACAGAAGCAGCCGCAAAGCTAATTAATTCTGATGTATTTAAAGCCACGTTTCTGAAAGCGTGGTCCAGAGACCCCCAGAGGTCGGTGAAGCATATGTAAAATTTAGTTACAACCCACCTTTATCTAAGTTAATTTATTTGTTATTGAGTTCTCGTAGATATTAGGTTTATTGTGTTTTATACAGCGTGTCCCAAAAGTCTCCATACGTAGGAGAAATTAATGCTTTTTAGCAAAATGTAGCTTTACTTATAAAACATCCTCTACATGATTGCCATTTCTTTCTAAACACACTGGTGTTCTGGTGTTATGCATGTAATCGCATATCCATCGCAACCTTGTGACAGGTTCCTGATCGAGCCGTGAGAATGATTTCAATCCGTTCTTCTTTTGTCAAAGGCGTTCTTAAAGGCTATATGAAAAAAATACATGTAATATCAACTAAGTATGAAAACTTTCGGAAGACATTTTGGAGACTTTTGGGACACCCTGTAGTTTATGGGGTTCCTGCCTGCAAAACCTTTGAGAACTCCTCCTCTCAAAATTAGTATCTTCTTTATTATTAACCATCCAATTGTTAACAGTCTGTAGAGTTCATACAGAGTGGTGCGAAAAACAAAAAACATCCATTGAGAAATGGAAATGCCTTGCTGATGAGAGCAGTCCAAGGAGAATGGTCAGACTGGTATGAGCTGACATAAAGGCGACGGTAACTCAGATAGCCACTCTTTACAACTGTGTTGAGCAGAAAGGCATCTCACAACACATAACAACGAATGTTAAGATGGATGAGCTCGAACAGCAGGTGACACCACCATCAGGTTCCACTCCTGTCACCCAAGAACAGGAATCTGAGTTGAAGATTTAAAAGAATGCCTGAAAAACACCTTTTATTTCAAATCCATTGTGTTCAATGAGTACTGGAGTCAAAACAACAAATATAACCATATATGAAGATGTGAAAAAGAGAGAGAGAAAGGTTATTGTTGATGCAACATTGCATTTTATTTTGAAGGACCATCTTTTTTTTTTTCTCTCAAAGAGATAGACTAGGCAGTGAACCACAGTGTCATCTAGAAATTATTGATACAAACAGGACAGGAGAAAGGCAAATTCTTTGGTATTGAAAAGAAACTGAAACCTGGGAGGCATTTAATGAAGTTAGCCAGGCAATACAGGACACAACACAGTCCAGGAAGAAAGTCCCCAATATCTTTTGGTAGCAGTTTGTCTTCAAGATCAGTGTGCGATCTCAATAATGGTGCCATGTTTAACTGTGGAAAAGAAGCAACAATAGGGATCATCTATTCAAAGTTGAGCACATGTTTGAGCAAGAGTGTTAAGATACCCATTTAACTGAGGAATTATTCATGAAACACCTTGACGATACAAAGTATGTACTTATCCATAATCCTGATGGCAGGTGGTAGACATTTACAGTGTTATCGGTAGAACCTTTTCTAATACTGGCATGAATAACTCTTATTTCACAGAATACAGTCCACTAATATGTAAATACTTATGACTTTGTGTACCATCACACTTATAATCTATCTTTTCCACATAATATTGTTTGATAAAAAAAAAAGAGTACTTGATACCAATGTGACCTACACAGACACACCTAGTTCATACCCAGTGAAATTTAAAAAACCCAATTGTGAAGATGTGTCTTAAGGCAGTGAAGGACACAAAGTGAGGTAACGAAAGTAACTGTCATAATACAACGAGTACATTTAGTCTTCTGGATCCACAGATTGCTTTGTTGCTCCATATCATATACATACTGTTTTAGAACTGAAGGCAAGTGAAAATGGATTAATCAAAGAATACTAGGGGGAAAAAAACAAGTTGCATATTTCACTAAATCCAGAAACTATGGTTTTTGTGTGACTTCAATATAAGATCGACACACGTATACTGAAAAGGCAGAAAATGAGAGTGTTCCTTCTTATTTTGCAGACTTCTAGAGGTTTATGTGAGTCCAATCTCCTCCAGTACACTGCGTGGGGCTTCTGCTTCCTGTAATAGATGTAAAATGGGGTAAATGAATGAATGAATAAAATAAAATAAAATAAAGCAAGCACACTTGTTAACACAAACAAAATCCATGCAGCCATTTTGCTAAGACATTTACCATACTGATGATAACAATACCAAACTAGACCATTTTATAATGTTAGAATAAAATAACATGCAGCTGATTATACACTATATGGCCAAAAGTATGTGGATACCCAACCAGCACACTCATCTGTGGTTCTTCCCAAAACTGTTGCCACAAAA
>CM074955.1:20003208-20025276 GCA_037577455.1 Pangasius macronema
CTTGGCTTCACTCACCATAAACATCACCGGAAAATCACCCCAAAACATCTCATCTCTCGCCTTTTATCGTCTTTTACTCATTTTATGTGTCTTATGGCAGTGTTGAAAGGCGTCTGACTAGCAGCTCTACACTGCCTCCTATTGGAGAAACATTGAAATTACAGCTTTATATTCCTAAAGAGAAAGTCACGGCCAGCAGGAGGTGCAATACAAACACACTTACAGTATTTCTTCAACCAACCACACGCAGCTTTTCACACATTGGACTTACACACACCAAGCACTTTATTAGGAACACTATACTAATACTGGGTAGAGCCTCCCTTTACTCTCAAAACAACCTCATTTCTTCGTGGCATGGATTCCACAAGATGTTGGAAACATTCCCTTGAGATTCTGGTCCATGTTGACATGATGACATCCCACAATTCCTGAAGATTTTTCATTGGGAAGGCCACTGAAGAACACTGAACTCATTGTCATTATCATGAAACCAGTTTGAGACGACTTTGGATTTGTGACATGGTGCATTATCATGCTGGAAGCAGCCATTAGAAGATGGGGAAATTGTGACCATGAAGTGATGCACATGGTCAGCGACAAAACTCAGATAGGCTGTGGCATTCAGGCAAGGATTGATTGGTATTAACGGGCCCAAAGTGTGCCAAAACAACCACTGAGCAGCTAATCATGTGGCAGCAGAGCAATGCACAAAATCATGCAGATAGCAGCTTCAGGTAATGTTCACATCAACCATCAGGCTGAGAAAAAATGTGATCTCAGTGATTTTGAATGTGGCATGATTGTTGGTGCCAGCCTAGACTGTTGACACAAAGCAGGATGGGTCCAGGGATTCATGATTTTGTGCCAAATTCTGACCCTACCATCTGTGGCGCCTCAGCAGACCAGGCTACATTTTTCCAGTCTTCAACTGTCTAGTTTTGGTGAGCCTGTGCCCTCTGCAGCCTCGGCTTTCTGTTCTTGGCTGACAGAAGTGGAACCAGACATCTTCTGTTGTTGTAGGCTATCTGCCTCAAGGTTTGACATGTTGTACATTCTGAGATGCTTTTCTGCTCACCGCAATTGTACAATGTGGTTATCAGAGTTACTGCAGCCTTTCTGTCGGCTCGAACAAGTCTGGCCATTCTCTGTTCACCTCGCTCATCAACAAGGTGTTTCCATCCGCAGACTTGCAGCTCACAGGATGTTTTTTTCTTTATTGCACCATTCTGTGTAAACTCTAGAGACTGCTGCGTGTGAAAAACAGCAGTTATAGAAATACTCAAACCAGCCCATCTGGCACCAACAATGATGCCACAGTCAAAATCACTGGGATAACAATTTTTTTCTCCATTCTGATGGTTGATGTGAACATCACCCGAAGCTGCTGGCCCGTATCTGCGTGATTTTATGGTTTGCTCTGCTGCCACATGTTTGGCTGATTAGCTAATTGCATGAATGAGTAGGTGTACAGGTGTTCCTAATAAAGTGCTCTGTGAGTGAATACTGATGCATTTAATATTGTTTCAAACATATCTTAATTAATCTCGAGGGCTGTAATTGTAGCTTTTACAGTAAGGACTAGTTGATTTTTGTATATTAATCATTTACACCATTTTATTCATATAACTCCCTTTATACTTCTTGGAGGTTATACAGTTATACCTTTTCAGCTGTTTAATGTGAATATATTCCAAGACTATTATTATTATTATTATTATTATTATTATTATTATTATTATTTAGTCAGAAATTAGTTGGTTAATATTGAGTTTTCTGTTTGGATTGTTATTTAACTTTACCTAAAGTTTTAGGACTACTTACAGGATGTACTAATTCATACTCACTCCTGAAGTTTTATTGCTTTAATACACAAACTCTGGTCTCTGGGTAGATTCCAGCCTGGGAAACGTTATTATACACCTAGACACACAAAGTGCAGTTTTTATTATTTAAGGTGGGCTTAATTATACTATTCATATATATTAGCAAAATTAATTAAAATGCAATCCAAATATATTAACTGTACAATTATGTATAAACTTTGATGACCTTTGACAAAATGCCTTGCAGTATCTCTAGTGTATGTTTACTCAGTAGTTCTTCATGTCACTTGGCTGAATGCAAAACTGTTCTCCATTAAATATAGGGTGCATTAAATACTCTGTAGTAGCCTTTTTTCATACACTAACTAGTAGACTTATATAAGGGATAGGAGTCTATTTGGGATTCAGCTAATGGCTCATCTGCTGTTAAATGTCCTTTATAGTCTCTCATTTGAACTATCTGGGAGCTAAATCAACCTTGGTGTGAACACTTACTAATGTTTTTCCAAATACATTGCATATTTTCTTGGACTCTAATATGTGTCACTCTTAATGGTGAAAACATATTCTGCTGCTTCAGTATATTTAGCCTCACACCCAAATCATAGTGTTTGGTGTTTTCTTTCCATCACCGATTTCTCCAGTTCTGATCAGTAGTGGGCAAGAACGCTGGGAAAGGATGCTACAGCACCCTGTCTTTCAGGATTTATTTAACTGCAGCTGCAGCTCCAACTGCTAACATAAAAATAATAATATATAGAGAGCAGGCATCATATGTGTACTGCTTAAAATCCCAGCACCCCCAGTGTAAAATGCCTTCCTGATCACCCGGGTGAATAGACTCTGCAGTGCAGCTTGAGCACTCAGTCTTTTCCCTTTTAATAAACGTCTTTAACATAGTGAGCATTATACAGCACAAACCCAAAATGCCTACTGTAATAAGATACATAAGAAATATTAATGACTTTTAGACAACTGTCCCATTTTGAACAAAAAGGCAATGCTTTTAGCTGAAAAGTGCTTTTACTTCTACATTTAAAACTTAGGAACATAAATAAAATAACTTTTTCACCCAACAATAGTCATATAACAATTTTTAGAATGGTGTTTATATGGACAAATAAGACCAAATGCAATAAATAATAATAATAATAATAATAATAATAATAATAATAATAACAAAATCTGTTTTTCCCCAGTAAATCTAACAAAAATGTGAATCTATAAACACAGTATATTGTAATAAACCCACAAAAACAATTATAAAGTTAAACAGGAAAGTGCTGCACTGTGAGGAACCTAAAATGAACAGAAATAACAGAACATTAGCGTGTAAAACTACTGACTCTAAAGATTATCAGTCAAATATTTTACTACCAGCTATTTCTAATTAAAAAGTAAAACATATGTAATGCCTCATGAGACAGTCTGTTTATCAGAGCTTTGACTACTTCAAAAGGACAAACGATTCGTTATTACCATCGATTGATCGATTTAATCGAGCGATCGTGGCTCGACCGAGTGAGTAGTCCAGCTTTAGGTTTTGTTTCCCCTGAACTTAAAAAGACAAGAATTTACTGGCTGATCTAATTGTTATTAAAATGTGAAGGTTAAAATAAAAATAAGCAGAACCCCTGTACTCGTTATATACCAACGTATACATTCATAAGAGAAGAAATGTTTGATTTTAGATACTTTAGGTTTCAAACTGCAGGGAAGCGAGAAGGAGAAGTGATGTGGGTGTAAGTGCTGGTTTGGCCGCTAGAGGGGGCACGCCGAGTCTCGCCCAATCACAAAAAATGCTGCTCCGCGCTGCACTGCTCTCGCCGGGCGCGGTGGCGCGCGCCTGTAATCCAAGCTACCGGGAGGCTGAGGCTGGCGGATCGTTTGAGCTCAGGGGTTCTGGGCTGCAGTGGACTATGCCGATCGGGTGTCCGCACTAAGTTCGGTATCGATATGGTGCTCCTGAGGGAGCTCGGGACCACCAGGTCGCCTAAGGAGGGGTGAACCGGCCCAGGTCGGGAACGGAGCAGGTCAAAGCCCCCGTGCCGATCAGTAGTGGGATCGCGCCTGTGAATAGACACTGCAGTGCAGCCTGAGTAATACAGCGGGACTCAGTCTTTTACACTCACTGCTTCATCAACAGCTTCAACACACCGATCAGCACTACAGCATACTGTCCTTTTACAGCGCACTGTTTCATTCACTGCTCCTAAATGCACNCGCCTGTGAATAGACACTGCAGTGCAGCCTGAGTAATACAGCGGGACTCAGTCTTTTACACTCACTGCTTCATCAACTGCTTCAACACACCGATCTACAGCATACTGTCCTTTTACAGCGCACTGTTTCATTCACTGCTCCTAAATGCACCAGTGTCACACTGAACATCACACCTACACCTCAGCCTCATCAACAGCCTTTAAACACGGCTTGGCTTCACTCACCATAAACATCACCGGAAAATCACCCCAAACCATCTTTTACTCATTTTATGTGTCTTGTGGCAGTGTTGAAAGGCCTAGCAGCTCTACACTGCCTCCTATTGGAGAAACATTAAAATTACAGCTTTATATTCCTAAAGAGAAAGTCACGGCCAGCAGGAGGCGCTGTTTGAACAGCACTTGGCTCTTAAAACAAATACAGAAGACAAATATAATGGAATTGGATTTATTCTAAAGTATCTCTGTGATTATTAAGCAGTAATGCTGAGTGATTGTGCAGCTTTCACAGTATTGATTCGCACTTACTTGTGTTAAAAAAACTATAGGAAAGCAAAATATCATACATTACAATACATTATATTATATTATACTATGTAACATTATATTATACAAGTTTATTTGTTCATTCTTAGTTCTTAATCACTTATAATTAGGCTCATAATCTGTTCATGCATGTTAATTTGTTTTTATGACTGAAAACATCAGTGAGTCAGAAATGTTTGTTAGTGATGGAGGGTGAGATTATGGAAATTGTTTTCTTGTTTCATATTTTCATCCAGAATTTGTGCTACTTGTTTTAACAACCGTTTCAGTGGCTCTGAGTAGACGAGGAGCCCAACTGGACCCCAGAGAACAAAAAAAATGCATGAATGTGCTGAATCTTTTGTCCGGGGGTCAAAAGTTTATACTGGTGCCTGTGGGCCATACTGATAGTGTAAACCGTCTTGTCAGAAAAAGCTGCCAGTATAAAACTATATGTAGGATATTTTAATAGACTCTCTTATGATCTTATGATCAAAAAAGCCTTCAGTATTGAAATATGTGAAGAAGCATCCATTTTTTCCGGGTGTGCAAATGTGAAGTGCGTACGCACAGAGACACTTAATAGGACATCCTGGTAGGAAACGCAGCAGTGTCCACCTGCAGTTCTGTTTTTGTCGCTTGATAACGGGACTGTAGTGATTTCCTTAAGATTTTGGATTCTCAGGATTTATTAGTTATCCCCAGATAAACGTTTTCATATCTGCATTGTTGTCAATATGCCACACTGGAGCTCATTATGGGTGTTCAAGTGAGAAAATATCAAGTAAGAGGATTTGAGGATTAGAACTTTTTATTGTTGTTGTTGTAAAAATCATGTAGTGTATGCCTATGATCATTTTTAAATCATTATTTATTACAATAATACAAAAATATATATCATATCAACATTCATTATACAAAGTCACCATCAACAATTTAACACATCGTTGAAAAAAAGAGAAATAAAGAATAAATTAAAACAAAGACAAAATAGGAAACGGAAAAGAGCGAGAGGACAGACAGAATTACATAAAATGATCAAATAATATTGTTTGGCTTCAGTTTCACAGAATGTCAATACAGGCCTAGAATTTTTTATTATATTTACATTTATGAATAAAATATTTTGCCATAATACTAATAAAATTAATGACATGATATTGATTATTCTTGCTGTTGTCATATGTACTAAAGCCAAAAACTACATCAGCTAGACAAAAACTCAAATCTGAGTCAGTATGGTCTAAAATAAAACTACTGAGATCTTTGCAGAATGTGTGTGTGTGTGTGTGTGTGTAGTCAGGAGCCAATGAGTGTAGAACAACATATACTTAATTTTGTATTTATTTACAGCATATGCTGTAGATCAGGGTTGTCCAATCTTATCCAGAAAGGGCCGGTGTGGGTTTAGGTCTTCATTCCTTCAAGCAGAAGCCACACCTGATTTAAGCAATATCGCATGAGCAAGAGCTCGGTTATTCTGAATAAATATGGCTATGATCTGGCCGTATATTCATTATAACTGTGATATTGAGTAAGTGACATTTCGCACACAATATGGCCAAATGTTCTGTTTATTTTTGCTGTTCTAGTGGAAATAGATCCCGAAGATCCACACCCACTTTAAAGCGTTTCAGCTATCTGGCTAACTAGCTCACACTGATTTGTACATTCCTGTTAAAGGCTCTTTCAGCAAAATTGGCTTCCCTTCTTCCTTTTCATCTTCATCTGACAAGCTTTCATATTTTAAGTCAGAAGTTATATTTCTGAAAAGTATTGTTCGCCATGTCCACTGATGATGTTGTTAACTCTACTGTAGTAACGGTTTCAAACTAGGAAGGGAAATTTTACACGGCGAACGCAGACAAGCGGAGTGATACACACAGTGAAACGTCCCGGTGTGGTTAGAGGAGATATAGGCACTCTTAGATCTCCGCTCGACCAATCAGATTAGTGGATCACAACTAACTGGTGTGTAATGTCCATTGAAAGCCAAGATCAACTAATTAAACAGGAGGCGTTAGACATGGCTTCTGCTCTACATGTCCTCCTTTACGCTCTACACATTTTCTCAGTTGCTGTTTCATGTTTTTGCCCATTTTTCCTCAACATATTCCCATTACTTCCTGACTTTTTTTGGACACCCTGTACAATAAAAACCACAACAATAGCCTCTATACAAAAAAATATGTAACACATGTAAACAAACTGCAAGCAATGCACTTGGATATTGTGCAAATGTGCAAGGAAGTGTAAGAAAGAATCACTTTAAAAGATATTTCCCTAATCTTATTAGTAAGCAGGTGCTTCTATGGTAAGGGTAAAGTCCATATCTTGTGTGTTTGCAAATTAGATTCAGGACACTACACAGCACTAGCACGCGTTTCCTCGAGGGGGTGGGGTGGGTTTGGTGGCGGTGGGGGCGCTTCTACGTGATTACGTCATGTCACGGCGAGAGCGCGCACGTACGCACTGGCCGCTATTTCGGTTGATTTGAAGTGAGAGGGGAAGACGACGGGAGGCAGTTAGCAGCAAATCCAGCTAGTTTATGTTGCTGTTTCTGAGCCGTCAGGTTTCTCTCTCGCTCTCGCTCTCAGTCGTACGACAGGTCACAGCAGGGGCTCGTATTTTGCACTCGAAGCCTGTTTGTTTGTGTGTCAGAGCAAGTGCTCGGTGTAGTCCGCTTTCTGCTGTCGCTCCCAGCCCGACTCGAGTCAGCATGCCTGAGAGGAGGCCCTTCGTGCGGCTGCCTACTGACGTTTACCCCGTTAACTATGCGCTGTGTCTCAAACCCGACCTGATTGACTTCACTTTCGAGGGCAAGCTGGAAGCCGAGGTGGAGGTAGGCTTGCTTTTAATGCACTGTGCACGGAAACCCTGTCCAAGTCCAGAGACGCTCAGGGCTGGTGAAGGTCCACAGTTAGTGCTCTCCTGCTGCTAAAGCTAACTGGCCTGAAAAGAGCTAGTCATTTAGCAGGTTACCTTAGCTGTCCTGCTAGCCAGTTTGCCTTGCGCGAATGAGCGTGGTGAGGTTAAAGGAGATCTCTGGTGAGCTACTAGAGTTAGCTGGTTAGTGAAGTGAAGTGAAGTGAGGCGTGTGTGTGTGTGTTAGCACGCAGCTTTAACACGTTAGCTCATCTAGCTCTTGAGTTACATTTCAGTGGAAGGCTTATGGAAGTCCTCTAGCTCCTATCAGCAGACTAACCTGCTCTCTGTGCCTGTTTTCTGCCAAACAAGCCCCAACTGACTTTTCTTTAGAACAAAAACAAATCTTTGAACAGTTTCATTTTCTAGATAGTTGTCTTGTTTGTTTGTTTTTTTGTAGGTGTCTTATTTGTTTGCTTGCTAACTCCCAAATCTCTTCTAGCTAGTAAGTGACAGTGCAAATCCGAGAGAGTGAAGCTGGACATGTCCCGTGTTCTCGCTTTACTTTAAACACTAGGGTTTGTTTTGCACTAGTGACCATCATCATCATCATCATCATCATCAGTGTGCTTGGATGAAGCACGAGTCCTCTGTTTTGTCTCATTTGGTCACTTTTCCCCTCAGATTATTCTCCAAATACACTCTTACTAACAAGGTTTCTAAAAGCCAGTCTTTCTAGCCAGTCTTCTCAGTGAGTTTTTTTTTCCTTGGAAAAACATCTGACAAATGGATGTGTCTCTCTTCTAAAAAATGTTGTTTTGCAGCTTTTTGTACCTGTTAGGCAGTGATAAGGACATTGATATGATAGTTTTGTTTTGTTTTCTCAAGATTTGCTATTTCAAAATGAAAAGATGTCGACATACTGAATCAAATCATGGCTTTTACGCCATTTCATAAGGACTTTAAGTGACAATCTGAACAACTTTTCATGGAGTTAATCAGATGGGTTTTTTCACAGCACTAAAGATTTTAAAATCTATCCATAAATGCTTATTTACAGCTTCTGTAATTTTGTCAGGATCAGCTTCTGATCCGAATCATTGTTAAGCCCAAGTTATGAAGCAACTGATGTTAACACAAACTGGAGTGTTTAAGTGTGATCACGTGCGACTCTTGTAACACGCTGTGGTTCTGTCTTAGTTCCACACTCCTGTCTTTTGCTGTTTTGTTGTGCTTTCTATTTTTACTCCGCGCTGACAGCTGCGTGATTGTGCGACGGCAGAATGTTTTGAGCAAGTAAGCAAAGCTCATTAGTGTGGCATCGATCTGTGGAGTATGGGTGACTTCTGGGGCTTTATTTAGCAAAAAAATGGTTTGTCGCATTTTTTTTTTTTTTTTTATAGGCCACCACAATGGCGCGCGTCGAGCTGCTTTGCGTCTCAACCCCATTGTGAAATTTCCCCTGCTGGTCTCCGTGTGGCCTCTGTGCTGTGAGATTAACTCCATTTCCATAATGCCACAAACCGTGACCATTCAGACCGCCTGAGTTCTCTGTCACATGGACAGCTTTCTTACTGCGTCCAGGTCACATCCAGGCATGGCAAGCCTCATTTGCGTCGCCTCGTCTGAGTCCACTGTGGTCATTTTTCATGCATGTAAAAAAATAAAAATAAAAAATCAACTCTGTCTCGTGTGATAAATTGCTGTCAGAGTCTGAAAAATAGGATCTGTCCTCATCTAGGTAGGTTATGAAGGATATATCGATTGTTTCTCTCCCTAAGTACAAAAGTCTTCCAGGCCTGAGGGATGAATATCTCAGATTTCATGCCAGTATTTTTGCATTGCAGAGGCTTGTGAAGAAATGAGCTGCGAAGAGGGTCATTGTGTTGGCAAACTAACTAACTTTTAAATTAGCGTTTATTACAATGGCACCGCGATTATCTAACCAGCTCCGTCGCCAAGGTCTTTAACCCTCCTCAGCTAGGATGGAGAAGTTGTGCCAAGTTAAGAGTTGCTTCTAGGAGCTCTAGGTTGTTTTAGCTTAAAACAAAAAGACACAATTTATTAATTAATTTATTTATTTTTGCTGTGTAGAGTCAACATTTCTCAGGTTCATATCATTTATCATTTTAAGCCTAAATCCTTAGCCTGCAGCGTTGGATCAGTTCTACATTAAATATAGTTGTGATGGCCAGTTGTACCAGAATACAAGTGTTAAATTATTCAACAAATACTTTAATGAATCAAAACATTTCCTGGTAAGGCAACAGTACTGTGTGTGTGTGTGTGTGTGTGTGTGTGTGTGTGTGTGTGTGTGTGTAAGCAGATAAATGTAAAATAATACAAATGTGCGGATTGAATATTTTTAAGTACGGTTGCATTTCTGAACTTGTCCGATTCTTATCAAATTGTTGTATTCACTCTGTCTTTAATTTTTGGATTCTCTTTTTTTTAACAACTTCTGTCAATCACTTGTCCTGGTGTCATCTTTTTCCACCTGAATGATCGATGATGGGCTCTGTGGATCAGGTGTGCATGCCTTGCTCTACCACCAGTTGCTTCGAATGCTTTAAGACTCCGATGGCTGCAGAAAGGCAACAGATGGCAGGGAATCTGAGACCCTTGGCTGAAACCGCCGGTCTGGATGAATGGCTCTTGAGTACGGAGCCTCTGGCTGACAGTTTGGTCCAGAGCCATATTTTCATTAGTGATAGATTTTAGAAGGAACAGTTTTTAAGTGCTATTGCTATAGGCTGATGATTGTTTTGAGATTGTGTTGTAATGTTTATTAAAAAGAAGTAAGCCACTAACTGAGTAAAGCGCTCGGAGGACACTTTGACACCTATTAGTCCGTTTTGGTTTGTTTCACATTTGGTTTGGTTTTACGCTGCATGTAATTAAACAAAACGAAAAGGGGTGTGTACTGGCAATGAAAATGTACTAGTGAAAAAATAGAGTCAGAAATGTAAGGACAACAAAGTCACCAGAGCACAGAGAATTCAGATTCAGCGTAAGATACATTAACAGAGATAAAAAATTTTAAAAGGAAAACCGTGCTTTCAAATGGCACAACAGAAAAGCACTGGCCTATCGTCTCTAAGATCGCGAGTCGCCAGAATCCCGGCGATGCCACAGCCGTCTGTGGTCGGAAGTCCAAGAGAACAAACTGGACCGTACTCTCTGAGTGGGAGGGGCTTTCTCTCTGTCCCCTGTCAATCACAGTGGCACTAGCTAATCATGGGTGTCTGTGAGCTCATGCATGCAGAAGAGGGCAGATAGCGCTTTCCTCGGAGTGTCTTACGCTACCCCGCGTTCGAAAAGATGCGGCTGGTTGGCTTCACGTGTCTCAGAGGAAGCACGTGATGGACCTCACACTCCCGGGCTGGTCGATAGGGGAGCGCTGACTGGTGGGCGGGCGAGTGATTGGTGTTGGGGGATGAATATGAGAGAGAAATTAATTAGAAATAAAATACAGTAATGAAGGAAAACAATGAACGAATGAATAAATGAGAACTAATTAAATCTGGACAGCAATGAAGAGAAAAGTACCTAAAAAAATACATAATTTTTTTTTCCTGATTAAGAAAGTAATGTTTTATTTATTTATTTTTTATTATTTATTTATTTAGCAGCTCTGGGCCTGCATATAACCCTGCACATTTGTAAAAAGACAAATGCAGATGAAACAAATGCAACCTATTTGACGTCTGTTTTTAATCCTTCCTACCAGCCAAAGAATGGCTTTGTGTGTGTGTGTGTGTGTGTGTGTGTGTTTTTAATCCAAGAATGTTATTGTAAGTGAGTTTTGGAAGTGAGACCAGAGAGAGCTGACTGGCTTAGCTAATTGTTCTTCACATTATGATCTCGATTACGGCTGCTGGTTATTTTTGACGTTTTGAGTGAAGTGTGTTTTCCTGAGCGAATATGTCGAGTTGACTTTATGGCAAAGCCCTCAGGTGTGTATAGACAGAACAGATGTCAGCGGTATGCCACGTGATTTTGGCAGAAGTAATGCATTCCCTTCATTCTGGTGAAATACAGTGCGTACTGAATAGAGCAGCTATGGCCTGTGGGGAATTTGCTTTCAGTGACTGAAGTCTGGTTGCATTAATTGTGTGTGTGTGTGTGTGGATATTTATATTTTAGTGTTAATACTATGTTTAACTGGTTTGTGTTTTTTTTTATTTGCAGGTTACACAAGGGACAAATCAAATTGTGATGAACTGTGCTGATATAGACATAATCACTGCATCGTTTGCACCAGAAGGAGGGGAAGGTAAGTGTGGAATGTTTATTACAGCTGCTGCAGTCACAGTGCGAGTACATGACCTTGCTGAGTGGTTTCTTTATATGTTCGGGGTGTAACGATTCTCAGACTCGAGCGAGTGCAGCGCTCTCAGGGTTTACAGTGCTGCTGTGCACTGCTTCAAAACAGCTGCTTCAGAAAATCAAACCGGAATCCATATAAGTATCAGTAGCATCCGGTGTTATTTAGAGATTATTATTTAGAAACATAATTTAAAAAAAAAAAAAAATCACATTTTTATATTTTTTATTTGTAAATATGATATATTTATTTTGTGTCTTGAGAGTGTGATTCGATCTCAAGTTGAGAGAGGAGATCCTGTGGAGAATGAGAAAGAGAGGGTGTGATCTGAGAGACGGAGAGAGGGAGAGGGAGCGATCCGAGAGAGAGAGGGAGAAAGCAATCCAAGAATGATCAATCCAATCGAGTGAGAGCGAGAGAAAGCAACTCGAGCGATAGAGAGAATGATCGATCCGATTAAGAGTGAGAGCGAGAGAAAGCAACTCGAGCGAGAGAGAGAATGATCGATCCGATTAAGAGTGAGAGCGAGAGAGAGAGATCGCTGATCGATCCGATAGAGAGAGTGAGATCGATCCGATAGAGAGTAAGAGCAATCCGAGAGATAGCTGGTTGATCCAATAGAGAGAGAGAGTGAGAGATAATGGATCTGATCGAAAGAGAGAGAGAGAGTGAGAATTGATCTGATTGAGAGTGAGAGATAATAGATCTGATCGAGAGATAATGGATCTGATCGAGAGAGAGAGAGAAATGAGAGATAATGGATCTGAGAGAGAGAGAGAGAGAGAGAATCGATCTGATCGTGAGAGAGAGAGAGAAATGAGAGATAATGGATCTGATCAAAAGAGAGAGAGAGAGAATCGATCTGATCGTGAGAGAGAGAGAGAAATGAGAGATAATGGATCTGATCGAGAGAGAGAGAGAAATGAGAGATAATGGATCTGATCGAGAGAGAGAGAGAGAGAGAGAAATGAGAGATAATGGATCTGATCGAGAGAGAGAGAGAGAAATGAGAGATAATGGATCTGATCGAGAGAGAGAATCGATCTGATTGTGAGAGAGAGAGAGAGAGAGAGAGAGAAATGAGAGATAATGGATCTGATCAAGAGAGAAAGAGAATGAGAGAGAATGGATCTGATCGAGAGAGAGAGAGAGAAAGAGAATTGATCTGATCATGAGAGAGAGAGAGAGAGAGAGAGAAATGAGAGATAATGGATCTGATCGTGAGAGAGAGAGAGAGAGATAATGGATCTGATCGAGAGAGAGAGAGAGATAATGGATCTGATCGAGAGAGAGAGAGAGAGAGAGAGAGAGAGAGGCTGGTGATGGAGTAACTGTTTATTGTGGCTATAACGGTGAGCACAGGACGTAACTTGTCTCTCAGACGACTCACGACGTTACATCTCCCTGTACACCAGTGTGTAATTGGCGTGTGACCGCTCGGCCTGTGGTGTGTTGGTCCTTACCTAATACACTGCACGTTGTGCTGCAGTCACATCATCTTGTACGTATGGAGGACAGTTCTGTGCAGCAGTGGAGAAATGAGCACCCCGAGTGCACGGGACTAGCAGGCTTCATGTCAGGGCTTTTATTTATAGCTGCCGATGGGTGTGCAGACTCAACAGCCAGAGAAGGAGAGTAAAGCTTTCTGTTCAGTGACTATCGCAGGACATAAGGCCTCGTGCCGTTTGTATGGTGGTACGACGTGTCTGAATCCCACAGCCTGCCACCCAGCACACCTCCGTCCAGGATCAGACAGCAGAGCAGTTTTAACTAGACGGATTTAAGTAATTAATGTGCATTTGCACGGAATTAATGTGCATTTTCAGATGGAGATGCTAGCCAGACTCTAATAATCACTTTGACTAACGATGCTCCACAGCTCATATCCGAAACGTTCATCAGCGTGATGTGCTATATTAAAAACCTTATTAGGATTATTGCGACACAGATGTCCCCTTCAATCGCTTTCATTCATCTGCTTCATTTGTTCATTTTTCCCCTTAGCTAATATTTATTTGACTAGAAAATTAAGTTTCTGGGCAACAAAAACGTGGGAATGGGCAGCACTAGAGCTTCCACTTGTCTGGAGGGTTGGTCCACTCCTGCTGCCAGCATGGAAAACAAATAAATTACTTGATTATTGGCAATTTTATTACATATATATATATATATATATAAGTATTTATTGTTACTTACTTATTTTGATTTTTTTTCCTCCTTGTATTTCATAATTCTTTTATTTCTGTATTTGCTCATTTATTTATTCATGTTTTTTGGTATTTGTTTATTTATTTATTTATTTTTTTTAATTTTCCTAATGTATTGCTTCACGTTTTATTATTATTTTTTATTTTTTTTATTTATTTTTTTTTAAATTAATTTACTTTTGAACTAGCGACATCATCATAATTGGTGTACAAGCAAATGCAAAAATAAAATGAGAAAAATTAATAAAAAAAGAGAGACAAAATAATTAATAAATAGCAATATTTCATTTTTGTTGATATAATTCCTTTTTCTTATGATTTATTTTGCTCGATCTAGTCGTCTGTCATGTTGTAAGAAGAGATGCGCCCCTCTATGACATGTGCATGTTCTCATTTCAAGCTCAAATGTCTGTTTGGGACGAGACACAAGTCGGGGTCGGAGTCCGA
Organism: Pangasius macronema; assembly: GCA_037577455.1. Lineage (NCBI taxonomy): Eukaryota > Metazoa > Chordata > Actinopteri > Siluriformes > Pangasiidae > Pangasius > Pangasius macronema. The sequence goes on from CM074955.1 coordinate 20,017,628, forward strand.
GGCGTGAAAAGGTACGGTTTTCCTCTCACTGTAATGGTACATAACTAATGTTTTCGTTTCCTTGTGTCCATTTAGAAATCAGCGCCACAGGATTTAACTATCAGAACGAGGATGAGAAAGTCACTTTGTCTTTCCCCAGCGCTCTTCAGAAAGGTAAACACCACGGCACTCCTCTGTGAATGAGGCTCTGTTATAGCCATGCTAACAGTCACTATGTAATCGGTTGCTATAGTCGTTCTTTCAGCAGCTGAAACGACGGCTAATCAGCTTTCTGTCAAACCTTATTGTTATTCCATTGTATTACCTCGCTATTAAACTGTTCGCATGTCTTAGCCTTTGTATGGTCTTAACTCTTTGACAAACCAACCACAGCTGTACTTCAGTTACGGTTTGATTCGGGATCATGTGAGTTTGAATGTTTGCTGCACGTTTTTAGGGTCTGGTATGTTGAAGATTGACTTTGTTGGAGAGTTGAATGACAAAATGAAAGGTTTCTACAGAAGTAAATATACGACTCCGTCAGGAGAAATCCGCTATGCAGCTGTCACACAGTTTGAGGTAACCCGACACGCAGCACGTGTCTTCATTTCCTTCATTCATGCTCTGCATTTCTTTTGAGTTTTATCCCTGCATTTATATCCTGGGCTTGTTTTTCTTACTTGGCAAATCCTGCTGTACACGTGATCAAGTAACGTAGATATTACAGGACTGTTTTATAGGTAATGAGTAACTATGTCTCTATTGTACAAACAGGGAAGAGTGGTTTAGGTTTAAAGGCAATGAGGAAAGAAAGGTAGAAGGAAGATATTAATGCTCCTGTTCACACTCAGTACAGTGTGTGTGTGTGTGTGTGTGTGTGTGTGTGTGTGTGTGTGAACTGTAAGCTTTTGTTTCATTTCAGGTTCTGTTTATTGTTGTCACTTTCCGTTCACATAAATGTTCCAGCTCGAACACGTGTGAACCATTGTCACCCCCCCTCCCTCTCTCTCTCTCTCTCTCCCTCTCTCTCTCTCTCTCTCCCTCTCTCTCTCTCTCTCTCTCTCTCTCTCAGGCCACGGATGCTCGCCGAGCTTTCCCTTGCTGGGACGAGCCAGCTATCAAAGCCACCTTTGAGTAGTGGGAATAACAGGGGTTCCTGGCTCATCGGAACAGCTTATACCATACACAGTACAAAGTGGAGACCTTTGTGTCTGCCCCTAGCTGTGTGTGTGTGTGTGTGTGTGTGTGTTTAATGTAACAGATGCTCAGTTGGGATGTTTCTCCCCATGCGGGTCAGTTCTCAATCCGTAGCACCCGAGGAAAAGTCGTCTTAAAGCAAGATGCTAATTACTTTGATGCTAGGTGTAGGTCTGGTGCTGGTCGAATGTATCTGAGATGTTTAGCACGCGGGACGTCGCTTCTAAAACCTAACTCCTGGTGGCTGCTTAACATAATGCATTAATATTTATTTCATTTAAAACAAAGTCTCTTGTAAAGAATGGAAATGAAAGTGGGTTACGCATGAGCTCAGCTTATTTACAGCAGTTTGATCCAGTCACGTCCGCCGCGTGCGCTTGCTGATGCCTTCAGCTGCCGAGCCTGCTAGCTAATGATAACGATGAACAAAACTGTGGTTATGGTGGATTCACACTGGGTTTGTCCTTTTGATAAATACATGGCTGAATATGACTGCGAATCCACCCATTTCTAGTTGTAAACAAATGTAAGCTTGTTTACTAAATTAGTAAACTGCTAGCTAGGACAAGAAGGCGTTTCCAAATGACATAATTACGTATATTAATAGATTCGTCCGTTTTAATTTGAGTCGAGATGTCCTGGGCTATTTTCTTACTTCATTGGACTTTATTTAAATATGTTTAAATGATTTTTTTTACACTACATAAATGATTTTGAGGTTTAATGGCTAAAATGATGGAGCGCTTTCACACACTGTGAAGTATATAAGTCAAGGCACAACATGTCGTCGCATTACCGTCACGCCGAGACCAAAGTGAGGACTAAAAGTCTCTCGTACGATTTTACAGCAGTTAATGGAGGGAAGATGCAGGCAGGCATAGCCGAGAGCTAAAAGCTTCCGTTTCCTCGAACCTATTAAGCTATTTTGGAACACATTCTTACACTGTGTGTAGAGGAAAATGTTTCCTTGTTTTTAAAAAAAAAAAAACTCTGACTTTGGCCTCACGCACTGTTGTCTGATTGCCGTAACTGTGATCTCGCACTGCAGAACGTCATCGATCGGAAGCCGTACCCGGAGGACGACAGTCTCGTGGAAGTGAAGTTCGCCACTACACCCATCATGTCCACGTACCTGGTGGCGTTCGTCATCGGCGAGTATGATTTTGTGGAGAGCCAGTCGTCTGATGGCGTGACGGTCCGCGTGTACACGCCAGTGGGGAAAGCGGAGCAGGGGAAGTTTGCACTGGAGGTCAAACAGCCTTTTCTGCCTCCTTCTGCCTTTCCTTTACGTGTGATTTAAGAAGAGCAGCATTTCAGTGGTCCTGACACAACAATCCACAAAGACTTGGATTACACGTAGAATTTAATTTAATTAATGTGACCCAGAAACTCTTCATTGCCGACCTGCTTGGTTTGTTAAGCATCAGCAATGTGATCTTTTACTGTATGGTTAACTTTATATCTTGTGTCTTTCCCCTCTTTTTAGGTGGCTACTAAGACCTTACCTTTCTACAAAGTCTATTTTAATGTTCCTTATCCATTGCCTAAAATTGATCTAATAGCAATCGCTGATTTCGCTGCAGGTATGTAGTTGTTTCTTTCCTGTGTTTATTGTACACTGTTTCCACATTTATGCGGTACATGAGTTTTTTTTCTTCCCCCATGCGTTTAGGTGCCATGGAAAATTGGGGCCTTGTTACTTACAGGTACAATGAATGCATATTAATATAGAGAGTTAATAAACAATGTATCCACTTGCATGTGCATGCAAAAAAAAACTTGTCTTCCTGCTCTGAATTTTCACCGTAAGTCCTTTTTGAATATAGATTTGATCTTTGGATGATGTTCCTCAGATGGAAAACCTGCAGTGCGTGTTTTGTGTTTTAGGGAGACTGCTCTACTGATTGACCCAAAGAATTCGTGCGCGTCCTCGCGTCAGTGGGTGGCCCTGGTGGTAGGGCATGAGCTGGCACACCAGTGGTTTGGGAATTTGGTTACTATGGTGAGTGTGTGAACTCAGTAACCGTGGTGACCTCATAAGAGCTTTGTTACTGTCTGCTCAGAACCAAGCTTAGAGCACTTTTGTGGTGTTAAAGTAGCTGTCCTGTAGGTTTACAGATATTTATCTGTATTTATAATCCCATTTCTCTTTCAGTAATAATGATCATTTTTATTTCTCAGGTTTTGTTATAATTTGTGTGTGTGTGTATAGTGTGTGTGCTAAAAGTGCCACTGTGACATATGAACATTACTGAGTTTACTGTAGTAATTCTGCACAGACTGTAAGCGTCATCGGCCAGCACGTCGACGCGCATTAGCTTGTAGATGGGCATGGTTCCCGTTTGCTGATAGAGGCTTATTCTGCAGGAATGGTGGACCCATCTGTGGCTTAATGAGGGCTTTGCGTCATGGATCGAGTACCTCTGTGTGGATCACTGTTTCCCCGAGTATGACATCTGGACGCAGTTTGTATCTGCTGACTACACCAGGGCTCTGGATCTGGATGCTCTTGATAACAGTCACCCAATTGAGGTTGTATTTTTCACCCTGTTCTTTAATAACTTTAGCTTTTGTTCTTGTTTAGACTCAAGACCACACAGCAAATCTGTCTGAATGTGACTCTGAGTGTAGCACAGTTTCACCAGAGGCTTTAACACAGTAATGTGAAAACACGGCGTCTTGGTAGATGGTCATAGATGTCTAAATTACAGCTTGTTTTTTTTTTTAATGATTACATTATGATGTTTCCTAATTCACAAGAATAACTGTTAATTAAATCATGATGGGTTATAATGAGTAATTGCTGTAATTATGTTGTAAAAGCAGCTTTTAATTTGCCTCTTCATGGTGACTAGTGGTTAGGGATTGAATTTATTAGTGCACAGTACAGTGATGCCAGGGCTCACTAATTTCGAAATACATGCTTGTAATGCGTACAATTGGAAATAAAGTTAAAATAAAGATACTGTAAGCAGCAAAATATAAACCCTGGACAAGGCATTGCGCTTTCTTTTGCACAGGATAGGGGGGAAAGAGCTTTGTGAAATAGTGACTGATCTATAGTGAGTGATATATTTTGTGTACTTGTAGTAGCAGGTCTTGTTGGATATCGAAGCCTTGTTTATTTGTAGCTTTGCAGCGGCGTGGCCTACTTCTGTCTGCACAGAGGCAGATCGGTTACCACGTTACCACACGGAGGCCTGGATTTAGCCCAGTGAAATATGAGTTTGTGTTTTATTGTGTGTTTGTGTGTCCTAAACGGCAGGTTAATGTAGGGCATCCCTCAGAAGTGGATGAAATCTTTGATGCCATATCCTACAGCAAAGGTGCTTCTGTTATTCGCATGCTGCACAATTACATAGGAGATGAGGTAGGAAAATAACCCCTGGGAACCGTTCACTCTTTCACACCTTAAGTGAGCAGTGCAAACGTTTGACCTGTTTATTGCTCAGCCATTAATTAGGAAAGGTCTTGACCAGCGGCCCTTTGTGCTTCTGATGAACGTTTTTCTTTTTGTGCTTCTAGGATTTTAGAAAGGGAATGAACACTTATCTTTTGAAGTTCCAACACAAAAATGCATCCACAGGTACGTTGTTTTGTGTGTGTGAGAGATTTTTACAGCCCTTGCATTGATTAGCGATCAGGCTAACATCGCTAGTCAATTACAGACCAGCATGCCGTAACTGAGAACTCAAAAACGATGAATGTAAAGTGTGTAGAATTGTGTAAAATGACCTGGACATGCATAAGCAAAAAACAGAAGTAGGTGTGTGTTGCGGAATGCTCCTATGAAAGGTTTATTGTTGCAGCAAGTATGTTTTATTAGGACTTGTAGAAGTTGCAGACAGTTTCTGCTACTGCTCTCTTACTCCTGGTGCTGTTCTTCCCCATTACTGTTTGAAGGGAAATACCCCAGAACTTTTTTCAGCCTAATCTTTTTTTTATGTGTCGGTCATGTGCCAGTCGGTGATTATCCTGAAAAATAATTTGGAAACATGTAAAATAACTTACTCCCTGTACTGAGAAAAGAGCAGAAAAAGCTCTTTTTGAATTAAAACTCCACTTATAATGGAGGCCCAAGGGCAGCTGTAGGCAGAGCAGGTAATAAATACACTTTTGAGGAATGCTTTAATGAATTTGTGAGCCGAACGTGTTAGTAAATTAGGTCTTTAATCTGTTCAGTAATTACTGGGGTTGTTTTTTTTTTCCCCCAGCAGAAGGAAGATTTATGCATTTCCACCACAGTCAGTTTTAGACATTTTGCTCATGTCTGTCTCATCGGTTGTTACAGTTGTTGTAGTTGTATATAATCGTATATTTTAAACTTATTTTGACAGAATTTAGCGATGGCTTTGAGACCTCAGTCATGAGTGCGTGTCGAGTTAGCAGGGTTTCTGTTCCTTTGGCAGTCCGGGGAAATGTACTGTCAGGGTAACTGCCTGTAGGCCTACTGTGGAAAGATACTGGGTTACAAAAACACTGGAGTATTCCTTTAAATAGTTTGTACCGACACCACACCACATCACTATTCATATATCACCACATCATTCTGTCTCTCTTTCAGAGGACCTGTGGGACTGTCTAGAGGAGGCTAGTGGGAAGCCCATTGCTGCGGTGATGAGCTCTTGGACCAAACAGATGGGATTCCCCATTATTGTAGTGGACCAGGAGCAGGTACAGTCACTGAGCAAGAGGGGAAAATGGTTATGACCTTTTTTTTTAAATTTAAATAAGAGTAATAAACATGTCATTAATGCATATTGTGTAAACCTATTTACGTATTCCTGGTTTGCAGAATTAATGAGGTAATAATGCAGATTGTCTTTTAAAAAAAAAAAATCGTTCCTCTGCTAGCTCACGACTTCTATAGAGTCTTCTTCAAGACACGGTCACCTGGTGTATTACGTAAGATTTCTTTCAGTTAATATAGTATCGTAATGTTAGTAGGATCTGTAATGTTAAATCAGTTATTTTTTGTGTTTCTTTTATTCTTTCTGCCTTAACTAAATGTACGATCTTTTGTTTTTCAAGTGTCAGCCTACGTAATTTCACTAGCACTGTAAAAGCTCTGTGTTGGAAATGGAGTTGCTGTTCTGTGTTGAATGAAAGGAAGGAAAATAAGTTCCCAGACCTGAGGCATGGATGCTTGCTTTCCGTTCTCATTGTTTGCTTATATTATGTATGTGTGCTAGGTGAGGACTGCCCCAGCTGGATGGTCCCAATTAGCATCTGCACCAGTGAGGACCCCAGCTGCTCCAAGATAAAGGTTCTGCTGGATCAGCCTGAGCTCACGGTCTCCATCCCTAACCTGGGACCAGAAAAGTGGGTCAAGGTCAGATCTCTTTCTCCCTGTATGTGTGCTGATGGTGTGACCATTTACCTCGCTAAGGGTTCATGAAACTTTTTAGACCAGAGTTGCGTTGTTTGGTCAACCAAAGATTAGCACGTGTGTGTGAAACATGCTCGTTCCTCTCGTTGTAGCTTAATCCAGGAACAGTAGGCTTCTACAGGGTCCAGTACAGCTCGGCCATGCTGGAGAGTTTGCTGCCAGGAATCCGAGATCTTACACTGCTCCCTGTAGATCGCCTGGGCCTGCAGAATGACCTTTTCTCCCTGGTAAGAACACACACACACACANACACACGAGACTCAACAATGCATTATTGATTACCATAACATATCCATTAGCACTTATTTGTCTGTGAGTTTGATAGTAATGATAGGCATGACCCATGATTGTATCCAATCCAGTATTTATCGATTAAAATAATATAAAATCTTTTATGAAAGTCATTCGTAGCAGGACATGTCTTTGTCTCTGTTAGTCTCGTGCAGGTATGATCAGCACGGTGGAGGTGCTCAAAGTGATGGAGGCGTTTGTGAATGAGCCGAACTACACAGTGTGGAGCGACCTGAGCTGTAACCTGGGCGTGCTCTCCTCTCTGCTCTCCCACACCGACTACCATGAGGAGATCCAGGAGTTCATCCGAGACCTCTTTACCCCCATCGGCCTCAAGTTGGGCTGGGACAGCAAATCTGGCGAGGGTGAGTGTCGGGGTGGGGGATTGGTGGGGGGAAGCTGCTTTTTCTAGTGGTCTCATATGTCTATTAGATACTTATTTCCTGTTTATTTTGTCATGTAATGGTCCAGGCCATTTGGATGCTCTGCTCCGAGGGCTTGTGTTAGGAAAGCTGGGGAAGGCAGGACACAAGGCCACGCTGGAGGAGGCTCGCAGGAGATTTAAAGACCACGTGGAAGGCAAGCAGATCCTCTCCGCAGACCTCAGGAGTCCAGTAAGACCTGCACAACTACACACATTTAGACCCTTTTCTTTTAGACCCGCAGCTCTTTCATACTTCATCTGTTAAGGATACGTCAAAGGACCTATTTGTGTGGTTTTTCCCTTCAAATGAAGAATAGAAGAGTGGAAGTTATTCCTATATCTGTCTATATCGCACTGATTTCCCTGAAG
>CM074955.1:20041540-20064416 GCA_037577455.1 Pangasius macronema
TAGCTGAATGAACACAAATCCCCACAGCCACGCTCCAACATCTAGTGGAAAGCTTCCCAGAAGAGTGGAGCTCATTAAAACAGCAAAGAGGGACTACATCTGGAGTGGGATGTTCAGCAAACACATATTGCGTGTGATGGTGTCCACAAACTGGAAAACTGGAACAGGTTTGGGTCCTAGAAGGGAAATTGTAATGCTACAGCATACAAAGACATCTTATACAACTCTGTGCTTTTAACTGTGTGGCAACAGTTCGGGTAAGAACCACATACGAGTGTGATGGTCAGGTGTCCACATACTGTACCTTTGGAACAATTGAAACCAAAAATATATTAAAGTTACTTTTATTGCTTTCATGCGATTTAGGAAAGAGAGACAGATCACTTCTGATTACTTACTCTTGTCCTCCGGCATTGGTACACTCTCAGCATGCTGATAAGGACAAGTGCCATGAAGAAGCCGTGCACAGTTAACAGCACTGCTCTCAGGTTCCAGTCCTCCTGAACCCAACATGGGGAGCCATCCTGACACTGCTTACAGCCCGGCCAGCAGGGCACACACACAGGAATCATAGGGTAACACCCCTGGGCACTGCTGGAACCATCGCTTACTGTCTCACCAACACAGAATCACAGAGTAAGACCAGACTGAGAACTGAAGTAGCAGCAGAACATTTGAGTATTTTATTGCTCCTATATAGTTTGGACAAAAGGCCGTACACTGGTCCTCTGTGACCGCTGGCAGGCTGTAGTATCCCTCTTTACATCGGCAGCAGTACTGGCCAAGACGAAACCCCTGCTTAGGAATCGGCTCACACTGGGTAGAGGAGAGGCAAGAGAGACAATGTGATGGTGAGAGAACCAGAAACCAACGTGTGTAGCAGTCTGGGAAAAACTGTCAGATATCACTGTGGCTGAATTCTGGTAATGTAGGTTTTAGTTAAAACTAATACCTTTTGTTTTTAGTGTCTTCTTAATCTTGCTGGATATCTACATGCCTTATTGAAATTGACATAAGCCTAACCTAAGCAATCTCCTTCCTTTTCACACTTTTCATAATTTTAGTTCAAGAAGGTCACTGTGTAAAGGATTTTCTCATGTAACCTCATATTTATCTCCTACTCAAGATTTATATCTGTGTCCTCTTTCAAACTGAGAAAATAGAGTGACCAATTGTTTCCACACTCGGAATATCTGAGAGGTGTGTGTGTGTGTGTGTGTGTGTGTGTGTGTGTGTGTGTGTGTGTGTGTGTGTGTGTGTGAGAGAAAAAGAGAAAGAGAAAGTGCTCTGTTGTAATTACATAAGCAGACTCTCAGACTTTCATCAGCATTGAAAGGCCCTCATATTAGAAAAGCTGTGTTAATCTAAATGGATAGCTAATGCCTATTTAAAGGCTTTTTTTCAGGCAACTTTAACCCCAAACTCACATACAGTTTGTCTTCCATAAAAAAATCCATAAAATCCTATGATTGTTATTTAATAATATATGAAATACTGTATGTTTAATGCAAAGTTGTCATTGATAATTCCATTTTCTCCATTATAGAAGAGACTGGTGATAAGAGGTAGTTAAAAAACTTATGGACTCTTCGGCATAGAGAAATACAGTATATAATATATCTCATATACCATAATCCCCTTACACTAGCTAGTGCACATGCATACAATGCTATCTTAATGGAACTTTTTATTTATTTATTTTTATTTTACCGAATGTCAGAATATCAGTATCTCATCCGAATGATCCTTTTTTACTGAAACTGGCCAAGAATTAACTGAGCCGTCAGTAATCTTATTATGTATAACTAAATGAAGATTATGTAAAATGGTTGGATTTTCTATATGGTTTACCCCCTTGTAGATGTAATCGTTTTTAATTCTGAATTGTAACGTCATAATCATGGTTTCATTTCATTTCAGAGTCAGAGTGTTGGAGTACCAAACCAAAAACAACATTGCTCTGTGTGTCTTCTTCTCAGAAATCGCAGTGTTTGTCCTACTAGGACATTTAAAATATGTATGACGTTGCTAGACAGGATTGCTATGGACGTTTTATTGTTTTATTTTTTTCCTGTTCCTCCCAAATGGAGAGGTGCATTAGGGAAAAGGATATTGACATCACTGGATTTATGCTGGATTAATCTCCCAGATTATCCCTGTACCACCCAGCACAAAGCTCTTTAAATAGGAGGCCTTAGTGAGACAGAGACAGACGGGGAGGTTTAAGAGAGCCTGAGAGAGGAAGAGTGAAAGAGCACCTGATAAGAGAAAAATGTGTCACAGAGGAAAATGCTGTAGCTATATATCCAATGTTGTACATAAGAAAATAATTTAAGGAGGCAGGTGAGAAAGGTTTCTCAGATGATATATTTTTTAACCCCTTAAAGTATTATTGAATTAATCATTTTAAATCCTATTCATCAGAAGCTATTATGAGTTATTGTTTATAAAAATGTACATCTTCACATACTGTCTTAAGATAATATGAAGATATATTCTATGCTCTATAGCTGGTGTAGCTAAAACTGTTTACAGGAATGCGTGTATTTTATTCCTATGCATGTCCATTATATCTGCTGGACAAAACCAATATGGACAATGACTGGCCCACCTGAAATGTAGAAATGTAGGAAATAAAAATAATTCGATTAAAAGCAGAATAATTGTAATAACTGTAATCAATTCAGTGTTTAAACAATTGCCTTTTTAAATTCTGAAAATTATGAAAAGAAAATATTTTTATTTTCCCAAGTGACAAATAACATATAAGAGCTAAATACTCAAGCCAATATTGAAATTAGGCAAAACTATATTGCACTTACCTTTATACATTTTGGCTAATGTTCACAGTCTAGCTGCGTGATAATTAAATCGCAGAGTTTTTGCATCCTACACTTGTGTGGCCCCCCAATGCCACTGGGCCTATTTAAATTGACTATATAAGTGTTAGTTGCATTGATTGGTGATTGAGAGAATTTACCTCCATGCTGGTACGGTTACACTGGTGTGTGTCAGCAAACCAGAAATCCCCAGTGGCACACTGGTTTACATCAAAATCCTGGATATTCACATCTACACGGATCACACCTCTACCAACAGAACCGAAAAGATAGAAAGACAGGCGTTTATTGTGAGGTCAGGCTAATTGATAGTTGTGTTGTGAGGATGTAATGTGGAACTGAAGAAAGGGAAAGAAAATAGAGATTTTGGTCTGGTTAATTAAGTTAGTCAATTAATTAAACAGTTAATTTAGGATTTGACAGATGAAAGCCATGGTATGTTTTGGTCATGGTGATGTGTTTTGATCATAGATATTTTTAAAATGCGAGACTTATTCAGCACTGGTGATCCATTTACTTTGGATAACATATTAGAAACAACACCATTCAAAAGGGTTCAATGGTTCTATAAACAGTTAACTGTTCTTAGCAGTCTAAAGGAGTGCTATTTGCAACCCTTTCTGATAAGGGAACACTGTGTAGGGTTCTACATAAAACCTTTAAGGGGTCCTACAAAAGACAGACAAGCCAAAGTATGTTTAAGGTTACGAGATTTTTCTAAGAGTGTAGGGTCTTGGAAGACTGAGACAGAACCTTGACTGACCTGAACTCAGGACTGAGGTCTGGCTTCAGCCCATAAAAAGGCATAGAAAGTGTAAGTAGCCACCCAGGCAGGAAACGCCCTTCATCACACTCCAAGAATGGGGCCTCACCCCACTGCAGTCCACTGCTATTAGTTACATAGGTGCCCCCGTGTGCCCACTTGGGTGTATCCAGGGTGCTGAGGTCGTTGAGCAGGACCTGTTTAGACAAGCTAGGAAAGGATGTGCTGTTGGATTTCAGTAAGTTGAACCAACTCTGATCAAGGCCATGGGGCAATAAGTGACGTTTTTCCAAGGCCAAAGTGAGGTCCTGCAGGTAGATGTCGTGAGATAAGCCCTTGGAGGCCCAGAGTGCCAACTGCGGTTGAGGAGCTGTAGGATCAGCATCAAAGCTTAGTAGAGCATGTCTTACCAGGCTAGGCCTTTCACCAACAAGCATGGACCGGATCAGAGCATGATACCACTCTATGTCCTCCCTTATGCTGGTCTCCCTCAGTTCACTTGCCTGAAAGATAAGGTTGAGGAAGTTCACAGTGTTGGTCAAGGACACTGTAGGCTGGTAGAGGAGGGCCTTGATGTCTTGTGGGATAGCACCATGCTGGGCAGCCAACTGGAAGGATTTACGGCACCTTGAGGAACTCAGGAGTGAGGCATCACTGGTATAGAGGTAATTTTCAGGCACAGACCAGTCTTGATCTTCCTCTTCTACTACTACCTGAGGGTTTGTGCTCACACTGGGAGGCTGCATGCTGCCAGCAAGCTCCTCTTCTACTGTACAGCTTATGTTGGAAGCTGATGGAGTAGGTTCTTGGATGGAAGAAGTCCTGGAGTCGAAATTGCGGCTGAGCTGGGCAGAGAGCAGGGAAGAAAAGAGGAGCAGGATCAGCAGTTTGTCTGGGAAGCTCCTCTTCATATAGAGCCACATTTCTCTGCTACATTCGCTGCAATTTTTCTTGAAAAAAGAAAAACATATTTATGGAAACTTGCCCAGCCAGTGCTGATCTAGAGATGTTCTCCCGTCTCTGATGTCTGAAGTTCCTACTCCCAGATATACAGGATGAAAAACTGTAGCAGTTGGAGCTGGTATTGAAGAGGCTGCACCGTTCTTTACTGTTGTCAGTGGTGCTCTCTTACAAAGGCACACGGACATGCAGTTTACCTTACCACCATAGATATAATTTTAAAAAATATATGGAAATTGTCCACTCTCAGAATTCTGGATAAAAAAGAAGAAATTAAGAAACTGCAGCATCTGCTGCTCCAGTGATGCACAGATGTGATGAGTACAAACAAATAGCCAGTTGTTAAGGAGGCTGTAGTAGGACACAGAGACAGAAGTAATACCTGCCGTAGTACGAGGAGTGTAAAGTCCCCCTTCTCCCACTCCCTCTGTTGAAGTGGGATTCAATACTCATTTGATCTGCAACTCCTCTGCAAAGCCTCTGCCTCTCGCTCACACTGCCTCTCACTCACACTCTCTCCCTAGTAGTGCGGTTATGAGACAGATACATTTGTTAATATTAGAGTTTCAGTGTGTGTGTGAGTGGACAAGTGCACAGGAGGGTAATCCTGATTATTACAGGCATAGCACAGAATCTCACCATGCTCTGGATTAACCCACCACTCTCTACAGATTAAATGGTCTTTTATGGTGTTTAGTGTGTTTGTATATGTATTTGTTTGTTACCAAGATCTAATTGCTTCTTTAAATAAAAGATGGGTTGCACATCTAGATGAAAATACTACCACAACTGAAATACTGGACTGTTTTTTTGTTTGTTTGTTTCATTGAAAATGAACAACTGAACTAAAACCAAAGAATGCTACAACTGTGCCAGCTCTCCCCTGACCAAAAAATAGTCATGCTGTATCACTGTGTATCAATGTCTATATGTGAAAATGTATAAACACTGTTTTTCTTCTCCACCAGAGAACTGCTGGATTACAGCAACATCATCTGGTCCTCCAGGATATTACAGGAGACATACAACCTAAAGCCAGATGTGAAAGGATCAAAGTTGACTAATGAGAAATTACATTTAGAAGTATTTTCAAATGTGAAAAAAGCAACGATAAAGATCATCAACAACCTCTTCTGAAAGGCTTTAGTTGTAGCTGTGTGGCTCAGAGTTCCAGTCAAACATGTCAGTATCTCCCATTTATAGTGCTGTTTACAGAACATGTGCCACAAATGAATGCTTGTGTGAATTCAGATATATCGAGCTTTGGATTTCTAATGTCTAAGATTTCTTGCCATGTAAAACAACACAACACCCCAACCCATGATGCAGTTCTCAAATACTCAAGGTGTTGACTTCCAACATGTGAAGTAATAAAAGTTTATGCTGTACTCTAAAGAAGCATGACTTACACTTTTGTCAGGACTGACTGAAACTCAATTTAATGACATGTATGGCGATTTGGTGCAAAATATTTGAGAAATATTCTTTGGTTTGGGCCTTTAATTTTATCCTCATTGCCTCATTAAAACCATTATTTATTTGTAGCATAATTACTTTGGACATCAGTAAATGAAGGTTCAAAAACAGGACTTCAAAATTTCTTCTTCAAAATCATCATCATAAAATTAGTGTATTAACACAACACATCCGTTCTAAAATTCAATATGAACAGATTAGGTAAAAAAAAAATTACAGCAGAAAAGCACAAGTAACATGTAAATTACATTAACAGTGTAACAAAGGATTAAAAACGATCAACACTGTACACTAAGGTGAAATCTGTAAATACTAGGCAGTAGGCGTAAATTATGTTCTGTATTCCCTAATCTACCTTATTCCCCTGTTTATTAAGATGTTTCATAAAACACCATTTAATGCACATAAGATCTATCAATGAATCAATGAATCATGTTTCACTGTTTCTTGCATCCATTCCTGGGTCCAATATATCCCTTCATTTATCCTCTCTCCACTTACTGTATTTTCCACATTCCCAATTAACCTGAACCATGTTTTTGATGGGACATCTTGAAAATTATTAAATCATAAACACATGTACATAATTTGACCTAATTTCATATTAAATTAAAAAAAAACTAGCTAAGTTAGAGACAACTTCCTGTTTGATGTTTGCCACATGATGTCACGTGCATTAAGTCATGCCATTTCTATCAAGCAGTTCCACTGCAAGAGCTTAGTAACATTTTGACAATGTTGGATTTATCAGGCCAGAAAATAAATGCTGCTAAGACAAACTCTTCCAATTTCCCTAATATGTCCCATTACACCTAAATTCATCCTCAACACTAATCAAGTTTCTCAGTGACAAACTCACAAACGTGCAATCTCTTGTTCCCTCAGATATGTTATATATATACATAACATTCAAACATGAAAGCGCTTACAGTCTCAATCCTAACTCGCTCTGTTGCGCATGTTTAGTTCACTAGGGTGGAGAAGGCACTATTTCTTAGCTTAGGAAGTGCACGTATATAGAAAGCATGGAGCCATTTGGGAGTGAGCCACAACCTGGAGCCAAGTGGAAGAGCGTCGGCGCTGATAAGCTCGCGCAGCAAACGTGCGGAAGTGGGTGAGCGCGCGCGCGCGGGTGGGGCCGAACAGACGGTAACGTGACCAAGACGCGCAAGCATTCCGTTAAATGAAACGTTATCTATGACCCCGCAAGAACCCGCTGTCGTTTTCAGAGTGGACCCGTAAACGTGTTTTTTTTCTGTGTAAATATCCGGGCTGCCGGTGCCGCTTCCTGACAGGGATGTTGAAGCTACGGCGGAAATCTGTTTTCGGGTGAACCATAGCAAGCGGAATTATTGCCTTCCATTATCACTACGGGCAGCGATAACGATCTCGACACTGGGGCGATGTGAAGCGCCGATATCGCTCGTTCCTTCCGCGCACCGAGGAATAAGAATGAACACCGGGCAGGATATGTCTCCCGACTTTGTGTTGATGCGCCTGGTCTCTGCGGCCGAGGAGGACCGCCTGGACGATGAGAACGGCAATCTGTCGTCGGGCACTGGAGTGGTGGCTGGGTTCGGGCAGGACGTCTTGAGCCACGGAAGCGTTAAGGGTAAACTGGACTGCGCGCAGAATCAGGCAGGTCTCAGTCACCTCTCAGCGGGGAACAAAGCTCCGCAGTCTGGCGGAAGCGAAGCACCTGACGCCGGCGGTATGGCGACCAGAGCCGCGCTGTCTGTTCCCCCTCCTCCGCTCCACTCCGCCGAGGCCCGCGCTTACGATCTCAGCCACAGAGGCGGAATTGGGCCTCAGCTGTTGGTGTTCCGAAATGTATCGAGAGACCCTGATGGACTGTCTGAAAACAATGCGGATGATAGGCATGCTTCGAGGTCTTTCGAGGAGCAGACGGCACATACTTCCGACACGAGCGCCAGCACAAATAACAATACGCACAGCGCTGTGGATGCTCAGCATCAATACCATCCTCCATGGGCGCTGCATCCTCAGCTGAAGCTGAGCACAGCGGACACAGACAGAGCGGAACTGTGCCCCCGGCATCGCATAATCACGGATAAACGCGACTGGCCGCAGATTGTTGACAGATCAAACCCGACCGCAGTGTTAGACCCGAAATGGAGCATGAGAGAGCAGGGAGAGCTCCGGCTCCCTGACAGGCCTGTTTTGGAACTCGCAAGGCAGTTTGGGGAGCTGGGAGTCGCCCCGGTGCCCGGCTTTTTGCTGAAGGACGGCGATCTACAGCACTGCTCGTGCTCCACGACGACCGGAATCAGACAAGGCGAAGACCCAACCGAGACCAGCGATGCTCTGCTCGTACTGGAGGGCCTCGGCTCGGAGGAGGTCAACGGCCTGGGCATGAAGAACAATCCCGAGTCCCAAGACGGTGCACCGGTGAAAACCCAGCTCGCGCTCAAATGTTTCCCGTCAGTACTCTCGGGCCAGGCGGTCGGGGTTACCGGTGGGCTCTGCTTACCCGCATGTCGCGACTCGCAGCTTTGCTGTTTGCTACGAAGCTCCCTAACCATCAAGGGTCAAGGCAACAGCACTGACACAGACTCATCACAGTTCCCCACATCATCAGTCGAGCCCGCCACAGAAGTGCGTCCTGACAGCGCGAGCTCCAGTCTCGGTTCGAGCCCCAGCATGCAGGCAGAGAGAAGCGCGAGTGCGTCCCGGGCGCCGTGTTCGCGCAGTGCAGGCGAGAAGGCGCTCAAAGTGCCAGGCAAGACCAGAAAGGGGTCCCTCAAAATTCGCCTGAGCAAACTTTTCAGAACTAAAAGCTGTAGCGGCTCTAATAATCTTCTGGATAAGGGACCGTCGGTGACGTTTTCCATCTCTTCAGCCGGCAGTTTGGTGGACATGTCAGGCGCGAGCACTGTGGAGCAGGACGCGGCCAGGTCGGTCTCAGTGTAAACATTCAGCTTTTCAACTGGTCTGAAATGTATACTATGTTCACTTTTTCCCTTCTGGTTTGTTGATTTATTCTCTTCTAATGTGCAGCCCTACAACGTTAAGCGATTTTTCAAACCACAGTATACAGATGGATTAAAAGAAAAGACAAGTGTGTTAGTAAGGTGCTGGGCTGTGACACTGTACAATGGTTCTTTAACTGTCTCTCTGAGGAACCCTTAGAGGGTGTGTGGAGAGCACAGTGCACAAGGAAAGTTCCAAGTGGAAACCTTTTAAGAAGCTAAGAACCCTTAACAGTATAACAAACCCTTAAAGAAGCCTTTTCGTTTAAGATGTCATCCTTCAGAAGATATTCCCTCAGTTGGTGATTTGATGATGGAGGTGGGGAGCACTGTATGGGTGTAAAATCCCCCTTAGATGTTCAGTTGGGTTGAGATCTGCTGAGTACAAAATCCAGAGCATATGATTTACATCATTCTTATACTCATCAAACCATTCAGTGAGCTCTCCTGTCCTGTGGATGAGGACATTGTCACCACTCCAATTGTTTCCTGTCTGTATTTATCTTCTTAATATGTTCATGTCTTAACTGCTACTTAGCATGTTTGCAGTGTAATAACTCTTCACATCATGTCTTTCACTAGCCAACCTGGATTAACAAGGGCACAGTGTGCCTTCTCTGGTGCTGCTTTCACTCCTGTCTTCACCGGTAAGGAGCTAAGAACAGAAACAGCCGTGAAAAACTTAAATCAGACTTATTTTAGACCAAGAATCTTTCAATGTAGGCAAATGAGTCCATTTAAACATTGTTATATACTTTCAACCCCATGACCAGGATAAAGTAGTTACTGAAGATGAATGAACAGGCTTATGTGTTACTGAAGGCCATTAAGAATGGTCATGCATCTGGTCTTTAGCCTCTGTTGTGTCCTGGTTGCAGGAGAGACAGTGTCACTGGTGGATGTGGACATCTCGCAGAGAGGGAGAAACTCTCCTCATCCCCCAACCCCTCCTCCACCTCCACGTAGAAGTCTCAGCCTGCTAGGTATACACACACACACAAACAGTTCTCGTGATCTCATTCCTTTTCTGCCCTACATTTGTCTCCCTCTCTGTCCTTTAGCTTATCTTATGTCTTTTATACGGTCTGCCATTTTTGTTGACATTCTCAGTGTGTTTGTCTCACCTCTATCTCTCCAGGAATCTCTTCCGATATTCTTTTTCTTCAGTCGTGTTTTGCTCTGACTCGTTATCTCAGATTCCTAACTCTTATGTCAGTCTGTCTGAGGTCCTACTGTGTGAATAAAATGTATGCCATCTGGAGATATATATATATATGATTATGTGTAACCCTGTGTAGGGTAAGCGGTACAGGAAATAGATGGATGGATATATATTAAATATTAAATATTTATATATAATAGACAAAGGATAAATAATGTAACAAGTTTCAAAACCGTTTTTGTAGGTTGACACTATTTAGATTATGTTGATTATGTGGTTAGTGTGCTTGAAAGGGCAAGATCTTGTTACTGATGTACTCTTACAGTCGAGTACACTTTATATTAACATGGTCTTTTCTGTTTTCCTGTTTAAAATATTCTTCCACCCTGCTTTAAGATGTGACGTTCTGAAGCATGTTTCGTGCAGGCCATTTCATCGACATTTCCGCCCATGCGTTTGAATGCACACATCAGCAAATGTGTTCTCACTTTTGCAAATACATCCATGTTTTCTGTTTCAAATTGCATCACACTGCAGAAGTCTATAATCTGTGGCCTGTCAGTCCTACTGTGCATGCAGTGAGGGGATGACAGAGTGTAGATGACTTCTTGAGTCATCTAATTGGAGGGATTCTGTGGTTTACACAGTGTGAACAAAACGTGTTACAGTGACGTAACTGGCTTTGCACAAGGGGATCATTTTCTAACCATTGTACATTGGAGATTAATCTTAAACGTTTCACACTACTTTCACACACTGGAACTATATCTTCATTTACAGAATAGTCTGTTCTGAATACTGAATACTTTAAGACAGTGATGTTAGAAATTTTTTTTCCCCAGTCCTCGTCTTGGAATACACTGCCTTGTACATTTTAATATTTGTTTTTCTCTAATGCACTAAATTAAAATGTGAAGTACAGGGCAGGGTTCCTCCAGGACCAGGACTGGACTTACATGCAGCCTAATAATCCGTTGATAATACGACTAATCTGGCACAATCAGAATAAAAAACTGTAAACTCTAAATTGAGGACAATCTGAATGAAATTGCTGTCCGATTGAAAAAAAAATGTGTTAATGTCCTTTTAATAATTCATTAAACCGAAGTTCATGTTACAGATTTAAATCTGATTAAAATAAATGTGAGGTTGGATTGATATCAAGAAGCAATATGGACGCGACCTCTAAATTTCATCTAGAAATCATCTAGAGTTGGATGCAACCTCTAAATTTCAGCATTTATTATTTCCTGTTATGAAGAACTTGCACAGAGATAAAGAGGTAAAAACTTGGATAACAGCTATAGTTCTTATGTTATTCCCCAACAGTGGCTTTTAATGCTTTTAACATTAGCAGTGTACCGATGGATAATACGCGCATTTTATGTTACTTTCAACAACCAGAACCCTTGTACCTGAAAATCAGGCAAATATGAAATGCTGAGCTGAGCTTTCTGTTTAAAAATCACACTTAGATGACATTTTGCTTTGACAGAAATACTTCATAACTGGTTAAAAAAAACAAGCAGTGTGCAATTCATCTTAAAGCACACGTGTCAAACTCAAATTGTGCCCGGGCCACGGCAGCATTTTTTGAGCCCTTGAAGGGCAGTAATCTAAGGCTATTAAATTATTTACAGATCATTATCTATTCTATTGATTAACACAGTTAAACTAGGCTCTGAAATCGGATTTGTTTAAAAAAAAAAAAAGCTAATGTAAGATGGATGCACTATTAGGCTGATTAACTTTATTTCCTGTGTATTTATACATATACATATACACACACAGTGGGGTCCAGTAGTCCACTAGTGAAATTGCTTCTATTTTGCATTATTTTCTAATTTAATACAACAATATTCATTACAAATTATATTATTGACAACAACCTGAGGGAAAAGTAGAATATTTGAAATATTTAGAAGAATTTCAGTGTTTGTTAGTATTTGGTTCGTCCCCTTTTCGCTTTAATGAGTGCGCACTCGAGCTGGCACGGACTCCACAAGTTTGTGCAAAACCTTATGATCCATTTTTGATCAAATCCATTGAACTGTCATCTGAACACATATTCTCTTCAATAGAAGAGATTAGGCAAACGTTTTCCAAAAAAACATCATGTTAAGAAAGAGATTAAGAAGAACTCACACATACTGTATGCTAAGATATACATGTCCTTGTCTTTGTGGTCCACCAACCTTTTTCAAAATATTTGTCTCTGGTGGTACGTGGAGTAAATCACTGAATCACTCTAAAGGCCATCATCCATTGCACTTCTGAATCATTTTAGACACAGGTCTGACTTGCATCAAATGCAGGCATTCAGCCCTGTGAGATGCGAGCCCATATGTGCTTACAGAACGTGGGCGGTCTCTATACTATGGGTCTGGTGTGAATTGTAGATAGTGTGAAAACATTGAGTAATAGTGTACTACTGTGTGTGATCCACACGTCTTGAGTTTGACACCTGTGTTTTAAATGCCTCCTGCTGGTTTCTGAATACTTGCTACTCTGTTCCAGACGATATAGGTGGGCCACAACCAGGGCCTTTCCTAGTGAATGTCATGGGGGCGTCCCTGCAGTCTCTCCCACTGCCTCTTCCTCCTCCTCCCCCCTTCCATGCCACCATCCAGCATAGCCTCAGCCTCAATGGTAAGGGTGTGATGGTGGCAAAGTGTGTGTGTGTGTGTATGGTGGGGCTTCAAGTAGACTTTTGGTCTTAAGAGCAGACTCCAACCCTCCCTTTCACTCTTCCTCCCCTACTGTCTACCCTTATGTCCATTTTATGTCTCTTGTTGTGCCAAGATGATTGCAGAATATTGAGTAGCCAAATGCTACACAGGCGTCCTATTGCATGTGTTGCCTTAATTTATAAGACCACTTGACAATGGCTTATTTTTGGGCTTTCATAGTGTAGGAGAAAATGCTAATCAGCAAGTTATTAATGAAGAAATAAGAAGGGCGATTGAAAGTGTAAGTGTAGCTTAGTGTGGCTTAGATCTGTTTTAATTTTTCAAGCCAAAGTTTTAATAGAGGAAGACGTTAAAGATATTATTTCCATTATTAATAGATTATTCTAAAAGTAGCAGTATGTATTTTTGAGGGGATTTAGGAATTTGTAAACCTTTTTGGTAGAAATGGTATTGCAAGCAATTAGTTGAAGTACATTTTGTAACGTGATTTACATCCATCCATGTGGATTAATCTGATTTTAGCAAGTCATTACATATTCATGTAGGGTCTAAGGTTGGTGGCATTACTCTGTAAAGATGGATGTCATAGAAGTCCAAAAAAACTGGCTACTAATCCAAGCTGGAGATTTGGTTTTTGCATAAATATTTTAGACCTTCAAGGATGACTCACAGCAGCTATTATTTTTGACAAAAATAGTTTTTTGCAGTAGAACTGCAGCTTTTACATGGTTAATCATTCGAAATGCCAGGTTGCATAACCCAAGTTTGATGATTGTTAAGATGAGTTTGTTATGAGAATTGCATCACCCTTTGGGTGAAATGTGGGCTCTATTACCTCTTTTCCATGGACACGGTGCTTGTTATGAAACCTTTTTAAGAACTACCTCACGTTTTTGCCAGTTTATGAGCCAAACCAGTATGTAATGTGCAAGTTTGCTAATCAAGAAGATTAAAATTATACTTCCTCACTAACAACAGTGACACATAAGATCAGAGATATGAGCCTTTTCCATTCGCTTTCTTGCAGTTGCCAATAAATGGCTCTCTTGAGACACTGATTTAAAAAAAAAATAAAATAAAAGTGTTCTCATCATATTTTAATGGTGGTTATGTTAAGTTGTTATGGCAACAGAATGACACCATCCTCAAGCTCTTGATTCCACCAGTCATTGGTTCCAAACCAGTGGCATGTTTGATGCTGGAGCGGAGCTGATTTTTCTGGTGGTTCTGTTGTGGAAACATGCAAAATATTTCAAGATTATTCACAAGCACTGTGTGAGTAGAAAATGGCCACATAACAACCCAGATAACATCTCTCTGACCTATTTACATAGGCACCAACCCATAGCTATGTGCAATGGTCTGCTTACAGCTCGAAGAAAGCCTCGAACCTAGCCACAGCAAAGTCAGAATGTAACATATGATAGTTATACTAGATGGTGGAACTGTGCAGTATACAGCATGTAAGACTGGGAGAGAGCGCACTCCTCATACAGATCAGTCAGACAGTGTAATCCAACACTGTAAGCATAGGACCACCAGAGAGTTGCAAAGTGCTCTCGCTACCTTAGAAACAGAGAAGCACGCCCACATGCACATAGTAGCCGGCAACCACAGAGCTAGAGGAAATACGTGCATGAGGTTTAAAGACAGCGCATTTTGAGGTCTTGCCTTGACCTTTCAGTATAAAAATGGGCAGAGGTTTTGCAGCGACATACAGAAGGGATTGCACTGGTTAATTTTTCAATTTGTAGACTGAAAAGCCATACAGTATATTATAATATATTTGACTATATAGAATATATTCTAACATACAACAAGAGTGGACAAATCATACATTTGTTTAGCCCTCCAGGTAGGTGAACTCCAATCTGCTTGTCCCCTTAATGATTTGGTTCTCAGAAACTCTGCAGATGATATCACACTCGAAAGCTTTTTTTTCTAAAGACACAACAGTTGGCCTACTTAGTATACGGATAATGCATCTTTGTCCCCTGAATTCATATCTTAAGTGCAAAAACATTTAGCTACAAAAGAAACTGTCATTGTTATGTCAGACATCTAACTTAAAAAATATATGTATATGAATATGTGATGGCTAATTAACTAGTTAAGCAGATTTATATAGACTAGTGCTAAAACAATTTATCTTACAAATAAAAATAGAATGGTGAAAGATAGAAAGTGTCCTCAGTTGATGCCTGTAGTGCACTAATGGGCAGGGTTCGGTATGATCAACCTATCAAATCCCATGTCTGCTGGGCAATGACAAATAAAAAAAAAAAACCTGATAGTCCAAATAGATAATCTGCGGGTTAGTGATTTGTCTACGCCTACACAGTGTCATCTGTCATGTTTAATGACTAACACCTGATAATGACCCTTTTACTATAGTCCTCTATGTTCTTTTAGTAATATTGCTTTTAGTAATAGTTCCTGGTAGTTTCCGGATTTAGCCAATAAATAAATGTCAGAAACAAAACATCTTGAATATTGGTAAATTTCATCTTCTTGTTCTAGATGCTTTCTTCCGAGCTCTCCCTCATTCTGCACCATCACCAATTGAGACTCCACCTCCAGTGAGAGTAGCCCCACCTTCAAATGTGTGTCCTCTGAGGGGAGTTGATTCCAGCAGCTTCACAGCCAGCCTGAGAGAACTGGAGAGGGTGAGGATATAAACCTCTATATAAACCTATATATATAAGGGGGGGGGGGGTTCATATGTATCTAAAGTCTTCTAGCAAGGAATCCCTGATGAAGGGTGATTGCTTCTTGTGTCCTAATGTGCCTCATCATATAGGCAAGTTAAATGATACTATGAGATCTGTGCTCTTACTCTGAGATAGAATTTGCTGTGTGAGATCAACTGGAATAACTTGTGATGGATATTTAAATAGGTGCGTATCTGTCTTTCCACAGTGTGGTTGGTACTGGGGGCCGATGAACTGGGAGGATGCAGAATTGAAACTGAAAGGGAAGCCAGATGGTTCTTTTCTGGTGCGAGACAGTTCAGACCCCCGATACATACTCAGCCTCAGTTTCCGCTCACAAGGAGTTACACACCACACACGCATGGAGCATTACAGAGGTAACCAGTACAAACAAGTGCTATACACAAATTATGTAAAGATTCCTCACATGCAGAATGACAAATACATGTTTCCCTGTTCAGGGACCTTCAGCTTATGGTGCCATCCAAAGTTTGAGGACCGCTGCCATTCTGTGGTGGAGTTCATAGAGCGTGCCATCATGCATTCTAAGAATGGAAAATTCCTTTACTTTCTGCGGTCACGTGTACCTGGTAATTTTACTTTAGCGTCCTGCTTGTGGTATTTTGAAATAAGTCTCACACAGATTTGAAAAACCATGACCATAACTGAGTACCCTGTGCAGGTGAGAGGTGATCACAATGGGTTTTCTGTTCTCTGCCTCACAGGACTCCCACCAACCCCAGTGCAGCTGCTGTATCCAGTCTCCCGCTTCTGTAACGTCAAATCCCTGCAGCACCTTTGCCGCTTCTGTATCCGACAGCTTGTCCGCATAGACCACATTCAGGAGCTCCCTCTTCCAAAGTACTGCTCTGTTTTATTCATAGTTTTACACTGTTCTATCTGACTAATGCTACTTATACAGTACTGAAAATGTTCTTACTTCCTTTCTACTCCAGACCCCTCATTTCCTATCTGAAAAAGTTCTACTACTATGACCCAGAGGAAGAGATGTACCTGTCAATCAAAGGCATGCGACAGATGGCAGGAGTGGAGCAAGAACCAGAGTCTGAGACGTAGCGGGAGAGCCATATTTGCTGTAAGAATGAATTTTTAAAAAATTGGAAATTGGTGTTTATTTACCAAATATGAAGGAGCATGAATGATAATTAAGTGTGTTTTCCCTCAGGTTTTCTCTGTATGGATAGCAGATGGAATAGTGCATAGATGCTCCTGTTGCACAGCTCTGCCCCAAATCCCCCCATCAGTCTTCCAGCAGAAGCCAATGGACATCATCAGAATGGCTGCTCATTGTACTAAGTCAAGATGGGGTAGTGAAATGCTGGAGTACTGTCCATATGAAACTGGCCAGAGATGATCCGCCAGGCATTAGACTACTGGACGGGCACAGAACTGTGAAATGAAATGGATAGAACATTAAATGTGATCTGGAGTTATGGCATAAACCTCCATCTGTAGCTCATGACATGGCTCATTGGACTTTTTAAACTGGACACATGTGTGAATCACTTTCCTTTGTTTTTGTTCTTTTTCTCTCTGTTATCTTGCAGTCCCTTTTATTTGCCTGTTACCTCAACTGTAACTTCCTCAGCCTGACTGCAGGCCATCTTTTCAGTAAAAGAAAGTAAAAACTGAAAAGGCTTTGGAATTCTTTTTCACCAACTTGCAGGGCTATACTGTTACAGCACAGACTGAGCATACTGTAGAAACAAATAAGTGAATTATTCATTTATCTTCACCAACCACCTTGTCCTGGTCAGCATTGTGGTGGATCTCAGGTGCTTATCCTGGGAACACTGTGCACAAGGCAGAGACATACCATACACACTCATTTACACACAGAGCAATTCAGCATAGCCAATTCACCTTTTTTGGGAGGTGGCAGGAAACCAGAGAACCTGAAGGAAACACACGGATGAACAGACGGTAACCCGAGCTCAGGATTGAACTGGGACCCCGGACCTGTGAAGCAGCAGTGTTATCTGCTGTGGCACCATGCTGCCTCACAAGTGAATTAATCAATTTTTACATGAGTCTTGGGAATTAAACAACCAATCACTCTTTCTTGGTGTATGTGTAATCTGTGTCCATCAAGCAATGCACAAGCTATTGGGGTTAAATACCAATGTATTGAACTAGCATTGTTGTCACTCATGTCTCATACTAGTGACAAAGCCAGTCATCTGAAGATTTGAACTATATTCCTTTAACAGCTGGATGTCAAAAGGTTGCAGACAAACACTAAACCGTAGTGCAGTGATTACGCTTAATCCACTGAGAATGTGGACTCCAAAGAGACAGATCTACAGTGACAAAGATTTTGAGTAGGTGAGTGAGTTACAGCAGAAATGCTTGGGGTTTATGGGGATGGAGACATCCAAAGAAAATGATCATTTAAAAAAATAAATAAATAATTGAAAGTATAGACCATTTCACTGTACACACACACACACACACAACTGTATCTCTACTTTGGTTTAAAAAAAAAAAAAAAAAGGTGCTAAGACCACTTGTAGCAGCTTTAAGGCAATTCAGGTTACAGCAGATCAAAATGGATGTCAATTACTTGTGATTGATATGCTCCAGCCAGTTCTAACTGGTCGAGCTGCACGTCAGTGAAATACGCCACCGTGTATAATTGGCTCAGTCTAGCTCGCTTAGCCCGTCTCAGCGCCCGCCTCTTTTTCACTAAACCACACAAGCTATTGGTCAAAACTGGACACTCGACATCCTATTGGTCATCTTAAAACTCAATCACGAAGATGGTGTTCGTTGATTGGATGGCACTGCGATCACTCATTCCTGCGCTCGCATGCGGATTGGTCGAAGGGCGCGGGCGGTATCTGGACCTGGGCTTTGCTCTTGAAGGTTTAACGGAGAGCGAATGTCGTCATGAGCGGTGGGTAGGAATTATAACATTGGCGTTTATGTTATGTATCTACTTAAAAAAAAAAACCAAAAAAAAAACGTACCCTTCTTTTATTGACCACAGTGGTGCATTATCCAGACTCGAAGGGAATGTGTATCAGAATGATCTATTACACTGCAGCTTTCTGCACACTTCCGGAATCAGGCTGCTTTCCCGTATCAAAGAGTTTATCTGGCTAGTTCGGGGCTCGTTAGCAAGCTAGCTAGCGAAGCGCAGTTAGGCTCGGCGGTTTTGCCGTTATGCTCTTCAGGGTTGAGTTTCAGACGGGTTTTTTTTAATGCATATTATTTCGGCGTCTGTTTGCTCTGCTTCTTAAAGGTAGAAGTGCAGTAAAGAAGCTCAGCAGCGATTAAGCGGTTGAAATTTACAGAAGCAGACTGGAGCAGCTCAGCGGCGCTAGCTTCATTAGCCTGGGCACTAGCTGCTAACGCGTAGTCGTTTGGTATCTAAACAGCTTTCAGCCTGTTTTAGCAAGTTAGCGGTGAGCTAAGGTTAGTTTTTTTCTTTGAGGGGGCGCTGTCAGGCCTCGCTAGTAGATTGTGCGTGTTGTTTTCATCCCTCACTGGGATGAGCTGTTGCTAGTGCAGAATTTTGTTCTTGTTAAAATGTGCTATAATATCCGATTATTACAGCTGCAGAAATGGTAGAGAGGTAGATGGCATGGTTACATGTCGTCGTTAATACCAGTCGTATTGAATAAACTTTATGTTAGTCATGTAGAGAATAAAACTGAATTAACTGAGTTTCTGTGTGTTAGTGAGTCTGAGCTCGAGGTCGGGGGGATGTGGGGCTTTTTCAGGATTTGTGCCTGTTTCTAAAACTCTAAATATTCCCTGGGAATGAATGATTTTGTGCATGCTGCTCTGTTTACATGTAACGCCACTTCAGCTACGTGCATTTGGCTGTGAAAGTGCATGAGAGTCTTTTAAAGGTGCAGTACTCGGCTTCCGGGCCGGAATGCTTGTTTGTGTTTGGATACACAAACTGTCATTCAGGTTATAGACACACTACGGGCCACCGTAGATCCTGTGGGCGGGACTTCGTGAATATGGGCAGGAAGCTTTCAGTTGTAGACCTTTGAGACCTCATCTTGAGAAGAAGAGAGACTAATCTCACCTAATGCACCTTTAAGATAGTTTTCAGGGTTCCTCATTTCCCGGTTCTCAGGACACCTGATTCACCTCAGTTAATTACCAGGTAGTTGCTGCCTTCACATGCTGTCAGGATTATACGAGTAAATATAAGTTTCTTACTAGGAAGTTGCACATGAATGACCCCTAAAGTCGTACGTACGACTGGGAAACTCGGATCATTTTGATACCCGAGTTTGCGAGATGTCCTAAACCTTCACCATGGCGGAAGAGAGAACAGTGTCTGTACTTAGTGGCAGGTTTTGTTCATGTTTTCTAAATGCAGCTCATGGTTACTGCTTGCAGTTTTGGTCATATTCATTTGTGTACTGTATCAGCAACCAGTCTATACATGTCGTACATTTGAACACCATGAAAATAGCTTGTATTTGACCAGAATGCCATTATCGTCTGCAAGCTAGCTGTCTTATGGTGTCAGAATAAGAGGAAAATGTGTACGAATGAACCTGGCGTCGTCCATGTTTCATATTCTTTCTGACAGCAAAGCATGTGAACACGACAGACTCGAATTAGTCCAGACTCCAGTCCCCCAGAATTGTCACTGCTGAACCCTGAGCTAGCTGATAGGTTGTTTTTTTTTTTGAACATGTTGAACATGGACTTGTTTGTTTACAGCGAACCCAGAACAAAAGCTGTGCGCACAGTAATAACACAAAGTTGATTAGAAGTTGTGCAATTCAAAGTTCAGACCACATCTCTAATTCAACATAGCATTTTTTTTTACTTTGAATTTGACCATTTGCTAAAAGCTGTGTATTTTTTCCCTCCCAAGATCAAAAGGACAGTATGGCCACCACAGTTGCTGTCAGTCCCAGTGAATATCTTCAGCCCTCAACCACCACCTCTCAAGTAAGAACTCGCAATTTTGCACCAACAGTGTGTGTCCTCATTGAGACTGGTCATGGGCATGGGTTCTGTTTGTTTTCTGTTTTAAAAAAGAGATTTTTCATAGTACTTTCTCAAAGCAGGGGCCAGTAAAATGGTAGCTAACAATGTAAGAAAGTATGGCTAGTTAAGTGCCTGAATACAGACAATTTAGTGATTTTGAAAAGGTCCTGTGTCTTCTGTGCTCGCTCATTAATCCGGCTAGTGACAGCTGATGTGTGTTCAGCAGGCGGCGGGATTCAGAACGAGTAGTGAGTGCTGTAGTGACAGCATATAAAAGCACATTAAGCTTTAATATACATACCAAATAAATTGTTTTGTTTTGCAAAGTCAGTAGAAAGTAGGGATTTATTTCTCTTGTTGTTGAACGAGAGAAAAGAAATTGCTGGTGACCAGCTAGCCTATTGTGCCGTGAT
The DNA here is from genome assembly GCA_037577455.1 of Pangasius macronema. Classification (NCBI taxonomy): domain Eukaryota; kingdom Metazoa; phylum Chordata; class Actinopteri; order Siluriformes; family Pangasiidae; genus Pangasius; species Pangasius macronema. The sequence goes on from CM074955.1 coordinate 20,062,532, forward strand.
AAATAAATAATAATAATAAAAATCATCTTGTCATTCAGGATTTGTCCATCTTTGCTTTGTACCCTGACTCAAATGTGAGTAGATTTCCTTTTTAAGCCATCTTTATGTGATGATGATGAATGCTCTGACTACTCATGTAATAACTTTGACTGGAGGACCACTGTTGTTCAACCCTCACTGGGTGGTCTGCATTTGTTTCTGAGAACTAGCAGGAGTTGTAGGTTAAAAAAGTGGACACACGTCAGTTTGAACGTCTGCTTTGTTGGCACCTGTTTTGTAGGATTCCCAGCCGTCACCTTTGGCCCTCCTGGCTGCCACTTGCAGTAAGATCGGCCCACCTGCCGCCCAAGCTCCGGCCAGCGCTCCACCAGCCCAGCCAACCACGCGCCGCCTGCACCCCATCAAACCTGCTCCCATTGCTCCGGCTCCACCCAAAAACCTCAGCTTTCTGTCAGCCAAAGGAAACATCATTCAGCTCCCTGCAGGCGTAGGTTCTTCAGGAACCAGTCCCATCCTCTTAACTATCCAGCCCCCGACTCGCCCAGCAAGTACAAGCACTGCCAACATTCAGTACCAGGTGGTGCCCCAAATCCAGGGAGCTCAGACCATTCAGATGGTACCCCAGGGTGGACAGATCCAGATCATCCCTGGGACCAACCAGGCTATCATCACCTCACCTGTTACAGTGCAGGCTGCTACTCCCACTCCTGCACAGAAGACAGTACCCATCAAGCCATCAACGCAAAAGCGGAGGCAGAACAACACTAACGTTGCACCCACCACTAACATAGTGCGTCTGCCTAGTGGACTTGCTCTACCCCTCAATGTTGCGACGGGTGAAGTGGGTGCAACTCAGATTGTCACAGAGTCGGCAGCTGCCTCACCTCGAGCAGTAAAGGGAAAGAGGGGGCGGAAGAGACTGGCTGCTGCAGTTCCTCCCACTCCTGCACCTCCGCCTGCTTCACCGCCACCGATTGCTGAACAGGTGGAAACAGTGCTGATAGAAACAACAGCTGATAACATCATTCAGGTAGGCGCATCACATTCTGTAGGCTCATCACACTCTGTTTTTGACCTTTCAACCAAGTGGTTTATGATTTTTAGCTCTGTAACCTGAACTCTATCATCAGTACAGTTTTTTAGTAAGTAACCTGTGGAACTATTCTAAAAGCACTTATCTCTCACTGCAATAAGGTGAAGTAAAAGCAGAGCTCAGTAAGAATGCTGCTAGCCATGAATAATGGTTAAACACTAGCATGCAACTTTAAATGTGTTGTAATTCGGACATTTCTGGAATCCCAGTTTTGTTGTGTACTTTAAAAGCTGGTAGTTTCTGAGTTTTTTTTTCTGCTCCTGTCAGGCAGGGAACAATCTCCTGATTGTGCAGAGTCCAGGAGGGAGCCAGCCTGTGGTACAGCAGGTGCAGTTGGTTCAGCAGAAATCAGATCAACAGGTGGTGCAGATACCACCTCAGGCTCTAAAAGTGGTACAAGCTGCTTCTGCAACACTCCCCCCTGTGCCCCAGCGAGTGCCAGCCACCCCCAGTGTGCAGGTGGCTCCCTCAGAGCCCACACAGGTACCTCAACCTCTCTGTTTTCTGCTTATGAGCACTATGACATTTAGACATAGTGGGAGGGTGGAGTTTAGGTGATGTTAATGATCTTTATTTAGGTGATTATTGTATAATGATATTTTTAAAAACGTATGTGTGTGTGTGGGTGGGGGGGGTCAGCTTTTATATCACATCGCAAAGGCTAACAGCTGGTAAGCTTGATAGATAATTGTAACTGGCAGTATTGTAATATGTTGAGAGTTGGACTTGTAACCTGAAGGTGAACCCGAAGGTCGTGGGTTCGAGTCTCGGGTCCGGCAGGGATTGTAGGTG
>CM074955.1:20073917-20117699 GCA_037577455.1 Pangasius macronema
AGTATTCTTGACTTCTGTTGATGTTGTGAAGGGGTTTTTCTTCACCAAGGAAAGGATTCTGTGATCATCCACTTTAGCTGTCTTCTGTGGTCTTCCAGGCCTTTCGATGTTGAGCTCACCAGTGCTTTCTTTCTTTTTAAGAATGTAACCAACTGATGATTTGGCCACACCTAAGGTTTTAGCTCTGTCTCTTGTTGCATTTTCAGCCTAATGACGGCTTCCTTCACTTTCATTGAGATCTCCTTGGACTTCATATTGGTAGCTCCAGTCGGACAGCTGCCAAAATACCAACTCAATACCTGATATCAACTCCAGACCTTTTATCTGCTTTATTGTCTTGAAGTAACGAGGGAATGGACCACACCTGGTCAATTAACTTCTTGTCAGTCAATTGTCCAAATACTTTTGAACCCCTGAAAATGGAAGTACTTTGCTTAATATGGCTGTAATTCCTAAATGGTAAATGCCATATTTTTGTGGAGCCTCTTAAAATAAACCTGAAAGTCTACACTTCCATCACATCTTGATTGTTTAATTTCAAATCCATTGTGGCGGTGTATAAAGGCAGAATCACTAAAACTCTGTCATTGTCCAAATACTTCCGGACCTAGCTGTATCTTTGACTACTAAATATTTGAAGAAATGCTCAAAGTATATATGGACTTAAAGACACACCAATGTATACTACTAAAAGGCAGATAGCTGTAGGAGTTGGGGAAAAATATATAATACATTATATTATATAAAATATTTCTTAATTTTGTATTTATTTGATATATTTTGCAATTATTCATGAATAAATAATAAAATTGACTAAGGATCATTGCAGTGTCTAATATAAAGCCTTAAAAGTAATTCATATAAATTTTTAGAATTAATTTATTTCCTTTGTTCATCTCTCATTCAGCTAATATTGCCATATTTCATTCTTAATTCCAGGCGACGGTGACATTCTTTGACACCACTCCTCTGGGCCGAGTCCTAAATCGCTTCTCTTCAGATATCTATAGCATAGATGACTCACTACCGTTCGTCCTCAACATCCTTCTAGCCAATGTTTTTGGGTTGTTGGGAATGCTGGTGGTGATGAGCTATGGGCTCCCCTGGGTGCTGCTCCCTCTAGTTCCACTAGGGGTGCTGTACTACCAGACTCAGAGGTATTATCGGCACTCCTCCCGTGAGCTCAAACGCTTGTGCAGCCTCACTCTTTCTCCAGTCTATTCACACTTCTCCGAGACACTCAGTGGCCTGGCAACAGTGCGGGCCAGTGGACATGCTGCCAGGTATAGAGCCCGTCAGAGCAATGCCTCTCAATGCAGCCTTTGTGTTTCCTCTTGAAATCTTGCAGTAAACTTCATAATCTTGAACATAAATTTCATAATCCTAGACTTAACTGTTAGCACTCAATTTATAAATATGCAGGTTTGAGGAGGAGAATGAGACACGGTTGGACCAGAACCAGCGCTGTGTGTTCATCAGTAATGCTGCCATGCAGTGGTTAGACATTCGGCTGCAGATGATCGGCGTCACTGTAGTGACCGGCATTAGTATAATCGCTGTGATCCAGCACCAGATCAGATCCATTGATCCAGGTTTGCCTTGCTCTTACTTTGAATTCACAACATTCACAATTTTTCATAAACTTCACTGCTAACAATAGACAGCTAGTCAGTCTTATAGGATTTCAGGAATGTAAGTCATAAAAAATAAAAGGTCATATTCAAAAATGTTCATAATTTTTCACTACTAATGCTAGATAGACACCTATCATGAGCTTACATATAAGGATATTTCAGAAATTTTCTTTGTCTGCAATCATAAAACTATGATCGCCTACACTGCGCCCATCTGTACCACTCAGTGACACCATGCCCTTCTGACCCTGCTATAAATATTAGGATAATTGAAGCAAAGCATGTGACAATGAAATGCACTGATGGACAGTGCTTAATATAGACACAAGAGTGCTCCAAGTGCCGTCATAGCTCTAGTGCTAATTATAACATTTCAGTGAAGCCGTGAGAACACTGGAACGAGTCACTTGGACATTTCCTACGTATTGAGTTTCACAATATGCAACTCAATTTGTTCCAAACGCTACTTTTTGCAAAAGTACATTATGTCCTTTAGACAACACAACAAGCATATAACTAAAACACACAAAGCTCACATAATTATCAAAATTACTTCGCAATGCAGTCATGTAATTTATAGTCTCCTCCCAGAATGTTCTCTTCAGTTTGCTTTGCTTCAGTTTTCTGGCTTTAGAAATCCAAAGCTGCAGATATGACACAGAGTTCGATTCTGTGAACGCCCCATCACTTCTGCTTACTTCTTTATGAAATGACACGGTTAGCTGCCACATCCATAATGCGAGTACATGTGACTGCTAGTTTATGATTACTATTTACCAATTAGTCATCATAAATAATCCAATTGGAAATAAGCCAATTGTATTTTTGGTAGGGAGGTGACACAAAGAATGATCATTCATTAAAATGATTTCATTCATAAATTTAAATTTTAAAGGTGCTGGATCCTGTTCCTGCATGATCCGGCACAAATTAACTGCTGATGATTGGACCCAATGTGAAGCATCATATTCCTTCTTGGTTTTTAATTAACTTTACATTTAATGGTTACTGTTGTGGAACAATCAATAAACAAGTAATTTCCTGTTATCGCTTCCATTATAGCAGCTATAAACAGTCAGTCTGGTCAGCACCCTCTCTTTTTTCTCTCTCCTGAAGTCATGTGACGAAGAAGCCTGAAGGTATAAATTATCTGACCTGAAGACTCCTGTGATGGAAGAGCATTATTTATTGAGGAAATCATGAAGGAGACAATATTAGGAAGCCTTTGAAATAATGTAGACATTTAAAGTACTTTACAAAAGTGAAATCATTTCAGCTTCAAGAAACTGAAGTTGATGCCACATTGCTGGAATTTGAGCTAGTACATAAAGCTAAAGTTGCTCTGTCTTTGTTTGGGCTAGGTATGGTGGGTCTGGCTCTGTCCTATGCTCTGTCCATCACTAACCTCCTGTCAGGACTGATCTTCAGTTTCGCACAGACTGAGATGCAGCTGGTGAGTGTAGAGCGTACTGAGGAGTATTCCACCTGCATTCCCCTGGAACCACAGCATGGCAAAGCAACGGTGAGCAAAACAGTCAAATCCACATGGAATAAGGGAGAGTTGTGTTATATTTATAATGCAGTCACTTGCACAAACCTAATTGTGCAAATTTTTAACTAGGTTCCAGCTTCCTGGCCGGAGCACGGTCGAGTGGAGTTTGATGCAGCTGTTTTGGCGTATCGGCCTGGATTGCCCAATGCTCTGGATGGAGTCAGCTTTATGGTGATGCCAGGTGAGAGGGTGGGTATCATTGGACGCACTGGCTCAGGGAAGTCTACTCTTTTCCTGGCATTGTTTCGCATGGTGGAACTGAAGCAGGGATGTATACTGCTGGACGGCGAGGACATCAGTCAAGTTGGGCTCTCGCAGCTTAGGTGAGCAAATGCCGTTTAGTCTGACTTGACTGACTATGACTTTGCTAAATACAAGGTGATAAAATATTAATACTGCAACACTATAATGGAAATACATAACATTATAACACAAAATGTTTATGTTACAAATTACAGACTGTAAAATGTAACTTAAGTGACATTTCTCCAAAAAAAAAAGACTACAAAGAAAAATGTTGCCAATGAGTGATAACATTTTTTTATTCACCCTGTATAACTCAAAACATGTGATGTCCTTTGTAGGTCCAAGCTGGCCATCATCCCCCAGGATCCCTTTTTATTCTCTAGCTCGGTGAGGGAGAACCTTGACCCCTGTGGGCATCACCTAGAACATCAGCTACTAGACGCTTTGGAGCAGTGTCACCTAGGAGATGTAGTTCGAAGAATAGGTATGTCCCAAGGAGTGAGTCATTTTTATGTTATTTACGTGCATGACTAACTTTACAAGAGTGCACGGAAAATATTCTTTCTTGTCTTTCTTCCCCACCTATTTGTCAGGAGGGTTGGATGCTCCAGTGGGAGAGAGAGGAAAGTCTCTTTCAGTTGGTCAAAGGCAGCTGCTGTGTCTTGCTCGGGCTCTTCTGACTGAAGCTAACGTTTGTTGCTCGGGTTTTTTCGTTAACCAATATAACAGTAATGCACAAGACATCATTTTAACATTTTATTGCATTCTTTGTAGGTTTTATGTATTGATGAAGCTACAGCCAGCGTAGATCACAAGACTGACATGCTCCTACAGAAAACTATCCGAGAAAGATTTAAGCACAAGACAGTGCTCACCATTGCCCATAGGTAAGTGCCGTATTGTTTTGTATTTGAACAAGCACCAATGTTTTTGGAATCCCCAAAATTACCAAAGCCGTTAAAAGGCTTAGTTAAAAATATAAAAATAATAGAGTTAAAAATATAGCTGAGTAAAGAAATTGAAAAGAAAAAAGAAGAAAAAAACACTTTTGGTTATTTCCTAGTTTCAGTCATTCAATAAATATAAATAAACAATAAATTATTACTCCTGCTTTTATCATTTTCTGTCTGTCCTATGTTATTGGTTTGTTTAATCACTTCTTTTTGACACCATTTTCTCCATATTTTGGTCATTTCCCTGTTCCTACCCACTAGCTAGATCAACAGCTACCAGGAAGGTAGGGTGAGGGCCAGCATGTGGCACCTGTGGCATTGTTGGGATTCAAACTCGAATTTCACAGTCTCTTGGGTGAAAGCTTTTCTGCTGTGACACACCGCAGCCCAGTCATTTACCCATTATTATTCTCACCACTTACACTGATCAGCCATAACATTACAACCACCTGCCTAATATTGTAGGTCCCCCTTGTGCCACCAAAACAGCTCTGACCCTTCGAGGAATGGACTTAACAAGAGCTCTGAAGGTGTGCTGTTGTATCTTAGCAGCAGATCCTTTAGGTGCTGTAAGTTACGAGGTGGGGCCTCCGTAGACCAATGTCTGCAGTGAGGCAGGGAGCATTATCCTGCTGAAAGAGGCCACTGCCATTAGGGAATACTGTTGCCATGAAGGGGTGTACTTGGTCTGCAACAATGTTTAGGTGTTTAGGGTGTGTGTGGTCATTCACATGGGCGGTTCCTAGTTCAGATAGATGTTTCTCAGGAAATTTATATCTGATGGAGGTAAAATTTATTATACTGCATCATTGTGATAAAAGTAAGTGGATTTCTATTGATGACTGGGTTACTTCAGAAACATCATCCTTGGCCTATCCTTAAGGACTACTCGTGTTAATTCAGTGTCAATCCTTGATAGGGAGCCCGTTACTATTAATGTGGCATTTACACACTAGTTTTCTAATTAAGGACCTTTACTTTTAGCTACCTCTCTCAACGTTTATGGCGACAAATGTTCATTTACTTTTTTTTATACATTTTAACTTTGTCAAAGCAGGAATATAATTTCTATTATGTAATGAAAATCTAACCCAAAAAAAATTCACAAATGAAGACTCTTAATAAAGTATTGTACTAGCCTAATATCTTTTTTTTAATTACCTTTTTTTTTATATTGTAACTAGTAATAAGCTGTAGCTTCTTTTTTGTACTCCCAGTATTTGTGTTTACTATGTGTTGTCACCACATATGCATAATCTGCATACCAGAAGGTGTGTTCTTTTCCACCATCATGTAATCAATCAGCTTTCAGCAGGAATTTTAAATACTTAGTGCTGAGTTACAATCACAAAACTTATGTATTAAAAAAAAAAAAAAGTATGCTAATCTGTGGTCCCTTTGTTGGCAAGAACTGGGAACTGGCTATGCTATTTGCAAAGGGTGCTTGGACCCTGCAGATCAGGGAGTCCATAAGGTGGAGATGTTTATTTGTAAAAACCCACTTGAATTACAGTGACCTCACCCTTGTGCTCTCTCTCTCTCTCTCTCTCTCTCTCTCTCTCTCTCTCTCTCTCTCTCTCTCTCTCTCTCTCATCCAACAGACTCAATACAATCATGGATTCTGACAGAGTTCTGGTGATGCATGCTGGGAAGGTGGTGGAGTTTGATAGCCCATCTGCTCTGCGCAAAAAAGAGACTCAGTATTTCAGAAACTTCTACATGGAAGAGACAAATGACTGATTTTATCCTAATAATAATACTAACTGAATAGAAGCACTGATCTTGATCAGTTGTTCAGTGGCTTTACAGTCTTTGCATCAGTTTGGTAAAAACGCACACGGACTGAGATTTCTTTATGCAATGTTTACATGGTGACACTTGTGTTTGCCATTTGACAACAGTGTCATGGATGTACAGCAGTTTAGAGCTAAATAAAATGTAATCTGTTGCCAGAATTTAGGAGAAATCTGCTTCCTGTTTTATACTTTCATCACATATTTAAAGCTATATGATTTATCTAGAAAATAATAATAAAAACAAGCTGTATTAAATAAGTAAAAATACATTACACAGAAGCAAATGAAAAAAAAAAATCAAGCCTCCATGCTGAACCTTTCATCATCCTTGGCCTATCCTTAAGGACTACTCGTGTTAATTCAGTCTAAATCATTGATAGGGAGCCCGTTACTATTAATGTGGCATTTACACACTAGTTTTCTAGTTAAGGACCTTTACTTTTAGCTACCTCACTCAATGTTCCGTTACTTTTTTTATACATTTTAACAATGAAAATCTATCACAAAAAAATTCACAAATGAAGACTCTTAATAAAGTATTGTACTAGCTTAATATCTTTTTTATTACCTTTTTTATATTGTAACTAGCATAATGTAACTGTAGCTTCTTTTTTGTACTCCTTAATAGCCCTAGTATTTGTTTGTCACCACATATACATAATCTGCATACCAGAAGGTGTGTTCTTTGTTAAATATTCATCCCCACCCAGATCATCTGTGCTGCTTAATTGAATAGTCACGGGAGTTCCTCTGTGAAAACTGAACACCTGAGTCATATGGGAGTATACAGGTGTGGTCACTTTTTTTTTAATGTATTCTTATGAGGTTTTTTTTTTCCTGGATGGAAAGATGTCATGAGAATGAATTTGTGGGTTTGGCACGGTGTCCAAAGCTGTGTGAGGTTAAACCTGTTTGTTGGCTGTTGAGATGCCTGCTGCCTTAAAGATGCCTCTCATAAACAGCCAATGAATAGAGGAGGTAAACATAGTCGTACCGCTCTGTGTGTGGTGGCATATCAACATGGAAAGTTGACACATCCAGCTCTGAAACGAAGTTCAACGCAGTCTTAACACAAGGTCAGGTAAGATTACTTTATTTGTCCACTGATAACTTGCATACAGACGTTTGTGCTAGAAGTTCTTGATTAATTATGTCATATTACTAGGAGTCAAGTATGGCTAATTAATTATTATAAACAAAGCGTACTTCTGTGTATGCTTCTGAATTGAGCAATACACTGGATCAAATTTAGTCTTGAAAATTGTTCTCCATCTATGGTCATAAGCTAAGCATATGACAAGTGTCAGCCAGGAATCTAGCATGGGTGCTGATTTATCTCATTTATTTGTGGTTTTATGCATAGACATGCATGCATAGACAGTAGCATTGTAAAATGCATAAATAATTCATTTTCTTATCAAGCTAAACATAATGCTATTATTCCCAAAATATACACTGTGATCTAACAGTATAAAATATACTGCTGATTTGTTGCTATCTTACCAAATATCGATACCCAAACTAACAGATATATAGGCATGGCAAAGTTTATATAAAATCCTCCTCCTTTGCAAGAGTGTCAATACGTAGAGTATCCCAGCAGCACCTTTTGTCACTGTACACAGTTATTTAAAGCTTGAGGGTGTGGTTCAGTACACCTTTGTTCTGGTCAAACCCGTTTTCTGAACCACAACACAAATACCTTAAGGTTTCGGGTCTGTGTTTGCTCTCACTCTCATTCCTGTGTGGTGTGGTGATCCTGAAAGAATAAGACCATTCACATAGAAACATAGAAACACGTTCTCAAATGTTTAATATTTTAAAAACTGACCTGATATATGTTTTTTATATGTTCTTTTTCCTTTTTTTATTTTAGTATTGTCCATATAGAGCTGTTGTATTTAATACACTTCTCATATTTCTCACTACATTTTAACTGGCTGCGAATCGGTTTCAGTGCTGGAACGATGTGTATGTAATGATATCTGGACAAATATAAAAGTATTACAGTACACTGCTAATTAGCTATGAATCTATTGGACAATAACAATCAATTGACTAGAAACAATCTGTGATATATAGAGGATTAAGGATATTTAGTTATCTGGAAATGTCTAATGTTAAACATTTTAGATTACTACAACACAATTTGTTCAATTCAAGTTCATGCCTTTCCTAATAATGGCAACACACAAATATTCCCTTTCTTTAAAAATGATGACAGACCTGATGATTTACAAGTAAAGACGCATTAACAGTGTGTATGTTATTTCCTGCTTGGGAAACTGATTGACTTCCTTCTTTCTCATTTACAGGCTTAGGCCTTACTTCTCTTGTAAAATTATGGTATGTATTTTTTTTAACACATGTGCCTAATCTTATTACAATGTTTCTTATTGATGGTATGCGCTGTGATGTTAGAACAATAGAAAATTCCAAAAACATTTAAAAATATGACCTGCTTTTTATTGTTTCAGTAAATAAGCAAATCAAAATTTTGTAAGAATAGCTTGTAAACGTATATTTATACTCTTCAGACTCTTCGAAGGAGCCTGTCCGAGAGCCTTGTGCTTGAGGATGATGACAAACGATATGCGTCTGTCTCTGGAATCAACCCTGAGGAACATCAAGAAGGTAAATAAAGATACTGTAGTAAATTAACCATGTACATTTAGATATCTTTACAATCCACACAGTCCACCTGGCCCATTTATCAGATACACCTACCATAGTTGTGCACTTTGTAAGTATTTAATTAAACAAACTGTCGCTATACATAATTTGTCAGTCACATTTTTCCCTATCCATCAATGGAAAGGGACCATTTAGGATCAACGCTGACCATATATGTTTATGTTTGGCTATTCCTAACACAGCAGTGACAGTGACATGATAATGGCATGGTTGTGTGTGTGGTGCTGGTACAAGTGTGCCAGGTGCAACACCACTGTTAGGGTTCATAAACACTGTGTACACTTATTGGCCATTTAGACACACCTACATTGTTGGTGTACGGTTAGAGACTCTAGCTATTTTTTTTATGCCCGGTTTGTGTTCATCATCCTCTAGGATCCTAATTCTTCAGATTCTCCAAAATCCTAGCAACACTGCTTTGCCTCATGTACTCATACCAGCAGTGGATATACTATCACATTAGTAATAATGTTGAGCTGAGAATGGTCCATCACCCAAATAATATCTGGTCAGCTGTGGTCCTATAGGTGGTTCTTAGTAATGGAAAGACATATTCAAGGGGAGCTGACAAACTGTCTATGGAATCAGATAGGATCTACTCAGTAATTCATACCTACATGGTGCACTTATACTGTATGGTAAGTGTATCAGATGTAGATACAAGGCAGATGTGCTTAATAAATTGAATCTACAATGAAAAACTTGATTTAATTAATATGTATACAAGTTGTTGCCATTACAGGAGATGAAACTGTTGGTGCCATGAAGAATGACGTCATTGACATACTGAAACTAATTGAACCATACAATGACAAGATCCAAGTGCGGTCAAAGCCAGGCATGAGATCCAGTAAAAGCTTGGACAATTTGGATGACAGAATCAAAGCTCCAGATGAGGTGTGTTTCAACTGTAATTTATATTGCTGTATTTTAAAGCAGGTGCTAACAACGCAACATGTATATATAAATATATAAAATAACAAAATGTTTTTGCAGCTACGTAAGGATTCTTACAACAAGCTTTTCAATACCAAAGTCAAGAGGTTTATTAAAGGAAACCGACGAGGAAAAAGTCAAGAAGACGTCAGCAACTCTCTAACTGGACAGCTGAGACTGGGGAGGGCTAATGCCCCAGATACTGATTTGAAATGCCCAAGACTAGAAGGGAAATCGGAAAAATCGTACCTTCCAAGACCTGATATTGATGTTAAAGGAGACTTCACAGGGCCAGAGTTTAGTTTGTCATCCCCCAAAATGGATGCAGGACATAGTCATCATGACATGTACATTAATGGACTAACAAATGACCTCAAAACTGGTCATACAATTCCAAATGTGGACTTACCTTCAGGCAATGTGAACACACCCAGGTTTAAAATGCCTGATTTTGGACTGTCAGCACATAAAATAAGGTCACCTGACATTGAACTCTCACATCCTATGATTAAGGGAGAACTTAATTCACCAGAGATCACAACCCCAGATCTCAATGCACACACCCTTGATAGAATCAAAGTACCAAATTTACAGAAGCCACATTTCAGCTTTGAAGTTCCAAATGCTGATATTGATACATCTGGACTCAGTAGTGACATTAAAGCTCCTGACCTTAATATTGACACTCTCTCAGGAAAACTAAAAATGCCAAAATTTGGATTATCAGGTGATTTGCCAAAAGGAGGGGTTGATGACCAAGACATTAATTTGACTCTCCCAGAAGCTGATTTGAAGGCACCAAAACTGAATGTGAACTCCTCTGATATTGACATTGATAATCCTACAGGAAAATTCAAAATGCCCAAATTGAAAACGCCAAAATTTAACCTTCCAAGTTTTAAAGGACCTGACACTGATGTGACAGGAGACTTAGAAAGGCCTGATTTGAGTTGGTCCTCTCATAAACTTGATGCAGATGTTGATCTTCCTGGCATTGACACTAATGGGCCCAAAGCAGATCTTAAAGATGTGACACTTCCAAATATGGACCTACCGTCTGGTAAATCAAAAATGCCCAAATTCAAGATGCCTGATTTTGGACCCTCGATATCTAATGTAAAGTCACCTGAGATGGATCTCTCACTGCCTAAAATGAAAGGACAGATAAACTCACCAAATCTCACAGCCCCAGAGTTAGATATTGATGTCCCAACAGGTAAAATCAAAAGCCCAACTCTTAAAGAACCAAAGGCTGATATTATAGCACCTGAATTCAACATTGATGCTCCTTCAGGGAAACTGAAAATGCCAAATTTCAAAGGCCCCAACATTAAGGGAGATGTAGGTTCACCAGACATGAATTTGGCACTCCCTGAAGCAGATGTGAAAGGACCTAAACTAGATATGAAATCCCCTGATATTGACATTGATGGTCCTACAGGAAAATTCAAAATGCCCAAAGGAAAATCACCCAAATTTAGCCTTCCTGGTTTTAAAGGACCGGACCTTGATGTCAAAGGAGACCTGAAAGGTCCAGACTTGAGCATGTCCTCTCCTAACTTTGGTGCAGATATTACTGGTCCTTACCTGGACATTGATGAACCCAAAGCTAATATTAATGGCATGACACTTCCAAACGTGCAATTACCATCAGGTGGAACAAAAACACCTAAGTTTAAGTTGCCTGATTTTGGACTCTCGGGACCTAAAGTCAAGGCACCTGAGATGGATCTCTCACTGCCTAAAATGAAAGGGCAGATAAACTCACCAAATCTCACAGCTCCAGAGTTAGAGATTGATGTCCCAACAGGACCAACTCTTAAAGAACCAAAGGTTGATATCAGGTCACCTAATATTGATGTGACAGGAAACTTAGAAAGGCCTGATTTGAGTTGGTCCTCTCATAAATTTGATGCAGATGTTGATGTTCCTGACATTGATATTGATGGACCCAAAGCAGACTTTAAAGGCATGACACGTCCAAATATGGACCTACCATCTGGTAAATCAAAAATGCCCAAATTCAAGATGCCTGATTTTGGACACTCAATTCCTAATGTAAAAGCACCCGAGATGGATCTCTCACTGCCTAAAATGAAAGGAGAAATAAATTCACCGAACCTCACTGTTCCAGAGGTAGATACTGATGTCCCAACAGGTAAAATCAAAGGGCCCACACTTAAAGCACCAAAGGCTGATATCAGGTCACCTAAATTCAACATTGATGCTCCCTCAGGGAAACTGAAAATGCCAAATTTCAAAGGCCCCAACATTAAGGGAGATATAGGTTCACCAGACATGAATTTGGCACTCCCTGAAGCAGATGTGAAAGGAACAAAACTAGATGTGAAATCCCCTGATATTGACATTCATGGTCCTACAGGAAAAATCAAAATGCCTAAAATGAAAACACCCAAATTTAGCATTCCTGGATTTCAAGGACCAGGCCTTGATGGCAAAGGAGACCTGAAAGGGCCAGATTTGAGCATGTCCTCTCCTACATTTGATGCAGATATTGCTGGTCCGGACCTTGACATTGATGGACCCAAAGCTAATGTACATGGCATGAACCTTCCAAACATGCACCTACCATCAGGTAAAACAAAAATGCCTAAGTTTAAGTTGCCTGGTTTTGGACTCTCGGGATCTAAAGTCAAGGCACCTGAGGTGGATCTCTCACATCCTAAAATGAAAGGAGAGCTAAACTCACCAAACCTCACTGTCCCAGAGTTAGATATCAATGTCCCAAAAGGTGAAATTAAAGGACCAACTCTTAAAGAACCGAAGGCTGATATCAGGGCACCTGAATTCAACATTGATGCTCCCTCAGGAAAACTGAAAATGCCAAATTTCAAAGGCCCCAATTTTAAGGGAGACATAGGTTCACCAGAAATGAATATGGATTTCCCTGAAGCAGATGTGAAAGGGTCAAAACTAGATATGAAATCCCCAGATATTGACATTGATGGTCCTACAGGAAAAATCAAAATGCCTAAAATGAAAACACCCAAATTCACCATTCCTGGTTTTAAAAGACCTGACATTGATGCTAAAGGAGACTTGAAAGGGCCAGATTTGAGCATGTCCTCTCCTAAATTTGATGCAGATATTACTGGTCCTGACCTTGACATTGATGGACCCAAAGCTAATGTTAATGGTGTGACATCAGGTAAAACAAAAACGCCCAAATTCAGGTTGCCTGATTTTGGACTTTCAGGACCAAAAATAAAGGCACCTGAGATGGATCTCTCACTTCCTAAAATGAAAGGAGAGATAAACTCGCCAAATCTCACGTCCCCAGAGTTGGATGTAAATGTCCCAACAGGTAAAATCAAAGGACCAACTCTTAAAGAACCAAAGGTTGATATCAGGTCACCTGAGTTCAACATCAATGCTCCTTCAGGAAACCTGAAAATGCCAAATCTTAAAGGACCCCAAATTAAGGGAGATATAGGTTCACCAGACATGAATTTGGCTTTCCCTGAAGCAGATGTGAAGGGGCCAAAACTAGATGTGAAATCCCCTGATATTGACATTCATGGTCCTACAGGAAAAGTCAAAATGCCTAAAATGAAAACACCCAAATTTATCATTCCAGGTTTTAAAGGACATGACATTGATTCTAAAGGAAACTTGAAAGGGCCAGATTTGAGCATGTCCTCTCCTAAATTTGATACAGATATTACTGGTCCTGACCTTGACATTGACAGACCCAAAGCTAATGTTAATGGTGTGACACTTCCAGACATGCATGTACCATCAGGTAAAACAAAAATGCCCAAATTTAGGTTGCCCGATTTTGGACTTTCAGGACCAAAATTAAAGGCACCTGAGGTGGATCTCTCACTTCCTAAAATGAAAGGAGAGATAAACTCACCAAACCTCACAGCTCCAGAGTTAGATGTAAATGTCCCTACAGGTAAAATCAAAGGACCAACTCTTAAAGAACCAAAGGTTGATATCAGGTCACCTGAGTTCAACATCAATGCTCCATCAGGAAACCTGAAAATGCCAAATCTTAAAGGGCCGCAAATCAAGGGAGATATAGGTTCACCAGACATGAATTTGGCTTTCCCTGAAGGAGATCTGAAGGGGCCAAAACTAGATGTGAAATCCCCTGATATTGACATTGATGGTCCTACAGGAAAAGTCAAAATGCCTAAAATGAAAACACCCAAATTTAGCATTCCAGGTTTTAAAGGTCCTGACATTGATGTTAAAAGAGACTTGAAAGGACCAGATTTGCCAAATTTGAATATGTCCTCTCCTAAATTTGATGCAGATATTCCTGGTCCTGACCTTGACATTGATGGACCCAAAGCTACATTAAATGGCATGAACCTTCCAAACATGCACCTACCATCAGGTAAAACAAAAACGCCTAAGTTTAAGTTGCCTGGTTTTGGACTCTCCGGACCTAAAGTCAAGACACCTGAAATGGATCTCTCACTTCCTAAAATGAAAGGACCAAAAATTACAGCCCCAGAGTTAGATGTCGATGTCCCAACAGGTAAAATGAAAGGACCAACTCTTAATGAACCAAAGGTTGATATCAGGTCACCTGAGTTCAACATTGATGCTCCTTCAGGAAAAATGAAAATGCCAAATCTCAAAGGACCCCAAATTAAGGGAGATATAGGTTCACCAGACATGAATTTGACTATCCCTGAAGCAGGTGTGAAAGGACCTAAACTAGATGTGAAATCCCCTGATATTGACATTCATGGTCCTACAGGAAAAGTCAAAATGCCTAAAATGAAAACACCCAAATTTAGCATTCCAGGTTTTAAAGGACCGGGCCTTGATGTTAAAGGAGATTTGAAAGGGCCAGATTTGAGCATGTCCTCTCCTAAATTTGATGCAGATATTACTGGTCCTGATCTTAACATTGATGGACCCAAAGCTAATGTAAATGGCATGAACCTTCCAAATATGCACCTACCATCAGGTAAAACAAAAACACCTAAGTTTAAGTTGCCTAGTTTTGGACTCTCGGGACCTAAAGTCAAGGCACCTGAGGTGGATCTCTCACTGCCTAAAATGAAAGGAGAGCTAAACTCACCAAACCTCACTGTCCCAGAGTTAGATATTGATGTCCCAACAGGTAAAATTAAAGGACCAACTCTTAAAGAACCAAAGGTTGATATCAGGGCACCTGAATTCAACATCGATGCTCCCTCAGGGAAACTGAAAATGCCAAATCTCAAAGGCCCCAATATTAAGGGAGATATAGGTTCACCAGACATGAATATGGCTTTCCCTGAAGCAGATGTGAAAGGACCTAGACTAGATATGAAATCCCCTGATATTGACATTGATGATCCTACAGGAAAAATCAAAATGCCCAAATTGAAAACACCCAAATTTGGCATTCCTGGTTTTAAAGGACCGGACCTTGATGTCAAAGGAGATTTGAATGGGCCAGATTTGAGCATGTCCTCTCCTAAATTTGATGCAGATATTACTGGTCCGGACCTTGACATTGATGGACCCAAAGCTAACTTAAATGGCATGAACCTTCCAAACATGCACCTACCATCAGGTAAAACAAAAACACCTAAGTTTAAGTTGCCTGATTTTGGACTCTCAGGACCTAAAGTCAAGGCACCTGAGATGGATCTCGCACTGCCTAAAATGAAAGGAGAGCTAAACTCACCAAACTTCACTGTCCCAGAGTTAGATATCGATGTCCCAACAGGTAAAATTAAAGGACCAACAGTTAAAGAACCAAAGGTTGATATCAGGGGACCTGAATTCAACATTGATGCTCCCTCAGGGAAACTGAAAATGCCAAATCTCAAAGGCCCCAATATTAAGGGAGATATAAGTTCACCAGACATGAATATGGCTTTCCCTGAAGCAGATTTGAAAGGACCTAAACTAGATATGAAATCCCCTGATATTGACATTGATGGTCCTACAGGAAAAATCAAAATGCCCAAATTGAAAACACCCAAATTTGGCATTCCTGGTTTTAAAGGACCGGACCTTGATGTCAAAGGAGACTTGAAAGGGCCAGATTTGAGCGTGTCCTCTCCTAAATTTGATGCAGATATTACTGGTCCTGACTTTGACATTGATGGACCCAAAGCTAACTTAAATGACATGACCCTTCCAAACATGCACCTACCATCAGGTAAAACAAAAACTCCTAAGTTTAATTTGCCTGATTTTGGACTCTCGGGACCTAAAGTCAAGGCACCTGAGATGGATCTCTCACTTCCTAAAGTGAAAGGAGAGCTAAACTCACCAAACCTCACAGTCCCAGAAGGCCCTAATATTAAGGGAGATATTGGTTCACCAGACATGCATTTGGTTTTCCCTGAAGGAGATGTGAAGGGGCCAAAACTAGACGTGAAATTCCCTGATATTGACACTGATGTACCCACAGGACAAATCAAAATGCCCAAAGTAAACACATCAAAATGTAGTCTTCCAGATTTTAAAAGACATGACACTGATATCAAAGGAGACTTGGAAGGGCCGGATTTGACCTTGGCATCCAAAAAATTGAATGCAGAAACTGGTGCTTATGATATTGACATTGATGCACGAAAACCTAGTTTAAAAGGTCCCAAATCAAGCTTTACATTTCCAGATATGGACTTGCCATCAGGCAGTCAACAAATGCCCAGACTTAAGATACCCAAATTAGGACCATCAGGTCCTAAATTAATCGCACCTGAAATGGATGCTTCACTTCCTAAGATTAAGGGAGATAATTCAGATGACTTTAATATCAAAGGCTATAAACCAAACATTTCATTCCCAGACTTTGATGATGATATCCCTACAGGTAACATTAAAATGACAACTCCAAAAGTTGATATCAGAAGTCCTGACTTAGACAGTGATGTGACCTCAGGAAAACTGAAAATGCCCCAATTTGGACTTTCAAGTAATCTGCTAAAAAGCCCAAAATCTAAGGAGCAAATTGATGGCCAAGACATTATGTTAACTCCTGAAGCTGAGTTGAAGAGTCCCAAACTGGATTTGATATCTCCAGATACTGACATTGTTGGTCCAGAGAGTAAATTAAAACCAAAATTCATAACACCAAAATTTGATATTCAAGGAATTAACAAGCCTGATATAAAAGCTAACCCCAACCTGGAAGGGCCACATTTGAATTTATCTGCAATGGACGAGTTTGGGATTCCTGACTATAACACTCATGTACCAACAACTAATCTTAAAGGTCTTAAAACAGACTTTACACTTCCAGACACTGACTTGCACTCAGGCAAAGCAAACTTGCCTGGCAGTGGCCCAAATAATCGTCACAAATCTGACATAAGATGTCACTTGGATAGAGATAAATCGTATGGCAGTTTGAAAGTTACAAAAGACTTAAAGTCTTTAGCATCAGGCATGGAACTTGAAGTGCCAAAACAATCCTTAAAGGGGTCAAAGTTTAAACTGCTAACATTAGTATGATGGGACGGATTTTCATACTGATGGTAGACTTGTTTAGCACAGAAAGACAGGTCTTACAAAATAACTGATTTCTTGTACATGGTGAAAAATATATATCAGGGTTATATTAATGTCCACATGTAAATATTTTAGCAAAAACATATCACAAATATACACAGAAACCATTATATAGTATCTTTTGTTGCAACTTGTGTACTTGTACATTTTGTATGCTTGCTTAGTACCACTAGCACTTTAAACAGAACTGTGTGGGATTTAATGATGATTACAATGCATTTAAGTATTTTAGACATTGTAAAATATTTTTGCTAACATGGTTAAATGAAGTTTAAATGTTCAAAATCTTCATCAGTGTAAATGGCTAAGATTCATATCAAACACTATTAATTTGTGCCTCATTTTTATTATGTGTATTACACATTTGTTTTATTTGACTAATACTGTTCAAGAAATTGTTTTAATAGTGATGACTTTGTATCCATTGTTTCAAAGTAAATTCATTAATCATTAGTTTCTTAACTATTTTTATTAGAATTTCAGTTGTTGCATGCTTTTGTATTGATATTTGGTATTTTAAAACGGATGCAAAATAAATATTTACAAAATTATTAGTCAAACCCTGTGTTATTCTACTTCTGTTAAAATAAATAAATGGATAAATGAAACACAATAAACCCTACCAAATAGTATGACTTCAAGTATACTGAGAAATCAAGTCAATTGGTACAGTGTACCTTGGAAACATTCGTTTTCTGATAGAAGCAACATGACAATTCATGTGACATTAAAAAGCTTGTGGTAAGTATCAAATAGGAAATTGACCCCAAATAGTTTAAGGTTGGAAAAAATGACATTCTTTGGTTAATGTTTTACAAGGTTATACAATTGTCATGACTAATATACATACACATAATCATGCTGCGTATATGCATAAGATGAACTACTGTAAAAAATAAATATAATGTTATTTCGAATGAGGTAAAAACTGTATATTTACAATTGAATGATTTTCAAGATGCCCCAAATTAACAAGCAGGGTATAATTAACAAGTATAATTTACCATAAATTATACTTACCTTTTCTGATGGTTCTACTTCACCCCTCCTAACCTCCAGGTGAACTCCCACAGTCATGCAATGACAGTTATATAATACTTACTGTGAGTACTAGAGATGCATCAACCTGGATACTGGTATCAGCATCAACCCAATATTTACTCATAAATATGCCCCAACACCAACCATGTTACATAATTCTAATGTGTATGTTGTCATGCTAATGATCAGATAACATGAAACAGCAATCTGGATGCATTTCACAATTAATGATGGCAATTAAAGCAAACAGACTGCAAACTGCACAGCTTGCCTGAGAGGGAGTGTGGTTGTCCGTGGGGGATTTTTATAGCGCTCAAAAAAGGTTTATTCCATTAATTTTTAAAAAGTAAATAATTCATCTCTTTCTCAAAACAAACAACAAAAAAAAAAGCTGGAAATGTGACTTCACCTACTTATAACTGATAACTGAATACTCCCTATCATTTCTTCAGACAGTGGGTTCCACTGTTAGCTTGTTAGCTAGTTATCATCACTCCCACACTTACAGGATATCTAGGATCTGTTCCTGATGGTGGGTTCTGTACTTATAGTATGTACTACATTACTGTCATGGCATGACTTTGTGGGAGGTCTTGGCTTGGTATGGTGACTTGAGACTTTCCAGGTGTTAAAACATAAAAATGTTTATACGTCCACAGTTAACTAACACATTAAGTACCATTTTCTACTGTAATTTTACTTACTCAGTTCATATTGAATTTTAGAAAAGATGGATATGAATACTCTGTGTTCATACACTATTAGAATATGTTACTGATGAATTTGGAGAAGATTTTTTTCAAATCCTTTTGTTGAAATATAATTTATTTATTCCATGAAAAACAATGCCACAAATAAATGTCATTTTTAGATGTGTCACTGAGAATGAAGTAAACCAATGAAAATGTGTCCCAAATTCCTAAACATGTCCCAAATTTCAAAACATATCATTAATGTGGTTTTCAGTCAGTTTTGACACACAAAAAAAAAAAAAGGTTTTCATGTAACAAAGTCAGAGACGGATGCAAACAGCAAATAAGTTAAATGAGGTAATCAGGTTGTGGTGCAATAAGTTAAGGTAAGTATAGTTAAGGATGCATACCAGTAATGCAAATGGCAATTAAGTTAAATGAAATAAATAAGAATTATAGTGCAGTAAGTTGACATAAACAGCATACAGGTAGAGGTAAACAGCAAGATGCATGCAATCTGATACAGTAGATTAGTAGGTATGATCATCTACTTACCTGTGAATAAATTAATCATTTCATGAAAGCTGAAAATAAAACAATGCTGAAATCACAAACAATGGTTAAATATGAATATTGAAGTGGTGTGTGTGATATGAAGCGATATGTAGTGATGAGTGATTCCACGATTGCTGTGCCATTAATGTCCCACCGATATTACATTTACAAAAGACATTTTAAACACTAAAGTGTCCTTGACAATCACCTATGTGCATGTTTCAGATAAACTTTAATAAAAATAAACATTAATAAAAATATAATCTTATTATTTTTTTGCAATAATGTGTAAATCTGTTTAACATCTTTTACAGGTTATGCAAAAATCGACATTTTATTAGTGTTCCACAACATTCGCTTAACCCTGTTACATGAACACATTCACCCCATGAGTTCAACAGGAAGTTACATCATCCAAATTTCCTGATGATAATAGGAAGAAGAAAAGTTTTTTCCTTTATTTTCAATTAACCAAATTATGGAGTGATGGCAAATTATATATATATTTTTAAAGCTTTTAAGTGAATCATTAGAAGGTTCTTAATGTCTTTGCAAAATTAGCATGGACGAAAGTCAACCACAGTTGGTATATTTGCTAATTCTTTGCTAAACAAAAATAAACAAACAACTTACTCACTTAAGAGCAAAATGCCGCCATTATACACTAAAGAAACCTTGTAGAAATGAGATTGCTGCCTGAGAGTTTTCTTAGATTCAGTGCTTAAAATAATTTAGTAAAGTAGTCAACTTTTAACTTTTAAGTTACAAAAGTTCAGTGGCACCGCTATTATATAATCACGTGATACAGCTTCAGACATGGTGTGTGTGAGACATTGTGCTTCTTAAGCACTTGCTTGCTGTTGAAAACAAAACAGACTGATGATAATAAAGTATCGTGTTTACATTGTTAAAAATTGGCCTAATTGAAAGTTTATTTGTTGAAAGTTATTTTTTTAGGGGTTGGCTCTTAGTAGTAGTCCAATAAGTAGTAAGTAATGTCCGCGGAGCTGCTCTGTTGGGTGAAAGCTTGAGCTACGAACAGCTTTCGGCTCTAATCGGAAGTATTCGGCTATCTGCCACCATTTTGTACTGCTTCCTGGACTTCCGGGTTTCTCAGAACTGGGTTCTCTGCTGAAGCCCTAAAGCAGTGGCTTACCTAAACTCACTTTCTCTGGACTAAAGCTTTACAGAGCAGGAGATTTTAGTATGCCTGTTGCGTCTATATTTCATTAGTGTTTAGTTCTGAGTGATAAGTTTAGTGTAGTTTCATTTACTTTTACACAACCACTGCACTCAAGTGGATACCATGAAGCTCCGGTTCGTTAACGTTAGTTATTTAGTTTGCAGGTTTGTTTTGTAACTGGTCTGTGTGTGTGTGTGTGTGTGAGTGAGTGTGTGAGTGTGTTTGTGTGTGTGTGAGTGAGTGTGTGAGTGAGTGAGTGAGTGAAAGTACCGGAGTACAAACCGGTTTCTTTCAATGCTGTTGGAGACCCGAATCGCCGAATAGCCGCAGGTAAGAAACACAGTCGAGACTTTATTGTATTTTCAGAGAGTAAAATGAAGTAAATAACTTGGTGGGGTTTGTGCTGGTGTGTAATGGTTTGTGTTTGTGTTTGTGTTTCTTCACCTACAGCCTACTGTTTAACTTCTGTACAGAAGTCGCCCTTAGCTCT
Source organism: Pangasius macronema (assembly GCA_037577455.1). NCBI lineage: Eukaryota > Metazoa > Chordata > Actinopteri > Siluriformes > Pangasiidae > Pangasius > Pangasius macronema. The sequence continues at coordinate 20,095,184 of CM074955.1, forward strand.
GAGCTTTTCCTTTTCCCCAGCTGATTAAAGTTTGTTGACTAAAGCTCTGAGGCTGTCAGGGTGTTATCTCAGTGCCAGCTCGGTATTATATACTGTTATGATATATGAAACTAGGCTTTTGTGCTTGTTTTCATGATATGTACCTATGTAACTCTGTCTTTACATCATGAGCTTGCAGAAGTTTTTCTTCACAAACATCGGCATTTACCTGCTGAGCCATTTCCTTGTTCGTGTTATGGAATGAGGCTTTGGTGAAGAAATGATTTCGGAGTTATTAAAAGGAAAGAGAAAAGGCTGCTGTGTGTTACATGTTGTCTGTAGCCTTTTGTTTAATGAGTGACGTTGTGATCTATGGGGTTGAAGGATCCTCCATCAGCATGTTGGCCAAACTCTATGAATACACACTACACTGAAAAGCATGTTCGTTTACCTGTATCCAAAGTATATCCATTGCTTTGTGTGATCTGACAATAAACATACTGCTCATGTTTATATAGTTATTGTACACAGCATAGTGTTTATGCTCCTCACATTTATTAATAAGAAGTGATTTATTTCATACTCAGACATTTTCCTCAGCGTATTTTTTTTCTAACATTCACAGCAAGACTACTACTTGGCGTATGGGGAAGTTAGGATAAGCTGTTTCTGATCTGAAGAAACTCAATGATCAGTGATCACTAAAGGTTACTTCATACATTTCAGCTGTGCGTGGAGCACAGAACAGGGCATGTTGAATCACATGAGCTGCATTTCTTGTTTCCAGCCTCACACCTCTGTTGCTGGTTTGGTTGCTGGTGATCCTGCTTAACAACATTCCGGTTGGAACTGACGACGCGGCGTATCGTTTGCATCTACGTTTATCTCGCATATAGAAGATTTATGCGAGAGAGAGAGAGAGAGAGAGAGAGAGATGTTCATTTACAGTGTGCTCAGACATTTTTGGACAGTAGGGGTGTATGTAAGGGTGAAGGGAAAGGATGACTTAATCAGTCCTATCAGACTGGTTTTGGGAGCTTTAGTGATAAGCGAAAATGAGGAAACAACAAAACAACCAGGGTTTTTTTCACTTTTGAATATGTTTAATTTTATTTGCATGTAAAAAAAAAAAAAAAACTTTGGCACAGCCAGTGTCAAAGCTCTGTTTAATTATTTGCACACTCTCAGTAAAACTATATCTTTCCTTGATGCTGGGGTGGCACCCTCAAGGGTACATCCTTTAATATACAGGCTGTCTTTCATTTGGAAACATAGATATACTGTACCTTTATAAATTATTTAAGGTGCATGAGTGGACCATAATTCGTTTTTAGATTAAAGCTTTTAAGGTACAAAAGGTGTACGTGTGAGAGTACGACACCAGTGACAAGGAAAATAAAGTTTAGTATCCTTTTTTCTGAGAGTGGCGTTCAGGTTTTAGTGTATATTTATATGCCGACTTTTTACGATACACACCAGCACTTGAGTATGAAAATATATTTCGAATGTATGTCTTTCATTTGCAGAGCTCTTGTGAGCAGAAACATAGCTGCTGAGACTGAGGTGATAGTCACCATTGTTGGAGAAACAGCAACATGCCTATTCCTCCACCACCTCCTCCTGGACCTCCACCTCCCCCTGCCTTCAGCCAGGTATCTGCAGTACAGAGGGTCTACCATACTGTCTCTTAGTCTCTACATTCATTAATACCACTTCATCTCATATTCATTCAGCATCAAGAACATTACTTGGCTGCTATTAAGTTATATTGAGCATTATAGCAACGATGACATGCTACGTGATGTAGATGTGGCTTGATTTGAACCTCTGTCAAGAATGAATTCTTTTTACAGGCAAACACTACCCCTCCCAAGCTGTCACGTGATGAAGCTAAAGGAAGAGGAGCCCTGTTGACAGACATATGCAAAGGGACCAGGCTGAAAAAAGTCACAAATGCCAATGACAGAAGTGCACCTATTCTTGAGAGTAGGTCGCTGAGATAAGAGCAGTGAAATCAAGAGAACTTATTAAAGAGGTACATTAATGTTTGACTAGACCTTCATCATGGCTAATCATCCATCTGGTGTGTGTGTGTGTGTGTGTGTGTGTGTGTGTGTGTGTGTGTGTGTGTGTGTGTGTGTGTGTGTGTCGGCGTCCGCGCATGCTTTCTCAGAATCTGGAGGGGGCGGAGGCAGCAGCAGTAGTGGAGGAGGAAGTGGAGGGGGCTTTGGTGGCAGTTCGGGACCAATGCCAATGGGAGGCCTGTTTAGTGCAGGAGTGCCTAAACTTCGTCCAGTGGGAGGTAGTTTTATAAGGTCCATCACAGTGAAAGACTTTCAGTCATTTTCAGCACTAGTAACTCAAGTTATTCTCCTATTCAACTCTTGTATTTATAAAATATTACATTGGCCACTTTCCAGATGTTTAAAGTGTTACTTTGAATTTTAATCATTCCTCAAAATGATCACCAGAAATGCTGGTTAATTCTGCATAAATCTCTGATCTGATCCTGTAATGTCATGTCTTTTACAAATTAGTCACAGCTATAGAATGAATTCTATTCTAACTGAATTCTGAATTGTAATTTTAATGTTTTAAATACATTACAATTCAGTACAACTGTTTTGTGTTTAAAACAAAAATCATTCATTCATTCTTCTTCTTCACTAACCACATGATCCTGGTCAGGGTTGTTGGATCCGAAGCCTGTGAAGGGAGCACTGAGTACAACTTATCCAGGGTGTATGGGAATAAGCCACAGGGCAGGGCACCACATACACACCTTCGCAAATCCATTCACACCTAGGGGCAATTTGGTGTAGCCAATCCATCAAGTGGCTTGTTTTTGGGAGAAGGGAGCAAACCCGAGAACCTGGAGTGAACAAGTGAAAACTCCTGTGGGCTGGTAACACTACCTGTTGCATTCCCATGACGCCAAATTAAATTGCATCATGTGATATGCTACTACTGCTGAAAAGAAGATATTTTGTTTAGGGTGAAGTATAATTTTGCAGTTTGTGTTTAAAGCACTAACTGGTTTTGACCCAGTATATTCATGAAGCCTCTAAAATTAAAACGTATGATTACTGCATGTGGAAAAACTGAATTGCCAAGAGCATGCCCATGCCGTGATTTGGGTTTTGTGTCAAATAAAACTATTATATTACAATATATTAGCAACAGATTTTAATTGAGGAAGGGAATAGAAAAAAAGAGGACATTTTGAGACATTTTTACCAAACATGTCAACATTGTAAAATGGACTAAAGAGTAAATGGTGTTAATGGCATCATGTATATCTCTTTCCAGACGGGACCGCTGGCAGAGCAGCACTGCGGCCTCCAGGCTCACGTCCTGCTGTGCCCCGTCCTATAAGCCAGCAATCCAGTGATGAGCGCGCCTCACCCCCTGAGCAACCTAGGACTCCCCGCCCTTCCCTACCTGACATTTCGAAACCGAGCGGCAGCAGCACTCCGAAACCCAGCAGCTCCGCCCCTCCTCCCCCTCCGCCTTTCAATCGACGTGGCAATAACCCTCCTCCCACCCTCAGTCAGAGCTCTGGCCGCTCTTATGGGCAAGAGAAGCCCCTCCCACCACCGAGTGTAAACAGAGCCCCTCTTCCCCCATCAACTGCACGTGATGTCCTGTCAAAACCTTCTTCTCGCTCTTCACCTGTGCTTTCTTCATCTCTACCACCCCCTCCTCCTTACCGACAGCCCCCTTCAGTGGCTAATGATGATCCACCCCCTGAGTTGCCACAAAGGCGGAACTCGCTTCACAAGAGAACCAATGGGAATGCTCGTAGCCAAGCACCACCCCCACCCCCACCCCAACAAAGCAGCCGACCACCACCACCAGCTCGAGACCCCCCAGGACGCCGGCAAGGTAACTTGCCTTTATTTTCTGTTATAAATGTTGATGCTTATAAAGAATGTGTTGTTTTGTTTTTTGTAAATCCTCATGCTTCTTTAAAAGATTTTGCATGTTTGTATTTATTATTAAGCCTCCCAAGTTCCCCCCTCTGTATCCCGGAACGGGACTCGTGACGCACCCCCTCCTCCTCCTCCCCCGGCTCGTGCGCAAAGTGGTAGCTCTCAAAATTCGTATGAGAGTCGAGGGAGACCCCCACCACCCATCTCTTCCAGTCGCCAACTCTCATCACATCCACCTCCACCTCCACCTATGCGCAATGGACACACATCTGTCTCTAAGACTTACACTGGTGAGTCTGCATCAGCATATTGTAAAGGTTCTCAAACAGGGTTATATTTTGTTTCAGTATCTGCTTAATTAATTTTAAAAAGGTAAAACTGTTGGAATTATCAGTATTTCTTACAGGTAAACCTCAAATTAAATTCAACTTGTACTTTCTTAATATGATATGGTGTCAGTAAAATATTTTTTCACTCAGATAAATAGACTATATGGCCAAACGTTTGTGGACACCTCCCATCACACACACGTGTTTGTTGAACATCCCGTTCCAGATTTAGTCCCCTTTTGCTGTTATAATAAGCTCCACTCTTCTGAGGAGGCTTTGTACTAGTCTTTGGAGCGTTGCTGTGGGGATTTGTGTTCATTCAGCTACAAGAGCATTAGTGAGGTCAGGCGCTGATGTTGGTGAGGAGGTCTGGGGNTTCACACACCATGTCTTCATGGAGCTCGCTTTGTGCACAGGGGCATCGTCATGCTGGAACAGGTTTGGGCTTCTTAGTTCCAGTGAAGGGAAACTGTAAAGCTACAGCGTACAGATACATTGTATACAAGTGTGTACTTCCAACTTTGTGGCAACAGTTTGGGGGAAATCCTGGAGGTCAGAAAAACCCGCATGAAAAGTGAACATGTGAACATGCAAAACTGCTGATATGATTACAATGCTCCTTGTAAATTAAACGTGTTGTTATTAAGCTATGATTTGCACATCTAGTTAAGGCAACAGTCCTAACTCCAGGTGCAGTCTGTAAGTTTTGTACAATGCTACAGTTTGCTAGCTGCACATTGCTGAGAGGTTGAAGCTAAATTGAAGTTGTTCCTCTTTCGGCTGCTCCCGTTAGTGCGGTGCCACAGTGGATCATTGGTCCATGTATTTGATTTGGCACAGTTTTTATGTCCTTCCTGACACAACCCCAGTGGCTGGGGTTGGTTCCCTGGCCGGGAATCAAACCCTGGCCGCAGCGGTGAGAGCACCGTGGCCTAACCATTAACCAATACCATAAACATGAAAGGTAGAGACAAAGGGTCAAAGTAACAAATATTATTTTATGAGGTAGCGTGTGAATTTAAAACCTATTAGAAATGTAATCTGATAATCATTTATGTTTTATTATTTAGTTACCTCTGTGTCATTTTGGCATATAAATCAGCATTTGGTCTGCCTCCTTTTATTGTTTTGGGTGGATAATTTTTGTTACTTCTGCCTCTGTCCAGGTTTTTATTTTTATATTCAAATATTCAGGACTGTATTCACAAAACCAGTTCTTTATGTGTTATGTCCATCTACCTTGGCTATGTGTGTGTGTGTGTGTGTGTGAGAGACTACAAGGCCAATAATTGCAATAATCTATTTCGGGAGAAAGCAGCTTGAGAGTACACTAGACGTCAAGTTTAGACGTTTGCCTTCAAGCACTGACAATGGCTGATCATTTTATCTACACTTTGAACGTTATCAGTGTCGGGAAATAGCACTGCAGTCAAATGATCCTTCAGGAATTCAAATCGGGCCTGTGCAGTTCCTCTTTATGTAAACCAATACAGAGCAAGCACAGAATGCAGAGATCTTTTCAAGTCAGATCAGCTGGGCAGAAACATGCCTATGGTGCTGTGGTCACAGATAAATACCTCCCTGTCCTATTCCCAGGTGAAGTTCATGGTTGGACAGATTAGAAAATGTGGAAAAGGAAGTGTACGTTCTGGTTTTCATGCCTGATAAAAGAGAAAGCGATAGGTTAATAAATGGGCATGGCCTAGATCATCCCGGAAACTTTATGTGCGTTTGTTACTGATATGCGGATATGTGATAAGTACAAGTCACTTACAGGAATCAATAAGCACATTCCCAAAAATTAGTTCACATTTTTAAATCAGTTCGATAAAACAATTAAACCATTAAATAATTTCTTCAACACAACACATTTTCTTCATAAAAATCTTTTTCAGATGCTAATGACGCATACCATTCGTGTCGTATGACAGTGTAGATTTCTTTAGTAGTCAAACGATGAAACTATTCTTGTGTCTGCTTTTTGTTTTTCAGATGAGTTTGAGTCCAAGTACTCCTTCCATCCTGTTGAGGATCTGCCACCCCCAGAAGAGTACAGACAGTTCGCAAAAACCTATCCCAGCAAAACCAATAAAGGTAAGAACCAGTTTTCCCAAGCACTACATGTAGCGGACTATATTTTGAACATTTTGTAACAATCTCTGCGATATGTGCACAGTATATGAACAGCAGTCAGTCTGAATTTCATGGCAGAATCCCAGCGTGCAGCTGTAGTGGCTGGTTTGGTGCCGTTAAGACACACGTAGTCTGAATCCCACTGCAGGGTAGCTGTCTGTTAATCACTTTATGAGCTGATGAGTTGTTTTTGAATAGCACAGTTCTGGTGATCCATGGTTTCATTTGCCATTTACGAGCATTAATTTATTTATAGTTTAGTGACACACAAATGCCCCGTTGTTTAATGTGGAATCGCAGCATTGTATTCAAATCTAACAGCCTTAGCATTCATGTGATTTTTNTTTTTTTTAAACTGGCTTTACTTGTTTGCGGTTTATGGCACCCCAGACACCCCTGTGCTGTACATATGAATCCACAAACGATCATGAACGTTTTTTTTCTCTCATGTTTGTTTGACCTATGTAAAACTAAGTATAAAGAAAACATTAAAAGCTTGAACTCTTACTTTTGCTCCACAAAATGGACATTTCATAAAGGTGCTGAAATCTGTAAATGACCTTTAAGCACTTTAAGCGAATAAAGAATATTTCATGCTTTGTATTAGGGCTGCATGATTCTGGATGAAGTAGAAATCTTGAATTTTTTTTTCTTGGCTTAGTATTTAGTATTTCGTATTTCACACACTTTGTTTAGTAATTGGGAGTTTAATATTCAATACCTATTAAATATTGGTTAAGCACAAATTTGTTCCTTCAAGCAGCCATTTGGGTCATTCAAATGCACTCAAGGTTTCTGACAGTGTTTCTCTCCTTTTTCTTCTGAACACTTCTGCGCTTCAGGTGTGAGTGTAAGCTCAGGGGGTTACAGTGTCTATGGTTACTGGGCACAGCAAATAAGAGGGAATAATGGTGTGCTTGAACTGAATTGAATTGAGAATACACTTTTCTTTTTAATAGAATTTCTTGTGCAATCCTAATTTGGGCTACACATGTCCAAATCCACATGCACAAAAAGATGTTTACGATCAAACTGATAAAACAATCAATGTTAAGTGTTCTTGAGCTATTAAAGAGGGTCTGGCATCTCCTAAGACTCGTGAGTATGCGAGATGAATGGTTTTGTATATCTGTATATCATCCGAGTCTCTTGTCATTTCTCCCATATTGCTTTGCCACTATGCCTGATAATGAACTTTCTGTATTCTTTCACACTGTAGCCGTGACACGAGGAGCTCCCCCTGCACCACCTGTTGGGAGATGATCTGCACTCCAAGAGGAAAACGGCTAAACCTTTTGAATCTAATTACACACACACACACACACACACACACACACACACACACACACACACACACACACTATCACAGCTGCATACAAAAGAGACCAGAAGCTGTCTTTAGCAGAATGCAAACTTTACCTGACTAACTGAAACATTCTCAGGTGAAGAGGATTTAGGCCATTAGTTAACATAACTTTATATATAATTTAACATACTTTATATAGTGTGTGAGAAGGTGACCAAACTTTTGCACATATGTTTGAATTATTTAGAATTTTCATTCGCAAATAAATAGTAACTAACTATGCATTGCAAGTGAAAAAGACACTTTTTCACACATCTAAGATAAACTGAATGTTTTAAGCACACTACATGATGTCTGAACAGCTCCAGGCTGATGTACCTCCAGACCAGAGAACACTGTGCAGTGTCGTGGTCCTGATCAATTCATGTACTATCTGACTTCATGGAGTGTTAAGAGGACCTACACAAGCTATATATATATATTCCACATTATCTGTGCAGCAGATACCATAGTACCATTTTTGTAGCAGTTGTTAATCATGATTAACGCTATTAGAGTGAAAGGAGAGATAAAGGAATCAGTAGACAATCATTGCATTATGTAAAGATTGACTTTTTTGTCACAGAATTAAAAAAAGAGAATTAGTCTATCATAGCCTGTTTCTCCCATAAGTGATCCAGTGTGTCATTATTAGACAAGATTTTAAAACTGATATTAATAAAATCATGTTGATTATTTGGCCAACATGATGGGGCTATATTCAAATTTCTAATTATGTAAACCATTACTTTTTAAGCTTCATCTCTCAATAGTGTATTAATGTGTATGAATACTTAAGCCACCATTCGGTTTACTTTGCAGTTAAAGTGGGTTGCCAGAAACAGTGCAAATGCATCATTTCTGTCTGTAAAAAAAAAAAGGGATTTGTTTTAAAAACCGATGTGCACGTCTTAAACTTAGCAGATCTTAACCACTTCTTTAGAACTGACCAAATACACTAAGTGCCACTAAGCCCACAGTATTTACAGTAGGTTCTGCCCTGTTTGTGTGAAGGACCTGCTTGTGTATGCGTGGTGCAAACTGTGCTGCTGAAAACACAACAGTCTTCTCCGTTCACTGTCTTGAATTACTATGAATTACATGTAATCCTAAAGCAGATTTGGCTGTTTTCAGTCTGTCACTAATTTACTGGTACCAATGCTTTTTTTTTATGATTCAGTGTGAATGGTTCTAGAGAAATCTAAATGTAATGTATAATACACTATATGTAGCTGGATATTTTTTATTGTAAAAATGTGTAATATAGAGAATTAAACGTAGCCTATAATTGAACATGTGACATTAAAAGATTATAAATTACCAAGAAGCAAGCCCTGTTTCTTCCCAGGACCCTTTCCCATCAGTGGTTTATGCTGACATGTGGCCAGAGAGCATCTGTGCTGTATTTCTGTTCTCATTCCACTTGGCTAATTGTAATTTTAAGTAAGTTACCATGGCCTGCCAAATGTTCATGTTGAAACGTTTTGGGTATGTTTGTATGACTTTCTTGTTAAATTTTAAATAAAAACGGTTATGGGGATAAAAAAGGATTGTGTGCTTTTGCTTTTTCTTGTTTTAGAAAGACGAAAAGCCCAAGTATTTCATCACAAAGAGCTTTAAAATTCACAAAGAGCTTTAAAATTTGCCGGGAGTTTTTTTTCCTCAGCAGTGTGTCAACAAAGCAACTACCCGCCATCCAAAAGCGGCCCAATCCTACAGGAGGCGGGGCCAGTGTTTCTATTGGATGTTTAGGGCCTTTGAGGTTGATCTAGCCAATCAGAACTCGGCTCGCGGCAGTCGTCAGAGGGCGAAAACGCGCCAGCTGATTGGTGAAGTGTTCCTCCGAGCGGAGAAGCGCGCCAGTTGTTTCTGTCAGCGGCGAGACGAGGATCTTCTCCGTGTCTCCTCTTGTGTCTGGAAACTTTTTCTTTGCAAAATAGGGCTATAATCCATTCTATAATCTCAATGAATTCACTTTTTATCTCAATACAGATATTACTGTAGAGCTGTATAAAGTCTGGGACAGGAGTTTAAACCCGGAAGTAGTAGATGTGTGGGGATTTGCTTGGCGCCAAATACAAGACTGAGTTATTTGGCTAATTCGCTAAAACTAATTTGCAGGTCATGAACTGTAGAACTTTTTATTTAGATTTCTAGTATATTTTACTAACTAACTAGCTGTTAAAATAGCTGTTTGCTGTTTGGAGGTCTGTAGTTATACTGGCTTTATTGAGGTTTAGGCGCCATGAGTAGCGCATCCGGCTCGCACGATCTCAGTTTGGACTAGTACAAAAGACGACATTATGTAATTGGAAACTGGAGCAATACGATTTTCTCCACTTATTAGTATCAATAGTTCTGCTGTTAAAACTAAGTGAGCAAACTAACATTAGTTCAGATGTGTGCTTCCTGTGTGAATGTGTTCAACTGCATGCTAATGTACAAGGTTTTACGTATGTGAATGCTTTTAGCAACTGTGTGGTTTATATAAACTAAAAGTAATTTAATTGCCCTCCTCTTTCCCAGCTACAGCCTGGTCTGGTGAAAATGCCCACCACTCGCTCTCAGAGACAGCCAACTCTCCAGTTCCCCAAGCGCAAATCCTCCAGAGTCTCTTCCCAACCCAAAAGTTCTTCATCTCAGCCCGACTCGAAGCATGTTTTGGACGCTCAAACCATCCCCTTGTCTCCCAGAAAGACAAACTTGGGTGTCAGAAACATCCCACTTTCTCCCTTGAAGGCAGTTGTGGATGTCCGAAACGTCCCTCTTTCTCCCAGAAAGACAAATGTTGCAGACATCAGGGCCATTCCTCTGTCCCCCCGACACCACATGCTCCAAAGCGTCCCTTCATCTGAGAGACTTCCTCTGAGCCCCAGAAAGCGCACAGGTATTCAAAAAGGGTTCACTTTTGTCCCCTTTGGCATTTTTAAGCAGTAGTATATAAAATACTGATCAATCTTTTTATTTCTTCCCGTCCCAGGCGATGAGAACGGATGCAACCTGCCGCCATCTCTTCAGGGTTCTCCTCCCAAACAGAGCCGTCCCTCACTAGGCTCCCCACGCAAGCTGTCCTTTAATGAGAACGTTCCCGTCTTCACATCGCCTCCTCGGCCTACCTCAGCAGACTTTAAAAACCCCATTTCGTCCTCGACTTGCCCTTCTCCCAAATGCTTTAAAGAGCCCACCAGAGCTGAGTCCGATGCACTGGAGAAGGTGTCCACCCCTGTTGGCAAAAGTAAGTTCTGTTTATTGTTATCATACTTTTTAAGTTAGAATAACGAAATATAGATTTTAAGTCCACTACTTTGAACGGCAATACTTTTTAAATCATCTTCGGTGTGGTAACAAATCTACATATGCTGCTGTCTTTCAGAATCACAGTACCAGTGCGTGAAACAGGCTCTTCACACAGCTGTGCCTGAGCGACTGCTCTCAAGAGAGACAGAGCGAGGTGTTATCGTCTCCTTCCTGGAGAAACACGTGGTGCCCGGGAAGCCGTCCAGCCTGTACATCTCTGGAGCTCCTGGAACAGGGAAGACGGCCTGCTTGAACTGTGTGCTTCAAGAACGCAAGGTGTCGAAACTCCTGTCCACCGTCTTTCCGACGCGTCATCCACCTAAAGACGTGAAGACGGATTATCACACCGTCCTATTTTGTGGCACCACATGGGTAGAAATATCAGTAGTGCCAACACCTGGGACCAGCAGATTTGTGTCCAGGCTATTCGTTTTTCCTTGACCGTAGCTCAGCATACAATTAGGCTCAGCAATCAGAAAGAAATACCGCTGAACATTCAGGAAACAAAAGCTTTTAATCTGTATTTAGCTATATCTTAACTTAACATGCTTCACAGTGTTAAGTGTGTAACCTATAGTCATGTTAATTGTTCCAGATCATACCGCCTGCTGCACTATCACACATCAGCCAAGGTCGCGTGATTTTTACTAGGCGGATTACTCAGCATGCACGCGTGGCAGACGATCCTTTCGGGATCAGGAAAACCCAGATCTGTAACGTCTAGCCTGTAACGTCTAGCCTGACTCAAATAATCTTTGAGAGATGATGCGAGGACAGAACGCATAGCTGAAACAGTCATCCATAACTTCCTGTCTAGGGTGCAAACACAATGTGCTACGTTAGAAACATCGTTGGTGTCATATTCCCTTATTCTGTATGAATGCTCTTAACTAGTAAACTAGCTCACCATACATACTTACATTACAGATACAGCTTCTGAATCAGTAGTGGTCCAGAAAGAAAACAACTTCAACACATGCATGTAGTTACAGTATGGGCCACTTGCTAATGGAAATGATGACAAGGACTGATGTTTTGCATAACTTTGCAACAGAAACTTGCAGAGGTGCAGTCTGTTCATGTTGTGAATGTGTATCTGTGGGTTGGACTGTAAAATCCAATAAGACTTCAGCATTTCATGCTAGAATACTTGATCCATTACTGACGAGGTCAGTAACCACTTTTTTCCACTGCTTGCGTTCCAGGCTTTCCTGAAAGGAGTACAGACAGTGGTGATTAACTGCATGACACTGCGCAGCTCCCATTCAATCTTCCCAGTTCTAGCGGAAAAACTGGGAACGTCCAGAGGCCACAGTGATGGCAAGCTCGAGAAACTGCTGACCAGTTCAGGCCCCACTGTGTAAGTGTGCAGTAGAGTCTGGAGGTGTTTCTAATATAGCAAGCGCCTCTCACTCTCAGCATTGTCTATGTGCAATGGCATTTTTGTGATTTTTATTTTTTTCCCCCTTTTATGTCTATGGCAGTCTTTTGGTACTGGATGAGATGGATCAGCTGGACAGCAAGGCCCAAGATGTTCTCTATACCATCTTTGAATGGCCGTATCTTCCCAACTCTCGGCTGTGTCTCATTGGTGAGTTGTACGTCATATGGCCTCTATACAAAGGAATAAGAAATACATTTTTGTGTGCTGCATTTATCTATATTGTTTCCTAAATTAACTCTTGTTTAACATTTCAATACTCAGGTATCGCAAACGCTCTCGACCTGACGGACCGTATTTTGCCCAGACTGCAGGCTAAGCCTCACTGTAGACCACAGCTTCTTCACTTCCCCCCCTACAGCCGCCAGGAGCTGGCAGCCATCGTCCAGGACCGGCTCACACAGGTAGGGTATCGTTCACACACACACACACACGCGCGCACATACACACATATAGTCAGGAGTTTTGAAATAGGTGCTCTTTTACCATTAGATTTGTTGAATGAAGAATTGAATCTGCTTTTACAAACACCTTTTAACCTCTTACTCTTTTTCAGGTGTCAGGAGAAGGTGTTCTTGATGCCGCTGCTGTTCAGTTTTGTGCCAGAAAGGTGTCTGCAGTGTCAGGAGATGCCCGAAAAGCTCTGGACATCTGCAGGTATGAGAGCCCTGGTTAAAATTGTTTAGACGGTTGCCTTTTTTTCAGACACAGTTCTCAAATTTGCCTTTCTCCTCCCTCATCCCACAGGAGAGCTGTAGAGGTGGTCGAGTCTAACAACAGATCCAAAATGTCTTCTGAATCGACGAACACTGCTGCTAATACTAATGCTAAAGGTAAGAGTGACTAAGCAATCGGAAAATGTATACTAATGTACTATTGAGCAAGAGGAAGGTACATTTGCTTTACTTGCTCATTTTTATCTCAAGACATGAATCATTTAAGAATACAGTGATTACGTGCTTCCCTTAATTGATGTGTGTTGAAGGAACATTTAACTGGGCATCAGCTGTGTGTTGAATTGGATTCAGAAATGGAAGCTAGGTTAGATGTTTGGCCACGTCCTAAATAGTAAACTAGCATGCTAAGTAGTAGGCTAAACTAGTAGGTAACTATTGGTAGTGAGAGTGGGAGGTGATTGTGGTACAGTAGTAATCTATTTACAACACAAAGCCATTGATTTTTGAATTATGTTTTTTTCACTGCCACCTCCTGGTATGGAGAGTTTATTTCCTTTCACACAGAAGAAGTGAGGCAATGGACGCAGACCCTCAGTTGGTCTTAACTGCTAACTTTTCAGCTTTGTGTGCGTGTGCACGCTCATTTTAAAGAAATGTCTACAGTCAGTTTGTTTCTGTCATTGCAGCGGCACGTGTGAGCGTTCCTCAGGTGGCGCGGGTGCTGTCGGAGGTGTACGGAGACCGCATGGCCTCCGGTGGGGGAGAGGAAGGAGAAAGTTTCCCTCTGCAGCAGAAATTGCTGGTCTGCTGCCTGCTCCTTCTTACGCGCAACGGCAAGAGTCGAGAGATCCAGCTGGGCAAGGTGAGTTTAATATATATATAAAAAAAATAAATAAAAAAAACATACAGAACTTTTAACGAAAGTTCAGATTAGGAGCTCATCCTGGGGGCAGCATCACCAAAGGTGTCCCACTGAACCCCAGATCCCTCTTAACATCTCTCTTAAAAATGTGGCGCACATTTTGGTGAGGGTGAGAGAGGGTGAGGGAGGGTACGCTGCTTTTATTCATCTTACTAATGTCAGTTTAGTTAAAGTCCAGTGTTTGAGTGGAGGCTTTTATTCAAGCACTGGTTCCAGTGTAGAAGGAGATGATCTAGTGGCCTAAATAAAAAAAAAAAATAAAAAAAAAACAATCTGAAATCCCGTGCTCTTGTGCTTCCAGCTGTGCGAGACCTACAGTAAGCTGTGCCAGCAGAGGCAGGTCAGTGGAGTGGGCCAAGGCGAGTGTCTGTCACTGTGCAGTTTACTAGAAAGCAGAGGCATCTTCTCTCTTAAGAAGGCCAAAGAAGCACGACTCACCAAGGTAAACACCTTATCACCAGCATTTTGATTCCACTAAGGAAGAAAAAACAAAGCTGACCAAGCATGATTGTGAATATTTGATAAATATGTCAAATTTGAGAATTGGATTATTGAAAAATTATCAACATTTTCCTATTAGACTTTGCCATAGTGTGCACTCCGGTGTTGTCAGTGTGACTGTAAATTAGCTGCGTAATTTGTGAGTGAGCAGCTGAAGAGGAAACATGGTGCAGGTCTGACAGCACTGTAAGCCAGCATTGAGGTCTGCCCTGTTTACTGTGGGTCATTTGTTACTTCCGCTTTGCTCTGAGGCTGACCAATCACACACTGAACGCGGTTCTGGGAAATTAACATTTAATAGACAAATCTGAAAGTTGAAATAAATTTGACCGTCTGATGTAAAGAAGCTGATAAACTCTATTGTATATTAAGCACTTTATTTGGATGTCATGACTTTCATGACTTTGTCTTCTACTGTTTTAATGATTTATATTTAAAAGTATTTATTTTTAATCCTTTTTGAATATTCAGACTTGTGCTTGCTTTTTTTTGACAGATCTCTCTGAAGATTGAGGAGAAGGATGTGGAGAATGCGCTGAAGGATCGTGCGTTACTGGGCAGCATCTTGGCTGCGGGTCTGCCGTGACCTGCATCACGTGTCTTGCCTTGAGACCTTCAAGTTCCACAATATTTATTTTTGTAATGTGTTTATTTTGCAACTTTTCAACCGGTGAACATCTTGTATTGAGCAAGACCGCTTCATGACAGGCTTTTCTTTTCTTTTTTTTTTTCGGTAGACCAAGTGTACATTTACATTTTACTGTAAATAAATGTACAGGATTTTAAAATTTTACTTGTCTTTTTTATTTTGAAGTAATGTTTAACATTTTCAATAAATCTACTAATACCAAAGAAAGAAACGCATGGTGAAGTCAATCATTGACTAGAAATAAAACATCAAATAACAATATTTCATGCTACATCTTTGTGATATTTCTGAATTCACACTTCCAACATTCCCAGAGTTATCATTGTGTAACTCCAAACTTCTTAAATCGATGTAGGAAAAAAAGGAAAATCAGCTCTCAACCCTGTCCACAGCCTGACGTACAGAACGCTATTTGGTCAACAGTGTTATTTTAAGATTATTGATGTGTGGAACAGGAGAAATGAGTGTAGAAGGCCAGTGTATGAAGGATGTAATGTGCACTTCTACTGCAGGGGGCAGAACTGGCCGATGTGAGAAAATCACTATCTTAAACACTATTTAAAAAGTATATTTATTCATTTATTTTGTGGTTGCTGTGCAAGAAAAAGGCAAAACAGTTAATGCTAGTTTTAGTCTGGATGTCTGCACTCTAAGGATTTTAATAACCAATAAAACGATTAAGTCTGCATGTCACATTTCCATCATTATGGCACAAACTATTAAAAGCTTGAGTTGATCTCACGATAAGACGTGCTAGAGCGCTCAGCCCTACGGTGGGCTTAACAAAGCTGTGGTGAGGCTAAATTTATGTGCTTATCATCCCCCTTATAAAACCCATGAAGCCTCAGTGGATAAAGCTTTAAAGCTTAACTGGGGTCAATCGATTTGCACTGTTCAGTCTCAGTGCTGCGGCTTTCTCGACTGTCAGATGTGTGCTTAAAAATAAAAAACAGTATAATCACCATAACTCAATAAAATCTCTTTGGTAGATTACCAGTCCTCTTGTCTAATGAGTTTACAAACCCCCAATAAGCCCTAAAATACATTTTCTACAAAAAAAAAAAGGTAAGACGATGTGTTTTGATGAGAAGGCAGTGTTGAGTAATATGCGATTCTACCCCTCGGCACAGTGATCGTTGCATATCATACAGTAGTGTGTGTGCAGAGCCAGTTATCCGCTCGCCAAAGCAACTCTTCTTCTGAAGCGTTTCCTCCATTAGTGCTCTTCTTGAAACTTTAGTATTCTGTACAAAGAAAGCAACAGAAATAAAAGTTAAGATAATGACAATAATAATAATAAATACCAGAGGCTATTAGAGGCTGTTTCTACAGAAAAAGAAGAAAAAAATCCTCACAGAGATGAGAACAACAAAATGAAGGCTAAAGGGTGAAAAAGTGCCTCCTAATCACAGCATGTGATAATCTTCCAGGAATTCAGTCCAGCCATCGCAGCACATACTAACTCTCCATCCTTTTATAGGATGCCATTTCTTTTGTCTTAATGGAAGACTTTGATTCGTCTTAATTTAATGATTTGTTCTGGATTCACTTTCTTTCAGGTCATTAATATGAAAGAGCGGGTTTCACACACCTTCCATTAAAGTTCTGGGTGTAATTAAAATAAATAAGATGTGAATATTTCCAGAAAGAACAATCCACATGTAAAATTGCAGTAACTCATCTGAAGCCAAATTGAAGACTATTAATCAAGTTTCACATTAGCAACTCAAACACAAAGTTACACAAACTCGGGAACTCTCGTAGCATACGAGCATTTTTCCTAACTGGATATTCATGAATGCCATATTTGTGTACATGCTCTTGCAAAAAAAAAAACGTGTTTATAAATAATACTTTCATATCCAGTTTGATAAATGAGGCCCAATGATTGTATCTGACGTATGGACACATACAGACTGCCCTTAGAAACAGGGCTTCATCACACAATTCCAACAAAAACAACACACATTAATATATTAAAAAGTCTTATTATAATGCAGGAGTATCCACAGTCCAGCCCCGGGGCCAAAGTGCAGCCTGTAAACGGTAACTGGCTGCTATGTATGCTATGTATGCTAGGTGGCTAAATGGCTAACGGTACAATTTTTCCTTTCACCTGACGGTGGCAGCAGTCTGTGTTTTACAGAAAGATATTAATTCATGGCTACAGACAAAACGTGCAACTTAACAGTGAGAAGGTGCGATTTCAAAAGAGCTAGAAACCATTAAGCACAGAAAACCTTTTGTGAATTCCTGAAAAAGTCCTTAATTAAGGTTGATTTGCAACCAAGTATTACAATTCTGTTCGTTTGTTCAATTGTTCTTGGTCCCTGCAATAGGGGAATGTAAACGTGCTGTGTAGCCGTGCTGTAATTCCTACAGTTTGGACACCCCTGTTATAATGTAAGGATTCAAAAGCACAAACACAAATACAAAATACTACCAGTTTCCAGCCTTAGCCGTGTTTCTGGGAGAAACAGCAGTGGTAAGCGGTGCTAAGCAAGTCTGTGCAGGAAGAATGTCAGACAGAAAGATCTCTGTTTGAACTTGTGTAATAACCTGTTAGCAAGCGTCAGTGAAGGCTCTGCCCATTGAGTCATAGCCTTGTTGGTAATCATCAACCATGTCAAGCTCCATTGGCATGTGATCATATCCATACCCACCACCGACAAAGCGAGGCTCAAGATCTGTAAAACATACACACTTTAGCTCGTTTACAGATGGTCTCGTTCACTGGAGTATTAGCGAAGTTTTATGTGGTGGATGATGATGCGCTAATAAATTACAGATAGTTAGATATGCGCCAATAACGTCACACGATGATGTGAGGTTATTAGAAGCTTGTTAATATGTTAAGTGTACATATTTCAAAATCCATAGCTACGCACCGTCTGCCATAAAGCCAGGATCCATCATTGAATTTTGAGCCTGAAAAGATCACAGAAGAAGAACCAAGAGTCAGTTTATTTTCAGTCTTTCTGTAAGATAAAATGCTCAAATGTGACCCGATATTAGTCTGTGGCACCTCTAAGATAGAAGATCAGAAGATACTCACCGTTTCCCATGCTGCTGGGTCATGCTTGAACAGAGAGTGCGTGAGCTCCACGGACATGCGCTTCCTGTACTCGGCATTTTTGTCCTCAGAGATGCGGAAAAGCACGGCAGCTGAATATGTAGCTAATAGAGAGAGAGGAAATAAAGGCATTTTATTACCGCTATTAACACCGAGTAAACTGATACTGCAGCTAGACTACGATACTGAATTTATATACATTAGAGATGTACTGTGTATAGTACGTACTGTTCCTGTAATTACAGATATTATAGCAGCTATAAACAGTCTTCCCCTTACTGAGACACTCTAAAAGGAACAGCCGTAACACTAATTTCCAAAGCCCTGACACTGAAGACTCCTTCCATGCATGTTAAATATTTTGAACAATTACCACATCAATGGTTAAACATTTTTATTAGTTACGTTTATTATTAGGTTTTGATTTCGTGCAGCATCTAATACACACGTCCTTGTCCATGAGCTGTTTACAATAGAAACGATCACATACTAGAATAAGTGTACGAAAGTTTCGAAAGAATCCATCTAAGCAGGGAATTTCCATTGTATGATATTTATTGACTAGAAGGTATGGTTACGGGAGTAACAACCTCACGTCCTCTAGGTACTCACCCGATCGCCGAGGGAGCAATAGTTAATTGACCGCTGCATTTCTATCCAGAGCCAGCTCACAAAGCACACCAGCAGCCACCCGCTTTATGTTTTCCCCTGGGGAGTAGAGCAACTGGAGAGAGAACGAGTACGAGAGAGAGAGAGAGAGAGAGAGAGAGTGTGAGACTTAGGCCACATACACACAGCCCTAAAAGTATTATGTTCACTAAGCAAGAAATGTTTGTGTGTGATGTTAACCTGCACAAACAGTGGAATGGTATTCAGTTCAGTGATGATGGCTCTGTTCAGGGGATCTCTGGCCAGGATATGCAGTGCTCCAGTGCAACCTTCCACAATCTCCTCCATTCTCACACCATCCTAAGAGAAGACCCGAAATGAGATGTTGTGAAATTTGATCTGGAAACTAGAACCACGGTGTTTGTGAGTCGGATAAATAAATCATTGGGTGACACAAGTAAAGAGTAATGTTACTGCGCTCTTGTGTGCTCATGGTTACATGCATACTACCCGAAGCACAACAGTTTAACTCGGCTAAAGTGTCATTTACTGCGAGTCATAGTCAACCTGGTAAGTCTGCTGGCTGGCTGAACCGTGCTTCTGAGCATCCTGGTGGGCATTTTTTAGCAGATTGACCAGTTTGGGAATAACGTCAGCATCTCTGAGAGGTGCCTGATTGCCTGGGCACAGTGCCAGGTTTCGGATCAGGCCAACCACAGCCTAAAAAACACAAGACAAAGGCAGTTGTGGTTCACTCTTATATTTACCATTGTGACCCATATTTGCGCTCATTAAAATACTTTGATGTCTTAATTATTTAGAAATGTCAGAACTTTAGCTACAAAATTATCTTGTCTAATAAACCTTTCATCACATTAACTGATAAAGGCTTCCTCTAGCTTTCGTTTCTTTTTCACCTTAACAACAGGCCAGTAGTGTGGCTTGTTGAGCAGTTTGATGATGGGTGGGATGCCGTAGTGTGTGCGCACGGCATTCTGTGACAGCTCGGCGTCCTGGTGGCGGCTGGTCAGATGGCGCAGGGCGCAGGTGGCAGGCTCCGCCACATCTTCCTTATCTCCAGCACGCAGCAGCGCGTGGATCAGAGCCTCCACGCCGTTGTTCTGGCTTACAAATGTCTTGTTACGGGCATTATTGCACGTCAGATTCGACAGGGTACCCGAGACGCAAGCCAGCATGTTCATGTCTTCCGTGGCAAGGAGCCCAATCAAAATCTGCAAGAGCCCGTCCAGGTTGTCCTGCAAGCAGAGGCAGACACAGACAGCGATAAAATTCCAGTGATGGTACGTACTGATTAAAACAGAGGAATTAGTCAGGATGAAAACATACAGATACAGAGAACACAAAATCTAGCTTCTGTGTGTCTTATAAGGCAGTCTCACACTGGTGGAATTAAAATCAGAAATGAATTTCAGAAGTTTAAAATAGTGCAAAACTACAAGTCAAAATATTACTCTGGTGTTTAAAAAAAAACATGTTAATGACTGACCCATAAGCATACAGAAATTAAGGCTAACTTAAGCAATATAACCATCTAATTAGCCATTAAACTTCTAGAGCAGAAGGTGAAAACTTTGAAGTCGTGGTGTTTGTGTGTCTGTGTATAATGCGTGATTACACAGACCAGTTTGGTGGCGGCATCAGACAGGTTTCTCAGAGTCCACAGACAGTTCTGTGTCAGCCGCTGGCTAGATCCGGTCACGTGCCTCCCCAGACTCTGCATTCCACCTGTGTGTGCGAGAGAGAGAGAGAGAGAGAGAGAGAGAGAGAGAGGGGACAGAGGGGATGGGGAGATAGGGCAAAAGGGGAACAGAAATAAAGGGAGAGGCAGAGAGAAAAAGGCAGCCACACGATATTTAATTACACATACCATCAAGACCACCACAAGCTTATTCAGTCATAAAGTACTCCATCCTTCTTCAAACATCAGATAGTTTGGTTACAGTGACAAGTTAATGACTGTATAAAAGAGCAGCTACATACTATGTCAGTACTGTGCATCAAAAACAGACATGGCAAAATTTCACTTCTACTTTCTGGATGTGTCATAAAGAGGGAAAGGAAACAAGAACAGCAATAAAGACAGGCTGAAAGAGAAAGATCCAGTGCTCTCACAGAGCCTGTGACTCCCCAGAGATTGATTGTCTTGCTAAAAGAGCAGTGGGTCCCTCAGCTCTCACTTACCAGCCTCTACAATGGATGGCTTGTTGCTAGGACACACTGACAACACTTTCAGTACGCGGCTGGTGGTCCACAGCAACTTCTCGTAGTTGTGTTGCCTCATGATTTGCACCAGGGCCTCGGGCCCTCCGTTAGCCAGGATTATCAACTGCAAGTGACACCAGAGGTGAGAAATTAGAGGGTTTTAGACTTAGTTTAATTTATATATAAGCCTCATCACTGTCTCAGGAAAAAAAAATAAAGATTTACTAAAACAAAATCTATGAAAAGTATACATACACTATTTCACACACACACACACACACACACACACAAACCTTGCTCTCCTGGTTGCCGTAGGAGAGGAGCTGAAGGCAATCTGTTGTAATGGCCAGAAACTTGGGGTTGCTTTTCTTCAGCAGTGGCACCATCCTCTGCAGGCCATCAGCCAGACGTACAGCCATCTTGGCCCCCTCCTGGTGTAGAAGCAGGTTGTGGAGTGTGGTGATGGCATAGAACAGCACCGACTCCAAAGGAGAGCTGCAACACACACATTACCTGGTTGACATACAGCACAGTCTTGTGGTTTAAAGTGAGATGATGTTAAACCTCATGACTGATTCTTAAGCTTCTTGAGTTTGGGGATAATTAGTTCAATCTCCCATTGAAAATAAGAGGAGTTCTAACTTATTCAAAAGAAAAACAAAACTTTTTAATGAGATCACACATCAATTTCTGGCAACCCTAATAATTCCTATGAGCAAAAAGGTATCTGAAGCATTTTTATAATTTAATTTTTAAATTTTTTTAGAAATTCATGTGAATGTTTAGGAACTCTTAAGCAGGCATCCATCACTTCCTGCCTGACTGGGGTATAAATATATTTTATAACGTAAGAAAGAAAAAACAAACAAACAAACAAACTGTGAAGTGCATGTCTATTTACATAAATACAGTTTATATTGCTTATCAAATTAAGTTTGATAGTTTAGACTGTCCATCAAAAGATTTTTGAAAGATTTTATTTCACAAATATAAGCTAATAATTTAAATCTTAGCCATGTTAAATATGTACAATAATATTTTGGCTATTTACAGGAGCAATAGAGGGCTTTTTTAAATTTCTGAACTGTCCACCCAACACATTTTTATTATAATATTCAGTAGATTCCAGTTGACATTATTTATTGCTATAATAATGTTAGGTTGTGATTTCCATCACAACAAAATTATGGACCGTCTGACTATGCTTCCCAGACCCCACATCCAGAACCATGGGCATGCTGGATACATACACCAGTCATCCATAACGTTAAAACCACCTGCCTAATATTGTGCTGATCCCCGTTGTGCCACCAAAACAACTCTGATCCGTCGAGGCATGGACTCCACAAGACCTCTGAAGGTGTGCTGTTGTATCTGGCACAAAGATATTAGCAGCAGATCCTTTA
>CM074955.1:20123324-20139057 GCA_037577455.1 Pangasius macronema
ATCCCCCTATAGTTGCTGCAACTCTGCACGTCACCCTTATTCTTAAAGATCGGCACTAACACACTACGCCTCCATTCATTCCTCAGGCATCTGCTCACCACATATGAATGTGAGATTTGACTAATGGTTATTCTACGATTTACACATAAGATAATATCTTTTATCTTTACAAGCATGGAATTATGAAATAAAGTGCGAGATATCTGAAGCATTCCTAAATACTTGGCTTTTTAGGGCTTTGTACATTGCTTACTGTCATTTAAGACCAAAATGTTTCTCTGAATGGCTTTATACATACTGGTGTAGGAAGCATATTTTCTTGAACCGTTTGTCTGAATGAATCTACAGTGTGTCCCAAAGGTCTCCATACACAGGGGAAATGAACACTTTTTTAGCACAATTTCTTCCAAATCTTTACATACCGAGTTTATATAGCTGTCGCAAGGCTGAGATGGACTTTAACAGGGAACACAGCAAGCATATTGTTTCCAGACTTATTAACAAATTCAGAAAGACTGGAAGTGTTGCAGATCAACTGAGAAGGGGACGTCCATGAACACCCACTGACGAAGGCACACCCGACGTGGTGCTGGCATACACAGTCCCCTTTGTATGGAGACTTTTGGGACACCAAAGTTTTTTTTATTTAAACTAAGACAAAACTTAAACTCAAGACATGGTTATATGGTTTTATCATCAATAACATTTGACCATGGATTTAAAATCTAAAAGCACTCATCACAAAATGCAAAGAAAGCAATGCTCATAGTTCATGATGTTATCTAATGCCTAAAGCAATCTACATGGATATGTCCTTATAACAGGTTATATGATACATCGTAACAGTCCATGCACATCTTTATGCTCCTTAGATAAGGACTGCAACATTTCGAAGGCATCTGTCTTACTGGAGTATTGCACAGATACCAAAATCCTGCTCACAACAGATTATGTATGGTGTAGATCACTAAATATTATAAACTGTTATGCAATTATTGTTGCATGGAAATTTTATGTCAGCACATGCTTTGATCGTCTCATTAAATCCTTAAGACTTCACACAAGCCCTTCAAAAGCGATCCAGCGCCGGACTCCCACACAGAAACAAACAATCCTCTGAGCAGCAGGAATCTGACACTTGGCAACTCCTCAATGCAAAAGACATAAGTGGTGCGCAAGTAAGTGGAGACGCGCATGCTCGAATCTACTGCACATTCAAGAACGAGTGTTAATAACATGGCTTGGCTGTGGAGATGGATGTAGTGGGTTCCTGCTAAACTTGGCATTAATACATCCACATATGCACAAACTCACAGTCACGGACACACTAAATCTTTATGCAGGGCTTCGACACACAGATTATAGGGATAAAACAAGGCCACTGATTACTGAGCATTTTGCTTTTCTGAGGTTGCTGCTAGAAAAATGAATTTATATGGTGTCCCAAGGCTCTTATTCTACCTAATGATACACACCAACAATGGACTAGAGGATCAAGGACATTAGTATCTACAAAAATGTCTGAGTCCAGTTAACATATACATATACTCCCATTATAAGAATTAAGACAGTTAAGCATTAATAGCATTTTTAATAGCAGCTAGTGGTATTGTTTGCGATATACGTCACAGCGCTCTTCACACAACAAGCATGCAATCGCATAACTGCACTTCAGTAGCACTTGTGTATTTGCCAAGAACTGGACTGCAGCTGAATGAAACTCGAAAAAGACACCCTGTTTACTGTTGCCAGGGGGATGATAAGAACATGTACAAACACGTAACAGGTATTACTGGTGTCCTCTTCCCATGAAGCAACACATTATGCTGTCTCAACTTTCCTGTCAAAGGAGGGGTGTGACTACATTCCCAAAAACTCCTTATTCTTACTGAGTAGTCAAATTAGCTTTGGAAATCATTTTTCTTCTGAGTAAGACTAATACAGTGGCCATGCCTGCTTTATTTCATTCACTTTATGAATAAAGATTTATTTGATGATCTGATCACAGGATGGTACCTGTACCTCTCTACTGCAGTCAACTGAAGAGGCTGACACTTCTCGGAACGTGCGCCAGCTAACGGCAACGTGTTAAATGCATGGATGCAGGAAAATTAAAAAAAGAATGACAGTCCATGTTTATACGCTTTTCTTTAATCTGTTTTCATAGTCTGTTTATTATTAGGCTTAGATTGAGTAGAGTGTCAATAAGATGGAAAAAAAACCCTATCTTTCTTTCTACACTTTTATATACTATCTATTTAAGATTGATTTCCATCACTGAGAATTAATACCAACATTCAACCATTTTTCAATCATTTCATCCTTTTACCAATCAAGGCTGCATGTAAAACTAAAACTAATTAGTTTTACACCCAATTTTACAAATATTTCAGCAGGGCTGATTTTCTTTTCTTGTTGATTAATGCTAATCACCTGTAAATTACCAAGTGACACATTCAGATCATGGCTGGTTTACATTTTGAGACACCCAAAAATCTACACTATATGGCCAAAAGTATGTGGACACCTGACCATGACACCCATATGTGGTTTTTCCCCCAAGGTTTGAAGCACATAATTGTATAAAATGTCTGTGTATGCTGTAGCATTAATATTTGTTTTCACTAGAACCAAGAGGCCCAAACCTGTTCCAGCATGACAATGTGCACAAAGCGAGCTCCATGAAGACATGGTGTGTGAAGGTTGGAGTGGAAGAACTCGAGTGTNCACAAATCCCCACAGCCACACTCCAACATCTAGTGGAAAGCCTTCTCAGAAGAGTGGAGCTTATTATAACAGCAAAAGGGGACTAAATCTGGAATGGGATGTTCAACAAACACACATGGGTGTGACTGGTCAGGTGTCCACAAACCTTTGGCCATAAAGCGTACATAAAAGGCAACAATCACAGAGAGATGAAAACAACATGAAGTGCAGCACAGGTTGAAGCAAGATGGCTACTGTCACATGCTAACGCAAGTTATTTAAACCTGACAAATTAATCTGTATAAAGTTGCAGTAACTTATTTCAGTTATACTATTTGAAGAATATCAACCGTGTTTCACATTAGTGAATCCCCATATATGTAAATTTCCACAAACTCAGGAGCTTTGTATAGTATCACTTCCACTTCCTGTTTAAATGCTGCTGCAAACGATTTATGAATAAATTGGTTCCGATCCAGTTTGATAAATGAGGTCCATTATGTCTAGAGCTGCAAAACTATAAACAACAGTCTGATGTGATTTCTGCTTAGCTCTAAGAATTCTGATTTTCCCATGTGATCCTCCCACTCTTTCAGACTAGTCGCTCACAATCATCATATCTTATTCATTAATCAGTTCACAGCAGTAAACAGTTTAAGCATAAACCAAACAAAACTTCAGAGTTTTGAATTGCGATAAGCGCAAATTGACTGCACGGGCTTTCCTATTACAGCTACACACTCCAGTGCACCCCTTTTCCTAGGCAGGTCTGGAAACAGACAGCCTAATTATGCTTAGTTTTACAGTACAGTGCTGATATAAGACTCGTATACAGATAAGACATCGCTGCAGACTTTGGACTTCAGTCTATGGGCGAGTTAATGAATAGCTTTTAACTCACTGTACTTTCAGTCATCCAACACAGAGTCGGTTTACCTGGTAGATTTTTACACCTTAATTCTTACTCCTCTCTACCATGAACCCGCTCCCCGCTCCCGGGGCAGACTCAGTGTGTTGTTGTGGATTAGCCACAGACGAAGTTGGAGATCAGGCCACAGCGTAACATGGTACAGTCATACCAGGCCTGACCAAGCCCAGTACTTCAGCCCTCTAATCCTGGTGTGACATTCCTCACTCGGAGCATTCTCTCACATTCTCTCCACCCCTTCCCTCACTCACTCACTCACTCGCTCGCTGTACTCGTCCCTCATTGGCACTGACTGTCTCTCCCATTATCACCCTCAAAGATCTCTCTCCCAGACTCTCTCACTCACAGCCACACCCAAAAAGGGGGGGGGAAGAGAAGAGAAATGAAGCAAGAAATTCAGATGGTTGACAGAGCTGCGTTTCTAATAAACACTTGTTGTTTCTGTGACGCTCCTCCTTTCCCCCAGGGTTGAGGAGGGCCGTGACATTTAGGTGTGGCTTGGGCGTGTTCGCTTTTTATTCATCTTGATATTACAGTGTGAGGTGTGAGGTGTGAGCTGCCACTTCGACAGGTCGGGAGCAATAGTGATGATTTTGATTTTAATAACATTTTGATCATTTACATAAAATCATTTGCACACCGAGGTGTAGTTCTCTCCTTCACCTACATAAAGCCCTCACAATAGTTTCCCACAAATGGCTGGGTGCAATGAACAAAAGTGCTACAAAAATGAGGAGTCTGCCATCCAATTAGCCGTGTTTGTTTGTGGTACATACGGACACAGAAATTCTTCCTTCTGTGATATGCTGGGAGCTCAAATGCGTGCACAGGCGCNCACACACACACACCATTGTGGAGTTAATGGCTCTGGAAGCAGACAGAGCAACCAGCTGAGTCCATACTGTTAAGAGCCTGTGGTCAGGGAGTACTCCCCAGACATAGGCTAGCTTCCGCTGAAAAAGGAGCGATATGTGAGTGAGCAGGTGGCCGGCGCTAGACTGGCGAACTTAACCTCAGGCAAAATACGTACGTTTTTGCAGTGCATCTACATCTCAGTCAGCTCAGTCCATTCCACTGGTATTATAGGAGCCTAGAAAAATGATGGAGCTCTACTGCTGTAATTTAAATACTACTAATAAAAACCCTTTTGGGGAGTTTGTTTCAGGAAAAAGTCCCAAATGAAATGTGTGATATCTGTTACGGTGGTGGTTTCTTCCATTAATCACAGATGATGATGATGATGATGCTCCAGCAGCATCTTAACTGCCTCTCTCCATCCAGGAACTCATCCAATAAAGAAGCAATGTAGCATCTTCAGGGACACAAACTAAATGTCTCGTGTCTTTTGAAAAATACATTTTTGCTTTTCTTCAGGTCCTTAAATTGAAATAATGCCATAGACAAATCACATGGCACAGGCTCATTATGTTGGCACTGCATTTTTTCCCCCCCAGAGGTAACTGAAATAAATCATGAAACTTTATAAGGCAGTCAGGAGGCAACGCAGTCTGGTGGCAAGTGATACTACTCAGGAATGCCGGAAGGATCTATCATTATGGTCCTACTCCGACACCCACTTTCTGCATGCTTTGACAGACTGCATCATTCCTTACTATAAAGGACAATTATTTGAATGGAAAACTCTAACCCACACACACACACACACACACACACACACACACACACACGGCACTGGATCTGTAAGAGCATGTTTTAGCTCAATTGCTGTAAACTTGTCGTACCAGTCAGAGGACAGAAATGGGCTTGAGAAACGGAGAAATCTATGAACAATATCACTGCGTAAAAATCCTTCTTTGTGAGCACACATGATTCTCATTAACACGATTGTGTTGCAAAATTGTGTGCTCTAAAATTTCTAAAGAGCTCACTAAGATGAGCAGTTTTAAGCTGGACTTGGACGTTTCACTTCTCATGCAGAGGACATGAAAGCATAAAAACATGTTCTCCCTGCATTCCTGAGGGGAGGGGGTGGAGGATGGGGGGCAAGAGGGCAAGAAAAGTGCCTTGATGGACAGTGGAGTGAATCAGAGCCTGTTCTGGATGATGGATTCACTTCACAGAAGCATGAAAAGAGAAAGATACGAGAACGAGGCCAAGTTCAGTTTACCGAGAACGAGCCCTGGCACTGAGCAACTGTGCACATTATATCCACCACCCCCTACAGCCTTCTGTCCACTAAACAGGAAAACAACAGGATGCCGATTTTTTAATCTAGATATTGCATATTTTTATGAATAATAACCAGGATTTCAAAACTGGTCAGAAAAAGGCCTTCTGAGAGAATTACATGGTATAAGGATTGCAGTTTTAGCAGGATGTTGTCGTGTTCTTTATTTACTGCTATATCTCTCTCAATAAGCAGCTCAAGACCAAATAAATATGTCATTTTAAATGGCAGAGTAAAAGGTTTTCAGTCTTTTATTAAGCCTGCTGTTCTGGTATATTTGGGGGTTAGCAGGGATAGGTATGCATCACAGGTGAGGCAAAGTGACAGCTGGTGAATATTTCATTGGCTTGAGGAAGCACTAAGGGAAGCTGTGCAGCCAGAGCAAAAAGCTGATGAGACAATGAAAAGTATAACAATACAATGCAACAATCTCCATAAAACGAGAACGAAAAATGTGATCAATGTTTCAAGGGTTAAAAAAAAAATCACAGTGTGAATTAAGAACAAACAAACACACAATGTAGGCCTATTCTGGGGTATTTAAGGTTTTTTTCTTCCTCAAATTCCCAGAAAAATAACAAAGCCCAAGCGATGCAGAGCAATCCAGCGATACACCCTCCAGGACTCGATCAAGTTCGAGTCCCATCTGTGCCCTTTCTGTCTGGTCCCTGAGGATTTAATTGACTTTGTTCTCATTAGGGAGGAAGTATGGCACAGCCGGTCGGATGTGCGTATTGATGTGCAGTAGACACGAGTGCTTAGCATTGTCCTCTCAGTACAATCACATGTTCATCAACACTGCAAGAGTAAAAACCTGTCACCTGTCACTCAGTCGATGCGGTCACGTTACACCATAAAGAAACGGCTGAATTTAATTCATGCATTAAGAAATCCATCTAGACGTGACCCTGGGATGCCTGGATAAAATATAGGCAGCTTTATTTAGAATGCTTAATCACTGCTGTGACTCCGGTGTGTGAACTGCGTGTGAATGGCCTTATTTGTTTCCCCACCCTTGCCTGCTTCCTGGATGACACACGCCTAACCGCTTTTACATCACTGACCAAATAAGACCAACAATATGGAGGACACAATTGTTTGGACAGTGCTTTCTTTGTAAGACCTTTTCCTTTATCACTCACTCAGCAACAACAAATTTACTTCAAAATCTACCAGTATTATGGGATTAAATTCAGAATAGCACTTGATGTAGTCCAAAATGTACCTTCATTAAATTATTCATCATAAGGTTTACAAACACACACTGGCCTTGATCTGTTCTGTTGGTTATAATTGCAATTAAAAACAGACTTAGATAGCATAAAGAGAGAATGGGATATCCATAAGAAGGCATGAATAACAGGCTGATAACTATTAAGATGTTCTTAGTTATAGAATGCATAGCATTCAAGCTGAAAAACAATATGAATGAATTTACTACTCTTTGATCTCATTGTTAACTATCAATGACTATTTGGAGAAAGGAGAAAAGTGAACGATTTTAATCACTTAAAGTTGATTTATCTTAGCTAGTATCTCATGACATGATGACAAATTACAGAGGCATTAGCCCATCAGTACAGACACACATTATCCACTGTGTATAATACACAGACTTTTTTTTTAATTGAATCTGTTCAAACTATTAATATCAGACAGACATTCAATTAAACTCCCACATACAAAATGCAAAAACATCGGTGTGGTCATAGAAAGCACGAGCTGCATGGCTTTCCAAACAAATAACACAAATCGGTAATCCCCGTTTCTCCTCTCTAGCTGTGCGTTTACCAACAGGGATATCGCACTTTCTGTCTTTCCTAATGTAGGGCAGGATCATGGATTTAACTTGGCTGGGGCTTTTAAGAGGCAATTCTGTACGTTTGTGCCCAGATACTGTAAATCTCAGCTTAAAATGTACAGCTCGACAGCAGCTGTGTCCTGAATGCACTTGTAAACACCACGACACACAAAAGCCAAGACCCCCCAACACCACCCTCACAACTCTTATGCACCATTTATGGCATTTTAGTGCGCATGACTAATTTGACTGAGAGAAGGCATTTTTGTGGCAAATTATAACCACTCAGGGAAAAACAGTCAGGGTGGATGTTAAGGAGTATGACTGCCTATGAGGGGCATTAATAAAAATTTCCCCAGATACTTGGGCAAATGGAGAGTGCACTGGACGCTAAAACGATATCGACATTATCTCATGTGAAGTTAATGGCATAAGGGTGTTACTGGCGAACGATGACAGGTGCTTGGTCTTGCACAATTAATTACTGTGAGAATCAAACATGCAAAAGCTCCACCCAGGTGCTTTCACAACACACACACACACACACACACACACACACCTTACTATCTTTCTGAACAATGCCATGCCTACTCCTTAAGATAACCCTAACCATAAACCTTAACCTTAACCTAAGTAACAGCCCTTTTAGCCCTTTTGGCCCTTTTAGCTTTCCATGTTTGTCTGTTTTGTTACATAAAAGCTGAAAAAAAAGCAAAAATGTCAAAACTGTCATACATTCCTATCATTGTGGAGCCATTTGATCCACACCTACACACACACACACACACACACACACACACACACCTACGTCACAAACCAAAAAATAAGGAAGGTTCAACAAAGTGGGGAAGAAAATGTCGTTAATGATATGTACTCATGTAGCCTACTTTAATTCCTGGTCAGTGTCAGTAACCTTACAGGTTAAACCTTTCTCACTCGTAGTAATCCCCACAATGCACTGCGCGCTCCCTTCCCTGTTAAAGGTGGTTTCTAAGGTGTGGTTTCAGAGCATTAACCTTGCGTCCAGTAAAGAAAAAAAAAACAAAAACTCCTATTGTATCCAATCAGCTTAAACCAAACGACTACTCATTACATGTTGGTGTCAAATAAAGTTATACTTAACCGGAGCTCTTAAAATATCACAAATATGCCACAAGTTTCGAGCTCGAATACAAAACAGGATCCAACCTTCCGACATTTAAGGCTGACATTTAGACTCAGACAATGCGTTATTGTTGCGCTTTGCTCACTCACCAAAAGGACGAAAAAACAGCTGCTTCCTTTAATGATTAACTTTAAATAACATGTGGCGCGCGAGCACCACAACAACAAACAACAAACAACAACAACAACATACAGGGTGAGGAGTGTGAGAGGGTTAAACCGCTGGAGGAAAAAAAGTTGGGAAAAAAATAAAACGAAACCCGACACACGGAAGTGGGAGCGAATGTCAGCCGCAGGTGTGGAAGCCTACACAGGAAGCTTAAATTAACACAAAACTGTTCACATAGCGTATAAAACCAGGCTTTTTTTAATTATTTTTTTTTTTATTTTTAGGTAGCTAGGCTGTTGAGCTAGGCTGCCACAGGAAATTCAAACATTACCAACAATATAGCCGGAGTAACTAGATATTCCCAGTTACACAGACTCAAATGCAAAAACAGAGCCTTTGTTCACACTTTAGTGATTTAGCTTACCTCTCTATAGACGTGTCTGGAAACTAAAAACAGACTTCTAGTCGAAACTTCCGTCTAAAGAGCAGTTTGTGTCCAGCTCTCTCTCTCTCTCTCTCCCTCTCCCTGAATTCCGAGCAGACCCGAAAGATACAGGGACAGATCGAGCCGAAGCTCCGCCCCCGAGAGTGAAAGCACTCGTGCCACACCCAACACACACACACACACACACACACACACTTTCATAAAAAAAATAATCAGTGCATTTATAACTGCCTGTGTACTGTTAAGTAAGAGAGGTTGCATGAAATGAAATGTTTGTAGTGAAGCAGTCTGTAAAGCCTATATCACCCTATCACATTTCACTCGCTTTATTCGGCTATAAACTGGTTTATTTGGTATGTGAGGACATGTCGCGACTAGCAGACACACCTGTAATGGCGTCATGCGTTATTAGGCTCATTCATGAGTCACAGGCAAGCTAGACATAAGGGTATCAAAAGGTTTGCTGCATGGACAACAGCAACAATGTTTAGTTTAAAAAACAACAACAACAACAGGGCATTTCAGATACCACCTCCTAGTTTCACCTGAGTTGTAGCTACATTTGGTGGGGAATTTATCAGGGATACCTGGAGTGGCTATAAAAAGATTTTCTACACATTTTTGTAAAAACTGCAGGGTTTTCTTGTGTAAAAATAACAACCAAGATAAATAATGATAGATCTTTTTCCCCCCACGTTTAATGTGATGCCAACAAAATTCAAGTGAAAAACAAAGAGAAACATTTTAGGGGAAAGAAAAAGAAAAAACTTACAACAACCTGGCTGAATAATTGTTCACCCTCTTAACTAATACTCTACGCATCTTTTGATTCTCATACAAGACAGTACTTTTAAAAGCCTGCCAACTTATCACATCTTGATCTAGGAATTTTATCTCACTCTTCCTTACTGTCAAAACGAAAGCGAATGTCTTTCCACATTTTTAGATCTTCAGCTGTCTAACAGAGGCCTGCAGGTTTTGTGCCAAAATAGATTGTATTTGGAGTGATCCATGATTTCTTCTATGTGAATCAGAGCTCCAGTGCCAGCTCAGCCATATAACATGATGCTGCCACCACCATGCTTTATGGGTATGGTGTTTTTTTTTTTAAGAATTATGCCCAAATAGTTCTCCCTAGGTCTCGTCAGGCCATAACATATTTTGCCACATAGTTTGGGCTGATGTACATTGAAAAATATGGAATATGTGGTCGGTCATATTTAAGAAAAAGTTTTTAATTAATTTACATGAATTATGTTTGAATTAAATTATGTTTGAATTATGTATTGTTGGCACTGATGGGGACTATAAGTATAATATAAAATTAACACAATTAAATTGCGTGCGATGGAATAGTGCAGTGGTAATATGGCTGTTGCAGAATCCCAGCAACCGGGTTTGAGCCTCAGTTCAATTGAGGAATGTGGAGTTCGATTTTATTCGGGGCTTTGAAAATACATGATCAAATCATGTTGGTATATAAAAACAGATCGTGTTAATGTAACTCAGTTCAATCACAAGGAACCAATGTACACATTTGGATTAAGTAAGTTCAGTGAGCTTTTTTTCCCAGTGATATGCAGGCTTGGATTTTTTATTTTTATTTTTTTAATGAGAAAAGGCTTCTGTCTAGCCACGCTACACCATAGCCCAGGCATGTGAAGAATATGAAAAATCGCTGACACATGCAGGGAGTAACCAGTACTTGCTAGATATTCCTGCAGCTCTTTTAACCCTCAGTTAACCTTTTAAACCCCCAGTTATGTCCTGGATTACTTTGACCCAGTGAAGACCCTCCAATGGGAGCAAAAGGTGAGGGCCACACAAAGTTTAATGTTGCCGTAGGTCTCTTGGCAGCCTCTCTGATAGGTTTTCATCTTGTCCTTTTGTTAATTTTGAAAGGACACCCTGTTCTTGGGACACCTTGTCACTGTGATGCCCCATTTTCTCCACTTCATGATGATGGCCTTTATGGTGTTCCGTGGCACCACTAATGTTCCTTTTGTACCTCTCTCCTGATCAATACCTTTCAACAATGAGAAAGATTCTACACATGCTTTGTAAGCTCTTTGCAGACCATGGCTTCAGCAGTCTGATGAAACCAAGAAGATGTCTAGGTAGAAGATATTGGAATACTGGAAGATATATACTGGAAGATATTAAGATAAGTACTTTTAAACATGAGTTTGAATGTGATTAGCTAATACTGACCAAAGCCACACATCCGGTTATAAAAGGGTGTTATTGTAGGTTTTTTCTTTTTCCCCTTTTTCTTGAAATTTGCTTGTTGCTATATCACATGAAAGATCTAACATGAGTTATCATGGTTTCATTTTTTTACCTCACAAAAAAAATTGCAATTTTAACAGGGGCATGTAGACTTTTTATATATCCACATATATATAAATTGCAGTTCTACAGTTACTGACTGTATTCCTGTTGTATATACACAGTGTACCAGGCCTTCTCTACCCTGTCCACCACTAAAATATACTATCATAGGATCACCTCTGACCAGCTATTAATTGGGTGTGGGATCATTCCATCCATGATGGATGTGTGTATCAGACTCTGCCGCACTTCTATACCGCACATAATAGATATAGCCTTGTTCGTCCATATTTTGCATGTGCAACTAGATACCATATCTGATCTTTTCCCAATGATTTGTGTTAACTGCACTCTAGCCTTTCATCATTTCAGGTCCTTTATCATGTTCAGTGACACAGAGGTGTTCAAAAAACCTCTAAACCTAGCACACTTGAACCAGTGCCACACACACTACCATGTCAATGCCAGGGGCTCGCCACTCAAATAATATCTGTTCAGTGTTGGTCCTATGTTGGTTTCAATTGATAGACAGTTGAATACAGTAAGTGGGTAGTAATAAACAGTAGTTTATTACAAAGTCGCCACCAACTGGTCAAAAAAACATACAGAACCACCTATGTGTGTGTGAGTGTGTGTGAGTGTGTGTGTGTGTGTGTAAGTGGTTCTGTATTAATAGGTTTTGTGTTGATGTATTAGCATATGCTTGAGGTTTTGCAGAACGCAGTATTTATGAAAAGTGTCTTGGCTGAGATGTTTGCAACTCTTCACATAATTTATTGTAGGATCTTAAAATCTGAGCCTGCAATATCTCCAGCTAAGTGTCCTCACATCTCAGCAAACATCTCTCTGCATAATCTACATCAGTACACAAGCCCAAGCTTCTTGCTGACTGGCTGTTGGTAGAAGGGTTCAGAGCACTGTGGCAGGGGTGCTAGAGATTGTATGGTTGAATCTGAAGTCTGAAATATGATTTCTGTAGTGTTATTGCACTGAATGCTGAGATGTTTGTTAGTATTTAATGCATACTCAAATATGTAAAAAAAAAAAAAAAAAAAAAAAAAGAGATACATACTAGTAATGAGCAAGATGTATAGGACAACATATTTGAATTATGTTGAGCTAAACATTAGGAGGGACATGTTAGGCTTCCAGGGTTGTCTAAAGGAGCCAAAATAGCACACCATGTGCTGCAGCAGGGTCTTTTTCAGCATCTGTGAGGCTACATTTAGCTGCACAGACACTTAACAGCCTGACATCCTACTCAACAGGAAACAGTTTACAGAACCCCAATTGTTCTCCAGAGTGGACTGTGTTCATTCTACTTAGTGACATTGACAGAGGAATCTGGTCACACATTCATGTCATTGATACTACTAAATTAAACAACATCATTCTTTAAAAAAAAAAAGAAAGAATTTTTCCCTTGGAAAATGTTGAGAAAAAAAAACAAAGGCAGTTAATAATTCCCCAGCTAGTAACTCAACTATGCAAAAATACCTATAGCTCATTTGTCATAAAAAAAAAAACAGTTACTTTGGAGGGTATACTTACTTGGCCTATTAGTTTAAATAGATTGAGTTAATGTAATGGGAACATACTACAAACAACAACAACAACAACAACAACAACAACAGCTGGCGGCTCTGTTACCCTGTGGGGGAATTTTCCTGGCATGGTTTGAGTCAACTTGTCCCCTTTGGGAAGAGTCACGGCAAATCTGTACTAATCTATCTAACACTAGGTTATTCTGACTGATCACCTTTATCCTAGGATGAAATATTTCTATACTGATGGGACTGCTCTCTTTCTTCGTGCCTTCCACAAGGCATGAAGGCTCACCGAATGGCTTAATGAGTATGATGCAAAATGATGATGCAAATTATATGCTATGGCTTTTGCAGTCACCAGATATCAACCCAACTGAATACTTTTTTGACATGTTAGACCTCACGCTCCAATACCATCATCAAAATACTAATTGAGTGAATATTTTTTGAAAGAATGGTGTTCATCTTTCCAGTACAGTTCCAGAGGCTTGTACAATCTATGCCAAGGTCTATTGAACCTGTTCTGGTAGCACCTTTATGCTGTTTTTCCTTACATTTGTCATCCCTCTGTATGTTGGTTGTAAAAAAAATAATCAAATTTGTAAAGCTGTCCATCAGTAGAGAAGGATCACAAAGCTTTCACTGAAAGGAATCTGATATTCAGTGTAAAAAAGTTTAACATGGGGCTAGTATAGTATACAGTGTTATCAATTGTTTTTGTTTGAGAAACCTAAAAAAATATATTCAAATAATTGAAATGTTCTCATCACTTTGAAACCAATTGCAATTGCTGAGGACGGCCCCACGTGGAGATCCTAAAAATATCTGAGATTTCTGTCGATGGTGCGACTTAGAAACCATGAAGGTGGCTTTGGACTACAATTTATACAAACAGTTTTGCTATGATGGTTTAGGACTACAATTGGTATGATAGCTTAAGGACTGCAATTCCCACGAACAGTTTTGCACTCAAGTCTCCATCAGTGAACAGTTTGATAACTTCAACAAAACAGACTTCATGTGACAACTATAAGGAATTTTCCTGTTTACACAATTGCATCTTTTGACCATGTAGCACACTGTTATAGAAGGGAATTATTTATAATCGTACCCAGACGAGGATGGGTTCCCTTTTGAGTCTGGTTCCTCTCAAGGTTCCTTCCTCATGTGGTCTCAGGGAGTTTTCCCTTGTCACTGTGGCCTCTGGCTTACTCACTAGGGAAAATTCATATATTTAAAATGTATATCCTGGATTTATATATTTCTGTAAAGCTGCTGTGTGACAATTTCCATTGTTAAAAACGTTATACAGATAAAACTGGACTGAAATGAGCTGAATTGAATTGAAAGGAGAGGGAGAACTGAGTAGAAATGCACATACACAGGCATACAAATCAGGAAGTGTATCCTGTCTCAGTGAGAGGACGCCCTCTGTCGGATCACGTGGTCCATAGTTCTAAGCTCACCAGGCTAACCAATAAATGGCCATGGTCAAATCCGCATACTACAGTACTAAATAGTATGTCTGAATAGTGCGCCACCTCTGGTTGGACACACTGCGTAGTAGGGCAGTATACGAGGACGAAGCCAAACCTTTGACAGCCCAAAGCTCTGTGGAAAAAGTTTCCTCAGGCGAAAAACTTCCGACAGAAGGAGGAGCGTCGGGTGACACCACATAACCGGGTTAAAGGTAGCTTTCCACTCTTTTAAAGTCATACTTTAAATGACGTATCATGATTTATTGTTTGTTTATATCTGTTTAAACAAAGCGAGCTACTTCTGCTGTCGGGTTTGGCTTGGGAGGGTGGGAC
The DNA here is from genome assembly GCA_037577455.1 of Pangasius macronema. NCBI lineage: Eukaryota > Metazoa > Chordata > Actinopteri > Siluriformes > Pangasiidae > Pangasius > Pangasius macronema. The sequence goes on from CM074955.1 coordinate 20,138,355, forward strand.
AGCTACACACATCAAGTGATCACAGCCCACTGAGCGAAAATAACACAAGAATAATCATAATCATAATCATAATAAACATATTAGCACTTTCTTTGTAAAGCTTCCTTGTTGGCTCCACTACCTCCTTCCCTTTTATTTATTTATTTATTTATTTTTAAACTAAGGTCAGTTTGAGTCATTGGAGTCATTGGCTTATTTTTGTTGTTGTTTGTTTTTATAAATCTATATTTATATTCTATATCCTGTCACAGTTCAGCTGATAAGTTGAGAAGGCTGCACTGTATCAATAGCTGAAATGAAATTATTGAGGATATGCTAAATCTACAGTTACATTCTTAGACAAAAGTACTGAACTGTAGCTTTCCTTGTGGCTGGTGTGACACCCTCAAGGGCATGTTTTGGACCTTAAGTATGTACAGATTGATTTGCCCGAAAACCTCCTGTATTTAAAGCTGTAACAGTGGACTGTAAGGTCCAGTTCTCTACCTTTAATCAGAAGATACATACTAAAGGTACAAAAAAATAAAGCACTCCATTGACAAGGATAGGTCGAGTTTAGTACAATTGCACTACTTGGCCTTATAGCGCACAATAATAGAAGGGATTTATTTATTTAATCACACCCAGTTACACCCAGATGAGGACGGGTTCCCTTTTGAGTCTGGTTCCTCTCAAGGTTTCTTCCTCATATCATCTCAGGGAG
>CM074955.1:20142906-20152937 GCA_037577455.1 Pangasius macronema
CAAGGTTTCTTCCTCATATCATCTCAGGGAGTTTTTCCTTGCCACCGTCGCCACTGGCTTGCTCATTAGGGATAAATCCACAGTGATAAATTCAAATATTTATAATATATTTTTTGTTAATCCATTTATTTCTGTAAAGCTGCTTTGTGACATGTCCATTGTTAAAAGCGCTATACAAATAAAACTGAACTGAACTGAACTAATAGGTTATCTTTACTTCTGAGAATGGGCAAAAAATGGCATATATTAAGCTTTTAATGGTCAAGAAATCATTGGTCAGAAAATGAGCAAGAATGAAACTCATGCACTCCTGAGAGCTCCTGTGCCTCCATTTGCTGGTTTCCTTTTGCTGTTTGGGGAGAAGCTAGGTAAAGGTAAAATCATGATAATGATTAAAATGTTTGATGTAAAATTCAAACTAACACATGTCTGGGTGTACAAATGTTTCCACAAATATCTTCTGAAATTTTTTTTCTTGTTTTTTTTCTCTGTCACACCTGATGCAGCCCATCAAGGGCCACAAGACTTAAACATTTAAAGAAATCAAAGGAAAAACTTCCCAATCTAACTTCCTTTATCTGTTTGTTTAATTCTGGCTAATTTCCTGACCAAATATTTGCTCTTAAGACCATTAAAAGCTTAATATTTTACCATTTTGGGCTTGGCCCATTTTTTTGCCCAGTAATGTAGGTGCATCAGTTGGTGCATTGAGACTGATGATTTAGTTATTAATGTACCTGTTTTTACCAACAGACAGTGTCAAGGCAAAAGTTTAAACTATTTAAAAGTTGCCAGTCAGCGAATCACACAAAAAGGGCTAAATATCTCTGTTAACAATAACAGATGTCTGGGGATCCTCCAATAAGAGCTGGAGGAGCTTCTCAACAGGATGATAGGTCAAACCCAGACACCTCAGACTCCTCAGACTCCTCAGCCTGTTGCCGTCGCAACACCCACCAGAAAAAGCAGAAGAAAAATTAACAAATTAATTTATTTGCAAAAACATGCACCTAAAAGTAGCTGGCTATTCCGTCTATTTCACGCACCTCAGCAATCAGTTCACAGCATCGTGTTTTCAAAACGTTATAAGAAAGCTTTGTTTTAAACAGTGACGAGTACAAATGGTTGGCCATTGGCAGTGCCAGTCCAATGGCCTCTTTTAGTCAGCCATGTTTAGTGACAAAAATAGTAGACTCTCTAGTGAAACCTGTAAGTCTGGCTTGTGTGGCTAGAGCTAACTGTCTGGTCTAGTAACCTGTACTCCTGAGTGATACTCTGAATGCTTGCAGAATATAAGTGGATGGGTGAGATATGCTCCTTTAATGAGATGAAGAGCTTTTTTTTTTAATTTGCTCTAGGGTTGGTCTTTGCACGTGTAATTAGAGCCTCTGCTCGCCAATGCAAAGCACAATCCCCCGTGTTTTGCATGTGTGTCTTTGTTGTTTGCTGAGATTTCTTTAGGAAACAGACTGACACTGGGTCGTTGTGTATCTAGGTTGATTAGTTAAGATTGTCAAAGAGGAAAAAGGGAAAAAGGAAACTAAAACACATTTGCCCCCACAGACAGTCAGTGATCTGATATGTGTAAGGATATACAGTATTCCTGGTTATTTGGATTATAGAAATGGAGCTGAATGAAGGCTGACTGAATAAAGGGAGTGATTTAGTAGTGGAGGAAACCCAAGTCAGCGGCTGGACTTGCATATAAGCACACCAGTGCTGACTCACACTCCCGTCCCCCCATCCGTATCCGCCTCCCTTTGCTTGAGTTTTCAGGTTTATTCATATTCATCTGCCTCATCCTTTCTCTGCTGTGCTCTTCCATTCACTGCCCGTGCCTCTCCACCTCTTATTCATCCCGTTCCCTCCCCCACTCTGTATGCTCCGCCCATTCCCCCCCGTTGCTCTTATCTCTGTCCATTTCTCCTCCCCTCCTCCTCCCCTCCACTCCCTTTCACTAAACAGGAGGTGCTTTCATTGAACGAGACATGAGAAACAGAATGTAGCACAGCGAAAGTGCCAAGGACACCAGACCCAAAGAAGCTTTTGGATGTGACTTCCAAGCTGTCCTTTAGCCCAGTGCAGGGATCACTCAGCAACTTCAGTAAGTAAACCCAGACTAAATTCACACTTTCTCTGTAGTCTAACACACCAACAGGATGTGTACGGCACTCCTGCTGCACTTTGTTCATTAGATAATTGCCGATTCATAGAGCAAATGAAGGTTTTTTTATTTATGTGGATGTGGAATTGACTTTCTGCCTACCTACACCCAATTTGTCTCCATATATCATTTCATCGGGATATGTAGACAGTGCTTAAATTAGCTTTATGCAAAATGCCATCTCCTGCTCGGGACAGGTGGTGCATTCATCAATTCCCAAGCTGGCAAAGGCACAAAGTAAACATTAAAAGCAACGTGACACAAAATTGCCTCATTGAAGTGGTAAAAGTTGACACCATGACATGAGTTCAATCACCTTGTTCTGTGAATACTATAGAAAGAAGTAATACTGTGAATGTTACCTGTCCACATGCCTCACACTGTTCTGGTTAATAAGTTCGTCTGCGTATGTACAGTGAGATCCAGGCTCGTGTAGGAGTAAATGTTGAAAAAAAGTTTAAATCGGCATTCGTACTGTCTGGCTGTGGCAGCTCCTGTAGTGAAGGAGAAATAGCAGTTTGTAAAACAACGCAGAATTCCCTCTGAGCAAATGCTGCTTTTGTTTAGCAGCTGTGTTAATCTCCCCTGTTTTATAACGTTTTATCAAATTTTCAGACATATAAATGACTTGTGTCACATTTGATCATTCTGTTAAGTGAAGATAACACAAGACTGTATTGTATGGTGATATGCGCTTCTGTGTTGATTCTCTTTTCTATTTCTGTCAATATATCCACTGTGTTACAGGTTATAATTGATTTAGCATTCTTACTATTCTGTTATCTTAATAGGATTTGAAGACAAAGCCAGGGATTCTTTTATCTTTCAGTATACTCACAGAGTAATGTACATAATTGAATTATATACTGGTTAAAGAGTCCTTGATGCAAAGCATCTTCTCCGAAACATTGTAATACCATCACCACTATGTTTTTTGGTTTTATTTAAATCATAGATTTGTTTTTTTCACCTACTCTACTCCACCTCACACATAGTCCATGCACTCACTGACCCAGTTCAGCTTGACTGGTTTGCTTCAGACCATTTTTTTTTTTTTTTACTAGAAAGCTATTGTATGCATATCAATATTACTAATGCTTTCTTATGCCTTCTAAAAAGTCCAAGACCTCAAAGCCCAGTGTGATAAAAATCTGAAGTCTGAGAAGCGTTTCAGTGTGAGAGGAGTTTGATTTATTCTCAGAAGTTTTAAGACACATGACTTTTCCTGCTACCTTGTTACACTTTCTCAGTGAAGTGACGTGGAGTGTAGTGACGTGTAGACCCATACCCAGAATTTGTGCTCTGCACCCATCCAAGTGTGCACACACACACACACACACACACAGAGAAGTGGGCAGCCTTTTTTGCTGCGGCCCCCGGGGAGCAGTTGGGGGTTTGGTGCCTTGCTCAAGGGTCTCACCGCAGTCGTGGTATTGAGGGTGGCAGAGAGCACTGGTCATTCACTCATTCACTTCCCCCACCTACAATCCCTGCTGGACCACTCGAACCCACCACCTTCAGGTTCACCTTGGGTTACAAGTCCAACTCTCTAACCATTAGCCTCGACTGGCCTCCCAGTAACTTGTCACTCTGTGAAACTGAACTGCAGTGACAGGTGGAATAGAAAACTGGAATGGTTTATGGGAGAGGCACTGTAGGTTAATGTGTAACTACCACTCTGAGTCTGTACGATAGAGCATGTGTTTCATTTGGTGTGGTTATTTGGAGACAGGGATGATGTCATGTTCTGGGATTTGTCAGGCACCCGTAGTTTGCTTAGAAGTCAACAGTATGCTGGTTATTGCAGTGCACAAATTAGCCCACATTTGAAATGACTTCTTTTCTTGGTGTCCTGTACACCTTTTCTCTTTGACTCCACGCAGACCTGCACACAGTTTTTCACTGTTAGTTAGCCTTGACAGGCTCGATGAGGCACGATAACTCAAGATCCCCAAGAAGAAAAATATTTTGTTGGAATTATTGTTTTTAATTCACTGCGAGTCCAAATCTCAATGCTGTTATAAAGCAGTAACTCACATTTGAAAACAAAGCGCACTGCAAGTACCTTTAATAGAAACAGTTTGTGATGAATTGAAGACAAGCGGAAATTGCTGGATGTATGAACCCTTCACAGAACTCAAAGAGGTTATTTGTTTTCCTTTCACGCAAATAGGATAAAGGGATAATGAAGTTGTGCAATGTTTAATGGGCAAGATTAATTGCTTTCAAATCCACATGTTAAGAAATACAAGCTGCCCATTGTGCACTGCTGCCTCATATTTTTTTTTATCTTGAATCCAAGCTAGTTGGGTATACACAAGTCTACTTTGGATGTTGGATTGATCTAACAAATCTGTTTTGCATATTGCTGCATCTCATGGGAGCTGAGTAATTGAGTTTTCCCATCACTTCAGGAATGACTACTCTTAACTTCTCTTTACATGTGAGTCCCTGAGTGAGAGGTTAGGATCATGAGGGGCTTGCGAGTGAAGGTTACTTCTTTTAGTCTTTGTGGGAAATAATCTGGTATTAAGCCCCTCTTTTTCAGACATTGCTAAAGTGGATATAGCAAAAGCCTTTAATGAGATCACAACCAGTTAGAATATGATTTTGTAAACAGAATTTGGAGGAATAATCCAATTCAGTCAAAATAGGATAAATTACATCCCTTGTGTGTGTTTGTGTTTAGCTCTTTGTTCTTTGTTGTTATTTGTCCTTTGGCACAAATTGTGACACCACAGAGGACGGCATGTAGACACTGTTTATTGCCAATACCAATGAGGTGATATGTGATAAGTGATAGGTGAGGCTTGTCTATAAACTGTAAACAGTGAATGTCAGCCCAACAAGATGGATATGAGTTTGATAAGAAGGCTTGATATGAAGAATTTTAAAATAAATTAATAAAAAGTTGTGCTTGTGTGTGTGTCAATACAGTTAGTTTTCAAGTCAACGCTATTAATCAAAATTCATATTGTAATGGTTATAGATTTATTATACATCTGTTACATTTCCTGTACAACTCCTTATCTAAATTGCACCATACCTTTACAGGATTTTGCAAGCTATCAAGGATGTACAGACAAAAGGAAATGCAAGTTCTAATCTGGAAATATAGCATTACCTAATACCATTGCCTTCCTTATTATAGCATATTATTTTCCTGAGTGGGGGCAGAGAGCTGGCTGTGAGAGGCTGTTTAGCTTTTTTTTATAGGAGCTTGCCTGGAGTTCTGTATCTATTTACACACTGATCCAAACGACAGAACATTATCGCTGTCTTTCACATGATCGTTATTTATGAGCCTGGAACAATGAGGCTCTCTAATGGTGCTGATCGCTTGTATATTGGTAATCACTGAACGTGTTAAAGGTTAATTACACCGATGATTAATGCAGACCTAGATACTGGAACAAAAGCGATGGAAATATGGAGGCAGAGAGAGGGAGGGAAAAAAAGAGAGCAAGTATACTAAATCTGTAGACCTAAAACCTACAGTAGATTGTATCTTTTGCGTGCCAATGACCAGAGGCTGGAGATTTTCTGGTATTGGTATTTTGGTATTTGGTATATACTGGTGTTTTCTGGTAACTGTTCTGTACTTTCCTTTATACAGTCCCTTTCATGAAGGAAGTGTGCTGGTGTGTTATTTAGAGAATTAGCATTGCAAGTTATCTTTCATTAGAGTTTATCTTATTTTTAAGGCCACGTTCAGTACAATGTAATCGTTCTTGAAAATAATTGAAGAGTTGTTTACTCCTGTTCACTTTCAGACTGGTGTTTACGAAATGCTGAGCTTACAAAGGGTATTTAGGTGTTAAAATGAGCAAATATCCCGCTCGAAGGAGGCATCTGTTTGGGGGCAGTCGTGGCCTAATGGTCTGAGAGTCGGACTTGTAACCTGAAGGTGAACCTGAAGGTGGTGAGTTCGAGTCNTTGAGCAAGGCACCGATCCCCCAACTGCTCCCCGGGCGGCGCAGCTAAAATGGCTGCCCACTGCTCCGGGTGTGTGTTCACGGTTGTATGTATTCACTACTGTGTGTGTGGGTTGGATGGGTTAAATGCAGAACATGGGTCACCATTCTTGGCCACACTTCACTTCACTTCACTTCAAATATGGCTTTGTAGCAACTCAACGGAGATTGTAAGAAAACTAGGACTTTTCGTGCCATTTGGCTTGTGTAGATTCTAATCATTTTTTAATATTCAGATCATGTACCTAGTGCATTATATGAGAACAACTTTATGCAAATTCCACACACAGTGCCACTGATCTTGAAAAAACCCTCTGTGTTAATTCGTTGCTGGTGTAGAATTGCGAGCTAATCCCAGAAACACCGGGCGCGATGGGAGAATTCACTTCAGACAGGATGCCAGTCTATTGCAGGGCACCATGCATACACACACACACACACACACACACACACACACACACACACACACACACTCTCACTCACACCTATGGGCAATTTAGAGTACGCAAGCTGCCTACCTGCATGTTTCTGGACAATGGGAGGAAACATGCGAAACCCTAACAAAAATAAAAGCATCTTTAATCCACTTCCTCAACTTCTCAACAAGACGTCAGTGGGATAGAGGATGACCGTGACATAGCTGGGGCCTCTTCTAGGCTGCACATGTGAGGTCACGCTCATGAGGAAGTAAAGCTTTTTGTTCCTTACAATACATATGTCTGGTGAGAAGAATGAAAACAAAGACTGCTTGACCTGGTGTAAAATACTTGCAACACTTTTTTTTTCAACTTTGTAGTGAAAAAAAATTCCCAGCTATTTTTTTTATTTATTTATTTTTTTGCAAAATCCTACCATCCTACCATCCTACTTTTTTTTATGCTCTCTTGTTTGTTTCCGTGACCATAAAGCTAGTTCAGAGTCCTCAGGTCTCCTAGGTGACAATTCAGAGTGCATATGCCTTCCAACCAATCAAGGGCAAAATATACTTGAACGTTCAGATAGCCCCTTCCCCACATTCTCTAATGAACGTACTTTATTCAGAATGGGTGTGACAGGTTGTTATGTATAATCTCAAGCACTTCTTTGTTCTGTTTCTTTCTTCTTTTGTACTCTCTCTCTCTCTCTCTCTCTCTCTCTCTCTCTCTGTTTACACCCCCCCACCGCTGCCTCCTCTTGGCCTTCTGAGCTATAGTTTATGTGACAGCACACACGTACGCAGCCTCTTCCTCCAGCACACCTGGCACTGAGCACCGCTGACTGGGTGCTGACTGGCCTTGAGATATCCTACACTTCAACTTTGCTCCCCATGTGACCAAAGTTAGAGGGAGTTCATGTATTGCCAAAAATGCAACATCATAATTGCTTACAACTAACTGTCTGTCCCTGAATATCTGTGTAATAGACACTTATAACCAAAATGACTCGTTTCAGCCTCATTGGTTTATGGCTTTAAAATGATTATTTCCTACGCTTTTATATTTGATGTTAACATTTTGCTTTCAAAGGAATCCCATGGTTTGTTATAGAGCATGACTTATGGTCTTTACGACATTTCACAAATGACCTGTATTTTGCACTCTTGCCATAACATCTAGTTTTTGAGACCTTGAAATGCGTCTGCTTGAAATGATAGACCGTTCTTTTTAGAAGATATGTTTTAATAATTTTTTTCAGGAAACAGATTAGGCTGTTCTGAATGAAGATCATTTGTGTGGATGCTATTCATAAGAAAATATATGTCCATCATACTCTGTGTATGAGATCATAATTTTAAGCATAGTGCACTGTTTTTAACATGAATGAGAGCCTTCCCCTTTCCTTATTTCTTTCGTACTGGCAAATAAATACTACCTTGAATTACTGAATAAAATATCACCGGTGATAAGCTAAAATGCCATGCAGTGTTTGTTGTTTTGAAGAAAGTGCTGTTCTGAACAGCTGTAACATCACGTGGGATTACATGAATTAGTAACATTGTGATGAATTGCTATATGATCTGAAAACCTTCATAATTCATACACATAGAGAGATGAATGCTGTACTGCCAGGGCCTGTTCTCTACTGCAGCTACGTGAGGCCTATCCTATTACAGATCAATGCCACGGGGAAGGCTGGCCTGCTTTTAGGGAAAGCGATATGGGGTTGTACAAAAGCACTACTGTTGTATATAAGCATTTCAATTATTAACACTTACTAATGTTAATAGACTCACAATGAGTTGATTAAAATATATTAACATGCACAATGACTCTGTTGTATCAGATGATTATATCAGTCATTGATTGAGCATTTAGGGATTCATGCTGATTTTTTGATCTTTTGTACGTTATCTGTCTTGTAGGTCAGATGAGAACCTGCGAGTCCAAATTCCTCCTTCTCAGTCTTTGGAGTCTTTGATCCACTAGGGGGCAGCACTGCCATTTAGCAGCGATTCAGCACACTGAACTCTGGTGGCCTGTACCGACTTCCTCTCTCCCCGACCTGTGTTCGCTCTCCTCTGTCTGGTCCCCCTTCAGGCCCTGCTGGAGCCGCGGCCATCCTTCACCCTGAACGGGGAACAGGAGGAGGGATGTGGCCCCCTCACCCAGGACCTCCGCCTCTCTCCTGGGAACCTGAGGCATGGCCCTCTCCTGGTTAAAGCACACAAAGACGTGTCCACTCTCACAGGTACGAGCGTTATCCAGCTATCGATGCAGAAATGACTGCAGAGGTCACATTAGATTATCTTTATAGATAAAGTATGGAGATAATGGAGAAGTAATGTAGTGTGTTTTTGCTTGGTTCTGTGATGGAATGATATAAACATATTATTATACATTATTTATCACTGCACTATGAAAAATACCTTACTAATACATTTATTTTAAAAGGTAATGACTCAGAGTTATTGCTAGCACTACGGCTGCACAATGAATTATATTTTAATAATAATAAAAATGTTATTCATTAACAAATTAAGCATCGTAATTTGTGACATTACTGTGCTTAATAATGGGCATTAAATTATATTTATTGACTAATTGCTGTGTAGTGTTTAAAAGAAACACTCAGGTATGAATTAATTATAAAGAGCTATGTTATAATACTGTTATTGAGCCTACACTGTAAAATATTACCTAAATGGAGTGTCAAGTGAACCCTGAGGTCCAAAATATTAAGGGTATGTTTGGTTTATATATATAAAATTACTTTTTTTATTCTCTTTGTCTGTGGCTCACACAGATGTGTGTTCAGGTGTGGATTTGCCTGAGGTGGAGATAGTGAGTTTGCTGGCAGAGGAGTTACCCAGATACACTCTGCGGGCAGACCACGTGTTTGGGTACGAGCATGACGACTGGCTGCACACTCCACTGCTGCCACCTGAGGCCGCTCTGGGACTTACCTATGAGCAGATCGACGAAACCCTCAAATACTTCTGTAAGTCTGCACTTTCCTACTTTTTTCAGTGTTCTAGTTGACAGGGTGTGTGAGCTGGTTGTGTTTAGTGCATTCTTCCTCTGCCTGCCAGTCAGTACCTCACAGTGTGATCAACAGACTGAGGAATGGCCATTAACTTTATGTCATGTGGTTGTACTGTATGCATGACCAAAGTACTACAGGTTTAGGGAATGATCATTTGTTAATCACAATAAAATGTGGCTTTTCACAGTGTATGGATTTCTTTTGGTAGTAGTACTCCCAGTTGTACTCTACACTTAAGTGTCTGCTTTGGCATTTCCCCTCCAAACTCTCGCTTGTAGGCCTTATTTCTTCATGATGGATGACACCATCTGTGTGATCTTCTTCTTCTTCTTCTTCTTCTTTCGGCTTTTCCCTTCCCTATCTTCTGCATCCTCAATACTTGCACCCACTAGCTTCATCTCCTCATTTATTACCTCCATATACCTCCTCTT
>CM074955.1:20154282-20182055 GCA_037577455.1 Pangasius macronema
GAGAACCTCAACATCTTCAGCTCTGCTACCTCTAGCTCTGACTCCTGTCTCTTCCTCAGTGCCACTGTCTCTAAAACGACAGCATCTGTGTGATAAACTGTGTTTTTACCTGCCAGCATTTAGGTGCATTCAATAAGCTCCTTTTCCTTGCTGTACGTTGCATGCTGAATAATGTTTTTTTTTTTTTTACATAAGTGACCCAGAAAAAAAAAGTCTTCACCTCCCTATACCTCAGCATCTGCATTTCTTTCCAACCTTCTAATGCAGAAATATTTTGGACATCTAATGACCCTGAAACCATGCTGGAAGTTTTCACCTGTTTTCTCCTGTTCAGTGCGAGATCTGCACCTGGTCCTTCTGAACACATCCCCCTCTGCTTTGGCCACAGATGCCAAATACCACCAAGCTGATTAGCTGCCTGCTTTCCCAGTACAATTAAGCTCTTTTAGCTCCCAGCAGCCTCTCTCTGTAGTTTGGGCATCCGGCAACCTGCCCAGACCTAAAAGCCGTCCCCACCACAGGACAGTCCAGTCGTGTAGTAGAGTCACGTCAACGTCGAGAAATCCACCGAATTTGTATGAGGATGCAGATCAGCTTAGTCTATTATGGTGAGAGGAACTTGGCTTTGACTTGGGTCCAACGTTACAAGCTGTATTTGAGATTTGTGAGCATTTTAAGGTGTTATTTTTTTCTGGAAAGACTTCATAAATTTAAGAAATTGATACCAAGAAAGCAGGTTTATCTAACAATAGAGTATTCCTGCCATTGTGCCTTGGTCCTGTTGCAGTTTTGTAAAAAAAAAAAATGTAATACACAGATGAGTTGATCAATGAAAAAAATTGCTTGCTTTTTTTCTTTCTGTGTATGGTTTGTTTGTCTCCCAATTCGATGTCAATGTATTTTTGATAGCTCATTTTAGATTGAAACTAGAAGCTTAGTTTTCTTGTTGGTTCTGAAAAGTAGAAGTCAGACCTAAGGGTCCTGTTCAATCCGTTACTGAAATTTTGCCTTCAATGGACAAAGCCAGTCGGAATAATGCTTAACAAGGAGGTTCTGTGCCATTTTAATTTGTCAATAAAATCAATTTGACCTACAGTATATACAGTTGGTCAAGCTTTGATGATAGTTTATAACCTTAATACACAGCAGGAAGTCTGTGATAAAGTGATTGGCCTGTGGCCTGATAAGGTGTCTTTGTATTAAATATTAAACCTTAAATGTGTAATGAAGTTGAGAAATGCTGACTGTCAGTTGATGCAAATGTAATATACTTTTTTGGCCGTTGAGTTTATGTCGTAAAAAACGATTACATTAACATTACACAACAATACCCTTCAGTGATATGAGGAGATTTCATGGAAAACACGATAAGCATTATGCCTTTGTTTACTCAGTAGGTCATAAAGTAGAGATGTGGGATAGGGTAAAGGAATGGTGACTTTTCAGTCCTCAGATTCTCAGACCTCAGGCTATTGAGTACTAAGACAGGTTTTATCTCTCCCTAGTCAGACTTTACGGCTCTGTAGGGCATTTGCAGCACTGATCATTGCTCCCAGTGTTAATCTGACCTGTCTGGAGCTGAAAGATTGATGTGGCTGTAGGTAAATATTTGATGGCAGGTAGCATTTTTAGGGTATGACCCAGAAATTTAAGGAAAGGAAAAGATCATTGGTTTCAGGGAATCCATTCTCTGGGTTCAGATCCATATTACAAACAAAAGACTTCAGGATAACATGATAAATCGTTGGTGAACACATGCTATATGTCAGTAATCACCAAGTGATGATTAAAAAAATACTGTCAGGTTGTTTGGTGGTTCAAATCACATTAAGCTCTTCAAACAAATATGCACTTTAGGAATTTGTCTGTTAAAATGTTTTTATTGCTAGATTGAGGACATTGACCCATGAAGCCTAATATCATACTGAAGTAATATCTCACCAACATGAAACNTGGCTTTCTGCAACAGCATTGCATCTCCAGATGGATAATAAATGTGCCAGAATGGAGCATACCATTAGCATGGGGGTGTTCACTCTCTGTAGTCTCTTAAAGCCTTTAAAAACATGATTCCACCAAATCAACCCTCCAATCATTATTTCTGTCCTAAACAATTATTAAATCAGTGACAGAACAAATACTTTCATTTTCCTTCTTTTTGATAGTCACACTCGTTTTAACTTTTCCTTCACCTCCCCATTTCTTGTTTTCTCTCTACCCATGGCTTAGAGCAGCCAGGTAAGTGTCAGTAAACACACTGCAGCTGAAGCACTGAGAGGATTTATCATGAACGTCATAATGCACACAGCCTGTGAGCTCACAGGTGTGTGAGTCAGTGTGAGTGGCTAGTACAAGAGGCTCGTAAGGAATAGGAAGAAGAAAAATCGCAATAGAGGAGCGGTGACTGGCAAGGTAAAGATGGAGGTTTGGAGCAGCTCAGGCACAGAGGAGAGCGAGAGAGAGAGCAGCATCAGTCAGGATGAGGAAGATGAGGAGGAACAGGAGCAGAGTACCAACGGTCTGTGCAGAGAGCTGGTGAAAGGTAATGACAGAACCATTTGGGGTAACGATGACACGGACAGGGAAAAGGGCAGATCTAAGAGAGAGGAGAAATGAAAGGGTTCGTTCTAAAGAGGACTGTGTTGATTGAAGGATGGTGTTGATTAAAGCTGGCAAAAATGCAAAAGACCCTGGATGTAGGAGAATGTAATCAGTGAAGGGCGACAGAAAGCTGCCTGAAAGAGTCCTGGATGCCCTTGAAGTGTGTTGTATTTGTGCTGTTTCTGCCTCTGCCTCATGGGATTTAAATTCAATGCAAGGAGTCTGTTTGTGTCCCTAAATTCTCAATGACTTTTTATCACAGTGGGAAAGCAGTTGTGTGTGTTTTTGCAGATATGTTGCTACTGACTTAAACATACACACTGACAGACACACAATGTATTGTTTATTTTTGTTTATTATTATTGTGTAATTTGACCTACCGTGAGGTGCTCTAGGCAATATTTGACAGTAGTCATCCATCATCTGCTCACCCTATGAGACCTTTTGTGACTTGTTTAAAAGATCTCACGAGAGACCAGTCCTCTCTAACAGGCTTTTATGATAACTAATCCCATTGTCCTCGCTGTCCTCACATGTATTGGAGGAAACACATTCATTAGTCAGCATTTAAGTTTAAACAGTGTCGTTTTCTGAATTATAGATTAGGAGCCAGGCTTGTGGCTAGACTTACATAAGCTCATGCAAGCAAGGTCACAAGCTGGACGACAGTCACAAAAAAGTCCATCCTACATTCCTTTTCATCAGTACACTGGTTTAAAACCTTTGGAAGAGACAAATGATTAAATATTACCCTCAGAACAGCTAGCTGAATTTACCATTAAATGTCGTACCTCTCACATAAAAATTACACATCTACCAATGTCTTCGAGTTCCTGTAAAGAATCGTCTGTGTCAAGACGTCGACAACAACACAATTGTTCCTGTGTTATCTTCCTACAATCAAAACTACACCCTACAGATGCTCTTCAGTATTTTACAGTACTTATAGTTAGTATCTTAACTACCTGTAACATAGCAATGATAGCTGAGCATTTCATCTTCTTCTTCTAATGGCAAATAGTAATTTCTAGTCCATTTTATTCAGCATCTCACTTAGTCCATGAAAGAGTGGAAACTATCCTGCTAGCGTTAAACGTAAGCCTGTTTTTATCACCTTTGTGTGTGTTAATCATTCACCTTAATCTGTGTACTTTAAACACTGGACAATTTTGCAGTGAGCACATTCAGTCCCCTTCAGTAAACTGAAATGACAACATAGTCTATGAGTCACTATATCGTTTTGAAACACCAAAAAAAAATCAGTGCCATTTCCGCCAGCTACTTTGTCTAGGAATATGTTTAGAATTGTTTAGTCAATTATAAAACTGGTCATTTCATGGAAACATCTTCCTCTATTCTGAGTAAAGATTCAAGATTTACTTTTTGTGATGCATGAAAAAACTAAACATTGATATGTGTGACCTTAATATGGTTTGTCAGCTCACAGTTTTATGCTTAACTGGCTAACATACAGAACCCCCTGCACACTAAATTTAATTGTATACATTTGTCCAGCAGATAATTATACACCAATCAGCCATAACATTAAAACCACCTGCCTAATATTGTTTAGGTCCCCCTTGTGCCACCTTGTGACAGCTCTGACCTGTCAAGTCATGGACTCCACAAGACCTCTGAAGGTGTGCTGTTGTATCTGGCACCATTACAATAGACTTTAGCAGCAGATCCTTTAAGTCCTGTAAGTTGCGAGGTGGGGCCTCCATGAATCTTGTTTGTCCAGCATGTCCTACAGAGGCTTGATTGGATTGAGATCTGGGGAATCTGGAGGTCAAGTCAACACCTTGAACTCTTTGTCATGTTCCTCAAACCATTCCTGAACAATTTTTGCAGTGTGGCAGGGAGCATTNNACATGGATGCCAGGATCCAAGGTTTCCCAGCAGAACATTGCCCTTCACTCCCCGCGCACATCAGTGAGCCTTGGGCGCCGATGACCCTGTCCTTTCTTGGACCACTTTTAGTAGGCACTAACCACTGCATACCAGGAACACCCTGCAAGAAGGTGCAAGAATATTGCTTGAGGCGTTACACAGTCAATACCCATCAAAGTGCTGTACTGTATAACCAACACTGCTGAGCTAGTTTGACAAAGAAAGCAAGATACAGCTGTGGTTTTATTCCTCTGTCCTCTCTTCAAAGGCATTTTTTTCATTAATATTTAATATTTAATTGAACTTTAAGTCTCTGTCAAAAACTGGAATTTTTAGTGTGAAGGGATAGAACGTCTATCAGCTTGGGGATGAACACTGATCATTGTCACATGGTCAGTCCGCTCTCTCTGATGTTAAAGATAAAACCCTATGCACTTTATCTGTTCCACAGATAAAAATTGAAGTTGGTGTTATATTGAACGAAACCTCTGGAAATGGTCAAACCAATTTTCTCTGTGCAAGAGTAAAACTACAACCAAATGAAAATTTTCAGAAATGTTAAATACTGCTGAATCTTTAGGATAGTTTCGAAAGAGTGTGTCAAGTGGGCAACCTTGTATGATTAATTTCCCATTGATTTGGCTAAAGAAGACTAAAACACAAAATCACTTACAGTAAAGAAAAAGCCCTTTCAATGCCCATTGTAGCTTCCTTTTAGCTAAATATGTCTCAAAATAATTCACTTCATGTACTTTTTTAGATGATTTCTTAATGATGACCATAAGCTTTAAAACACTAGTAATCTACATTTTAAACGTTACATTTAGCACAAACTGATTGTAACTGTTTATGTGTAGATTTGATTGTTGCCTTTTTTTGGTGTTTTCTTCATGAGAAATGGCCTGAGTGTGACAGCACAGCAATAGGGCCGGTGTGAATATGGTCAATTGTCTGCTTCTATTGTATATTGTTGTTTATTTTTTTTCTTCATACCTATGATCACTCACATCTGCTGTCCTACTGATTTTGGAAATGTATGTATGTAGCATGTACGCAAACAGACCTACACATAAAAACAGTAATATAATACCAAACCCATTGTGTGTATGCCTATTTTTGGGACAGGGACTTTTTCTTTCTTTTTATAAATCACGTCCTGTATCTTCATTCACGGTCTGTTTGTTGACTCCCGATTAACTTACAACACAGATATATTTATCACACAGACACATAATGGGTAAATGAAACTAAAGAGGATCAAGCTAAGCAGCTCAGTGCTTAGAACAGGTATAGCTTACCTGTGCCACTCTTTCTCTAAGAATAACGTGCATGTATACAATTACATAATGAGGACTTATTACAGTGAGGTTTGTCTTTGAACATGATTAATCAGATGTGAGTGGTTATGCAGTCCAACAAAGAATGCCTCACCCGGTTTGAGAAAGTAGGCCATGCGTAACCCTCATTTTGTCTCTGAGTGTCACTCTGTCTGCCTCCACAGTGCTGTGCTCAGAGAGGCTTGGACAGGTTACGAAGACGTACCATGACATCGAGGCTGTCACACATCTTCTGGAGGAGGTGAGAAGCAATGACTGCTGAATATACAACTCATTAAAGGAGCAGTTTGTCTTTTTTTTTAGGCTTCTGCTGCCTCCAAGGAGAAAGGCAACTGCAATGAAAACACGGACAAGTCTTTGTCCTCTCCCCAACCAACCCCACTCCTTCTACTGAAACTGCATTTTAAGTAAAAGGGGAGGGGCTAATTTCATGTCAGTGGAAGCCTAAAATGAACAAACTAGCCAGATCCCTTGCACATTAATATTGCAAAATATGTTTTTATTTTGAAATTATTTGATTGCTACAGGCACTTTTAAACCTTACAAAATACACTCACAATACAAAAATAAGTGTACAAAACTTAAAAAACACTTTTAAAATTGATTTCGGAACTAATATAATGACATTGTTAATGTGCTGTTTACTTCTTAACCAATGTGCACATTTTTTATTATTAAAAAAGTGCCAAAATGCCTTTTCCTGCAGAAAGAACGTGATCTAGAGCTAGCAGCTCGAATTGGCCAGTCACTGCTGAAACAGAACAAGGCCTTAACAGAGCGTAACGAGCTGCTGGACGAACAGCTGGAGGCCGCAAAAGAAGAGGTCAGTATGTCCTGTGGAGCTCAGGGGAACATGGAGAAATCCTTGTGGAGACATGCATGTGTTTCATTTTAATGCAGATGGTTCAGTAAAAGAACAAACATAAAGATGTACAGGATCTATGAAAACATGCTATTTACATTAATTTCATTTATCTACCAGAATAAATTGTAATGTGAACCAGTCTGATGTTCTGAATATTGTTTAGAATCCTACTTTACTTCAGGAGAAATTAAATGATACTAATGCGCACTGAGTGGAATGTAACGAAGGTGTGTAACACTGCAGATTGCTCAGCTGCGTCATGAGCTGTCTATGCGAGATGATCTTCTGCAACTGTACGCCAGCACCGAGGAGATAGAAACCGCCACAGAATCACGCTCACCGTGAGTATAACACACAGACAGGATTCTTAGACGTGATGATGATAACCCTTTCAGATGTTCACAAATGTTTGGCGATTATTATTCTTGTGGTTTTTGTTATTGTTGCTGTGTTAGGATCAGGCGAAACGAGTCAAGCTCTTCTCTCAGCAACTACGTCCATTATGATTTCCTGCAAAAGAAGCTCAAGAGTCTGGAGGAAGAGAACCTCAAACTGCGTGCTGTGGTTAGTTTATAGCTACAGCTTAGCTTGTATTTTCTCATCTCAGTTAATCTGGATGATTAGCTTGAATTGTACACTACGGGCCAAAAGTAGTCTGTCTACAGTTTAGAGTAATAATGAAGGCATTAACACTAGGAAATAACATATGAAATTATGCAGTGACTAAAAAAAATGTTAAACAATTCAAAACTATGTTAAATGTTACATCCTTAACAGTATTTCTCCTAATAAAGCTTTGCACAACGTTTGTAAATAGGAGGAGCGTGTATTGGCTGCTTCTTCTTGCCTAACAATTTAATTTAACTGAAAGCTTCTTGTTTAAAAAAAAAAAAGCAGTAAAAATATATTTTGATTCCAAAATAAATTTGTACACAGGCATTTATTTACATTTACATGTCAAATAGTTCAAGCATAAGTCTTTATCATTCAGCCTTTATTTATGTCTTTAAGACAATGAAAAACATATCGTTAGCCTCGTTGGTTCAAATATGACTTAGGCAATTATGGTATGAGGCTAACGATATGTTTAATCTACCGTGCTCAAACCTTTGCTTGGGAGTGTAGGTGGAAATTATGTCAGTAATGTTGTACAGGAAAATCACATATTTATGAATCTGATGCAATTCTAAACAACAACCGAACCAAAATATGTTGTAGCGTCGAGAGAGATCATGTTTAGTTATAAATAGTCATACTTGTTTATTTTGGATAATCTTCAATCTCAACAAATGATCCACTGAATCATATAAGCATGTTAAATGTGTAACCTTATCTTCACACCCTGACACAAACAATAGACCGCACGTCTGTGCTAACAAAACAATCCACCGTGGCAAAATTAATAATAAGGCAAACACCAGAATGACCATCACCCAGACTTCTTTGATGGTGCAAATTTAACAGTAACAAAGCAAGAAGCAGATAGTCCTTAGAGCTGTAGAGTGCTGTACTTAGAGGGTGGAAACCAAGAGGAATCCGATAAGAACGGGAAACAGGGCAAGAATGATGTTGCGGGGACCTTTTATAGGCTACGCACGTGGGGTTAGTCATGAGGAGTATTCCACTACTTCCTGGAGGAAACCGCTCCTGGTGATCTGGAACGAAAGGAGGTGGAAATATTGGTGTTCTTGAAGTAGCTATGTGTAGCTGTGACATAATATTTCATAACATTCAGGCCAGAGTGTATAACCCGTAGTCCTAAGGTAGCTATGAGCAGTATGGCAAAAATATAATAACAAGATATTTCAATATCTGATAAGTGTCATAATATTCAGATTATTTGATGCTATGTAACACTGAATGCATCGGCAAAAATAGACTGTTGTTTTAATATATATATATTAATGTTTTACAAAATGAAACAATTTAACTAGACGTAGGAGGAAAATGAACATCTGGTAACCTGGATTTCATTTAACAAAGGTGACACAACCGGCCTTTGTTTTCACCCCTGAATTAAGAATAATGACAGGATATAATCATACCATGATGGCACTGCAAACACTTTTACTGTTTTCTACTCGCAGGCCAGTGAGTTGACATCAGAGACCAGCAGCTATGAAGAGCAGGAGCAGCAGCTGATGATGGTGTGTGTTGAAGAGCTCTGTAAGTGTACCTGATTTCCCTCAAAATGATCCTTCATGCTGTATAATGTTCCACTAGTAAGTAGAATGAATGGATCCTTGGACACTTTTAACACACTCTTCTTCTTTCTCTTGCTCCTTTCTTCCTTCTATGCGTGTAGCATCAGCGAATAAGCAGGTGGTGGCTCTGTCGGAGGAGCTGGCTTGTAAAGTGGAGGACTCTCTCCGCCAGCAGGAGGAGATTAGCTCTTTGCTGAGTCAGGTGGTCGACCAGCAGCAGCGGTGTAAAGCGGTGAGAGAGGCAATGTTGCACAGCTACTGAACCTTCCTAACTTGTGTACTTTGGGTTATATGGGATATATATATAATATCAATATGATAGTAATACTGTTGACAGTATGGTACTGATACTGAATTTTGTCAACTTCGTCAGTATTTCTGTCAATTTGACCAAATTTGTGGTTATTCAAAGTAATAAATTCTATACTTACATACTTGCTGACTAAATATCATATTTTTGTAATATTTTATCTTAAAGAAAACATTTGAAATGTACATTTTGTAGGATCGTATAGACAATCATCAGCAGAATTAATACCATGATACATATAATTTATCATTAAAATGTCTCACCTGCTATTAAAAATGAAGTGTGTAGATTTTTAGTTCTTTAATAACCATGTAGAAAGATATATCATGGCCATATTCCATGATGACACTGCCAAGATTTATCAGGGTTAAAATTGTGAAAGATTGATGCACCTCTTGATGGAAATAACATCACAACATTTATTTCCATCAAGAGGTGCATCAGTTTTTGGTCAAGATCTTGTACTGATAATGAAAGAGACGAGCACTCTGTAAAGTCTCCTCCAGCACGTCCCAAAGCCTTTCACTGAGGTTAAGGTCAGCACTCAGAGGTGCCAATGCATGTGTGAAAACGATTCTTTATGCTCTCTGAACCATTCTTTCACAATTTTAACCCTGATGAATCTTGGCAGTATCATCCTTGACTATGGCCATGATACGTCTTTCTACATGGTTATTAAAGAACTAAAAATCTACACACTTCATCTTTTAAGATTAAAAGANTTAAAAGAACTGTTGCCAAACATATAACATGCTAGAAACATTATAATCACTTTAATAATGATCCATTCATAGACTCTCATGTATTTGCCTATTAAAATCTAAACAGCGCCTTTTTTTGGCCAGGCAGTGTATCTTGGCCCTTTTGCCCACCCCTAACTGTTTTTTTTTCCTGCAGCTAATCAGGGAGAATGAGGAACTCACTCAGCACCTGTTGTCAAGTGCCCTTTCGGTCAGCGTCGACTTTTCTCTCCACACGCGACGCGTAGATATGATGATATTGAGGAAATTTCACTATTTTTTGACACATCAGCAAAATTTCATGCAGCCATGACAATTCTGTAAAAATATTTGGCAACAAACGATAGTGCGTGACCTGTGATTATGCTTGACTCTGCTCTCTCTGTCTGTAGCTGAAGGACCTGCAAGAGAGGTATTCGGAGTGTGAAGACATGCTACAGGAAGCCAGAGAGGAGATCAAGAACCTGCGCAATAAGAGCCTGCCCAACAGCACAGTGCAGCACTACAGTTCGCTGGCTGCTGTGTTCCCCAAAGACTCACTCGCTGCTGAGATTGAAGGAACCTTCCGCAAAGGCCTGGACAGTCCAGCTCCATCAGAATACAAGTGCGCAGAAAAATAGTAACCTCTGTACTTCATAACAGCAAACTCATAATACATCTTATTGTCTGTAGTGTTCAATTACAATCTGGCTTTGTAATAGGAGCCATCCATGGCGTGTGTTTGAGACAGTGAAAGTGGCCAATCAAGCTGCACGACTGCGCTCTCGGTGCCACTCCCCGCAGGTCCCCAGCTCTAGCCCCGCCTCCTCCCAGTCCAGTCGAACCAGCACACCACACACTAGCTACTACGGATCTGACTCCGTCGGCCTCAACCTTGAGGACAAATCCCAATCCGTGACAACGTTACAGGAGCAGAGGTGAGTTTGAAAAGGAGACTGTTACCCCTTTTCTCCTGACAAGGTGTCAGTGCTTTAGATGGGGCTGGGGAGGATGCAGTGAACACTATTATGGGCCAAACCCATAATGTAATAAGATGTGTGTGATTTACTAATGTATGGTATAAAAACAATAGCTATGGATAATTTTACTAGTTTTATTTCTTGCTTTTGACAGCATATTTTATTATCTGTACTTCATATACGATATAAAGACCTGGTTAGAAATGTTAAGGATCACATTTCATTTCTTGGTGTGCCTCCACAGCCTTGTAGAATCAAAGCGTCTGGGTCAGCCAGGCATGCCTGGTGGTCAAGATCTGGAAGAAGCTCTGAGTTCCCTCTCAGCACGCCAGGAGAGTCATTGTTCTGATCGGCCATTCTTTGATGTAGAACGTGAGAGGAAGTTCAGGACACTGGGTGGCAGCAGTGGAGGAGGCTCTAGTGGCTTCCTTACACCCAATGACAGCTTGGTATCCACAGGAACCAACTATTCAGGCAGCTCCCAGCATTCATCTGCTTCATCCAGCTCTCGATCCTACTTGCCCGAACGCCTGCAGATAGTCAAACCACTGGAGGGTGAGTAAACACACACACACTTTCAAAAGATTGTCACTTCATGCTATAGGATTGTACTGTACAATGTATCTTGGGATTTCTATCTCCCCTACATATATGTAGGCTCGGTCACCCTGCACCACTGGCAGCAGCTGGCTAAACCCAACCTTGGCGGCATACTTCACCCACGGCCAGGCATCCTCACCAAAGACTTCAGGGAACTGGATGTGGACGTTCAGCAAGTTTATAGCCTCAATGACCTTGAGGAGGATGATCCTAACTGGTCCAAACTCCCTAACCCCATTCACATCCCTATTGGTAAGGAAATATTATTCTCACAATGTAGAGTTTGGTGGGAATAGTTAAGGCTAATACCTTAGTTAAGAGACCCACCAGGGGGCATAGTTGAACTGAAAGTTCACAGGACACTATGCCTCTTAGGATGAAGGTATAAGGTTGTAATAATTCACATATTTTATAGTAAATCATAATAACTTAGTATGGTACTGTAAATGATTTCAGAAAGTGTTTTGTAGCCTTTACTGTTTACTCTCTACTCATGGGATGTGATGCATCTAATATCCTTTTTATACATTTTTTTCTGGCCACAGTGTTGAGGGTGGGAAACGGGAAAACAAACTTTTGAACACTGTGACACAATGAGCTTCTCAGAGCAAGATATGGGCACTGGATGGACAAAAGTTCATGNTGTTTAAGGCAGTTAGCAGTGAGTAAATGAGAAAATGGGAAAAAGTCTGAGATTTGTCTGCTGTATTAGTCAAATTGCACAAATCCTTTGTGAAAGTGGAGGGTTCTTGGCTGCGTTTACTAATGAAACGTACCAGACTGTCTAGCGAAACTAGAGGTCTGGCTTATAAAATTTGAGGGCTGGACTGGACTTGTAATTTGTACACTGACTGAGTCTATACAACTGTCAGCTATTATGAATTTAAATTCTATTACACATAATTATGGAATATAAATCAGCCTACATGAGCTTTTTTGCTTCCTTCTTATCATCTGCATTGACTCCCATTTTGTGCTGTGAATTTCATACCAATAATAAGTAGTGAAGTTTAGTATGTGTGCATGTGTGTCTATCTTAGTCACTTCATCTGGATCCAACTTCCCTCACACCTGCCCCACCCACACCATCACCAACTCTCAGATCCTCCATCCCTCTGTCCTGCTGTCCTCTTTATCCACTAGGTAAGAGATCACATTATCCCACTGCGTCGTTACTCCATATTTCAGATAACTAATAAGCTATGACATGCATCACTGAGATTCAGCTGGTCCATTGTTTTTCCATCGATCCCATTTCCAGTTTACCTTAATTTTATGATAACTTTTCAGTTGATCTTAAAATTGTGATTCTCTCAAGACACTATTTCTAGAAATATTAAGGCATTATGAAAAATTTAATTTACATAAGCAAAGATACAGTATAAGCGCAATTTCTACACTGTTGACTGTACTTGGTACATTGCAGGGATTCAACAGATTAGAAAAGATGGCAGCTTTTCATTCTTCTCTTTCTTCTTTTGAATACGTTCTCTTTCAGCCACAGGAAGCACTGGTCAAGGCTCTTCCTCCAGCTCTAATGTCACCTACTTCCATGAAGTGAGACACAGTAGTCATGGCTGAATAGGCAGCCAGACACTCCCTAATGCACTAATTATCTAATGTTAGGATTTCTCTTCTTTTAACAGGTTAAACCTGTTGGCATGAACGTTTTTCAGAACGTCATGGAGTAATGTTCTGCATTTTTGCATGGCTTTATAAAAGGCATTTATTTAATGCTCGTCGTCAAGCATTGTTGAAATCTCCTGAATGGAATTTTGCCTAACTCATTTATGTTGCACTTCTCATTTCTTTGTGATAACCAGCTTTTCTGTTTGCAGCATTTGGCCTGATGAAATGCTAACCTATTGTTTTTATTATTTTTACTGAAATCTTTGCAGGCATATTTTGATGTTATTTACTTGTGGCGTGTGTTTTTAAAGCTTTCAGACTCATAACCTGTCCACGTCTGGGAGCAGTGAGCATATGACAACCAAACCAGATCACCAGCATGGTTTCTTCAATAAACCTGCCATGAATACGACACCCACATTAGGTCTTATACAGCTGCTTCAAGAGCGAGGTATCTCTGCTTCACCTCAGCCCAGCTTGCCTCCCAACCTCAGACCTTCTATCAGCACTTTAGCAGCTTTAAACGATAAAGAAACAGATGGGGGACACAGAAAAGAGAAACAGCAGAGGAGGAATATTTTTAGCTTCAACCTGGTTGAAAAGCTTCAGAGTCTTGGTCTTCACAGAGTGGTTGCCAGAGGATTCATAGACTCAGGGAAGAAAGAAGGAGATCCNTCCTCCAACAAAACTCTGAACACTGGCTTTGAGTGGGGCTGCTGTTTTATGTACTGTCTTCCATTTTGTATGTAGCAGATCCAACCTCTTATCAAGTGTCGCACTTATCACTGAACATTTGAAAGCCATATACACGTGGACTGGTCCTTGTAGTAGTGAGATCTCATATTGGTTATGAATGAATGGGATGTCCTGCTGACAGCTTGGTAGACTGGTTCAGGACTGGAACTCCAAGACATTTTAACAGTCTGCGGTACAGAATGTATGATAGGTATTTATATTGCTGTCTTACGTGGTCTGAGCACTTATCAAAAGGGATGAACTGTTCTTTCATTATGATTTAAGAACGAGTCCTGCTTTTATTTTTGAATTATACAGCAGTCACCTCCATCCTGTTTCACTATTTGTCTTGACATACATGAGCACTATATATTATTTATATATTTAAAGGCCAGTGACCTCTGATTTGTCTGTGTACTAGATGAATTGTGACTGTTCATGGGTTAACCATTAGTTGTTTTTTATGACAATGTGCACATTTCTACTATTAGAAATACTAGATGACTTGAGCATATTGTTCAGGATGTCTAGTTGGACATAATATTCTATGATTTAGTTGTTTTGGAACCTATTTAAATGTCCCAAAATGCACTGGGGCTGTTAGTTGTGAATATAAACAAGCATGATGCTTTATACAGACACCTAATAGTCGCAGGCCTATAGTTAAATCTGTTATATAGCATTTTTCATACTTGTAACTGTGTTGTTTCCACACACACATACACACACTAGGTGATAGGTATTTGCATATGCAAATTTGTGAAAGTAAGAAATGGAGGAGCCTCCAAACACAATCACCTTCATATCACCTTCATACTTACACTGAACGTTTTAGTAGACATAAATCTGAAGCAAAGCATACTGCACAGTTTCTCCCATCACTGTATGGCTAAACAGATATATTTCCAGATGTAGATTTGTATCTCATGCTCTTCTAATGTAAGTGTTATCTCTTGTGAACACAAAACTGATTATAGCAGGTCTTTTAAAATAGCACCTTATATCATGTACTGTGTCCTCTCTGATATGTTTCAGTTCATTTTATCATTAGTGCTCAGCTAAAGCAGACTAGTGGAAAATCAGCGTTAGAAGACCACTTACACCTTAAGACTTACATGTTTATATGTATAATGTCTGTCCAGATTGTTTGTTGTCACATACAAATCTCAGCTAACCTACAGAGTTTTATTATGCAACCTTTGTTTTTCTTTCAGGCTGAAAAATTTCTCATGAAAAAACAGAAACATGTTTGCTGTAACTGTGACTAATTGTTACTAACAGTGAACCAAGCACTACAGGAACTGATTTTTTCAGACTTCTTTGGAATAATCTCATGATATTGCTGAACTGTGGCCACACAGTTGTGAACTGACTCAAATTTGAACGGACTCTACACTGACATCATAGACGGTCCGAGGAAGTACTCTACCAAGCTCTGATCACCAATCACATCACGATCATGTTTTATTCTTGTGCCTTACGCTATCCAGACCAGATATCCAGATACGACTTGTAGCTTCTGAACTGAATGCAGGTTTCTGTAGAAGTAACTGTTGTTAATGTAGCTGAGCACCTGTACAGCGTTATTACATGTAGCTCTAAACTTGAATGGAACATTGGCCATTAAGCTATCACTCAGCTACATATTGTAAGAACCCTACTGTTCTTGCTCTTTCGATATTCCTAAAACCATTTCCTTTGGCAATATGTAATATATGTATCATCTAAATACAATGTGTATAGGTAGGTTTGTAGGTTTTTTCTTGACTCTAAATTTTGGAACTGGACCCTCTTAAGTGAGTGATGCTTGAGTGCTACACTACTGTAGAAATGGTAGCTGTATTATAATGATAGTTTCCATGTGTAGTATGGAAATTATGGGAAATTAATAACGCAAAAAAAAATTAACACAATCACTGAGTGTACTGTAGACTTACTGATTACAAATATGTTGCATTTTTTTATGATTGTATATTTTTCTGTTATTTGCTCTGTAAATATGATGCCATTAATTTGCACCTATGATCACTGTAATTATAAAACGTAATTGGAATAAGAGCTGTATACAGTATTGCAGCATGTGAATGAGTTTTGCAGTGTTCCAATAAAGACAAGAATTTGACATAGTAATGGGTAGATCTGTGCATATTTCGATTACAGAACATTTTTAAATAATACACATTTCCTCCCCCATTACAGCTCCTTTGTTGTACATTCTCAGAAAACATTTTCCTTTGTCGATGGCGTGGTAACTTTAAGGGTACCTGGGGACCTTCTGCACCTTTAATGTGTATATTTTTCCTGAAAAGGTGCAGGTAGTGGACCATAATGTATTACTCTAAAAGCTGATTAAAGGTACAAGAGTGGTCCTTCAAGTCAAATTACATGCTTTAAATATTTTTTAAACGTAAAGTGCATTCACACTGTCATGTAATAGGGTACTAAAGGTACAAAAGATGTACACATGAGGGTACCACTCCAGTGAAAAGGAAAGGTACAGTTTAGTACCTTTTTTTCTACATCCTATGATCTTAGAATCATATATAGTTGACAAATCAGACATAAGCCTGATGAGCACTGTTTAAGTCAGGAATAAGACGATAGACCGAGCTGTTATACAAAAATAATGCATGCCAGGGGTGTGTGATGCAGCACAACGCGCAAGTGGAGTGTCTCTGAAGTGCATTACTATTGAACAGCAGTCTGTCATGAGTTATTGTGCTCATGCCACAGTGATTTGCCAAATTACAATTTCTAATTTAATAATGTACAAAACACTGTGCATTTTACTGGTTTCTACTTAGATTTAATGTTATGGACGTCTGAGAGACACGTTAGTTCCTGGTATAGCTCAGAAAAAGTCATTCCCTCACCAGCTTCTCTCCCTCAGGAAAAAAAAAGGGAAAAAAAAGTGGATTGTCATTTTACAGAGAAACCCGAAAGTGTAAACTCAGACTTTCCTGAGCCAGGAAACTTTGCAAAGCCCTGTGACTGCTGCAAAGCGCTTACACTTGAGACTCCATGAATAAATGTGTCCTAAACCGAGCGCATTGATATTAACCTATCGGCCACGTTACAGTCGGAACTACTTTCTTGTTGTTATACGAAAGTAATGCACAGCTCCGGACCAATCAGATTCGAGCATTCAACATATGCGGTACATATGTTAACACCAACCCTATAACACTTTCTCTATAACAGCACAGCCCGTTGTGTTATTCCTTACATAACATTTTATATAAAACACAGAAAGTGAAGTACAAGTCTGAGTTTGCGTTAAATATAATACATTTAATGAAATGCAGAGAGGTGCTGGTCATTACAATGTTAGCCTACATGTACTATTAATTTCAGTCCGTACTGCGACGCCCGAAGTCCACCCAGCCCTGATAGTCTGAAATGCAGTCGTCCCGCTGGATAATTTCTGTCAAAACATCAAAAAGGACAAGATTGAGACATGAATGAGGGACGGAACAAGCGTGAAGATAATCTCCATCCACGAAACAACTTACCCGACAGAGCTTGCAGTATCTGTTTGGATGTAAACCTTCGCTGGTCCTCTGGTAAAGGCGCAAAACGCTCCCCTCGCGCGCCGCGACTCTGCGCGCCTCTCTGCGCCTGCAGCCCCCTGATCTCGCGAGATTCCGACACCTCCTGTGCCTCGTGCGCTGACGGAAACCCCGGCGAGCTCGTGCACGTGCACGCCATCGCCGCAATCACCATTAAACAGAGCAGCGTGGAAGTCGCAGTCATACCTGCGGGGAAACGCGGCTCTTTAGTAAAGCGGGAATAAATGGCACATCCATCATCAGACAGATTCTGCATGTGTGTATCATTTACAGCTAATGTAGCCTACAGCATAACACTCGGCTTTAACAACAGTATCAATTAACACCTAAAACAATAACACTACAGTTTAGCACTAGGCTTTAATGTAGGCTCGTTTACCTGAATAGCGCAAAGCTGTTTAGCCGAATATTCCAAATTTAATGTCATGGATCTGATCAACATCTCGTTTATATATATACAGACAACTCATGATCGACAAGCAGGACTGCAGCTATCAGCTATCAATAAAACATCATTGGCAATAAGGAAGCAATAAACCACCGCTTACTGGAAATTGATCACGTGACTGTTGATCACCTGCAGCATCCATTGATTTTGTTTTTGATATGCAACGTTGTCTTTTTTTTTAAGATTTTTTTTTTGCTATTTGTGATTAAATTTTTTTTTTACTGTTATTAACTTTTATTTTATTGCTAATGGTATAATGGTGTAGGGGCGGATTTAGTGGTAAAAGACAAAATATAGGAATGGGGCCTGTTATTTAGCAATAATAATTAAAAATATACATAATTTGCATTTTTAGGGGGCCTTGTTTTCTGGGAGCCCAAAGCGGATGCCTAGTTTTACCTGGTGCTAATCCGCCCCTGAATGGTGTAGTGAAATGGCAGTTCAGTAGCTAGTTTAACACATTTTGTCTGAAAGTGTAGTAAAAAAGTTACTAAACTGTACCATTTCTTTTCGTAGGGGTGGCACCCTCAAGCGTATACCTACTGTACCTTTAGTATGGACCTTTTCGGTGCATATATAATGTAGCTTCAACACTTTACTCTGAAAGGTAATGTACAGTTCAATGATGCAAATTTGGAAGCACACAATTGTTTAGAACATCTTTGTATGCTGCAATAAACCGCTTTTACACTTTCACTTCCCTGGAACTAAGGGGCTCAGACCTGTTCCAGCATGACAGATTTCCTGTGCACAAGCTCCATAAAAACATGGTTTGTCAAGGTTTCTGTGAAACTCAAGTGGCTAGCAAAGAGCCCTGACCTCAACCCCACTGAACACTTTTGGGATGAACTGGAACTCAGACTGTATGCCAGACCTTCTCGCCCAACATCAGTAACGCTGAATCATCAGAAATCCCCACAGCCACATTCCAAAATCGAGTGGAAAGCCTTCCCAGAAAAATGGAGACTGTTATAGCAGCAAAGGGGGAACCAGATCCATATTAATACCCTTTAATACCTACAGTTTTGGAATGGGATGCTCAACAAGCACATAAGGCTGTGATGGTCAGGTGTCCACATATTTTTGTCCCCATACTTTTGGGTATCACCCCAGCAACAAGGAAATGTACAGTTTCATACCCTTTTTTCTGACAGAGTAGGCCTACTGTAAGATTTTATCTTTTTTTATACAAAGTTACATCTAAACTTACACCAACATCTCACATTTCCTAGGTATTGGCAAGCAGACAGACACCTGCAATGGATCGTATTTCTTATTTACTCCAATATTCTGGTCATATATCAGTGATGGCAGATAGGGGCCTATCATACGTTTCAGTTTGATAAGAACATTGATTAGCTTAAGGTGAAATAAGGCTTAAGTGGTTTCACTGACGCAAAAACTCCTATTTAACACAAAAGTGGACTAAGTGTCCTGTCCTAGAGACAGAGCATGGTTTATGTACCTAAAGATTTTAGAAAGCGGTAGTTGTCAGTCTGTGCAATACTGTAGGCCTCACTGTGTACTCAGAGCAAACAGCTCAATAGAGTCTGCACATTTTCCATTGAACACAACTGCAGTAGTCTAAAACAGCTGCAGTAGTCTAAGTCAATTATTTAGTCAGGTTATTTAGTATTGCTTGCATTGGAAAGCTGAAAGTTGTAACACGTGTACCCTGAAACAAATACGGAATACATCAGGAGGTGGCAGTGAGAGCATTAAGTGAAATACTACCAAAACTAAATTACTGAATTTTCATTCTTTTTAGGTTTTGTTTATGAACAAACTTAACCCTTTACTGCATGGCGTTGCCATATGGAAACTATTAATTTATCTCCATTTTTTGTATAGACAATAATAAAAAACGACTTTTTTCTATGTAACNTATGATACTTTCCACCACTGCACATTGTTGCCATATGGCAACAATTTACAAACTACCCCCCTAAATGTTTTTTTTTTACTTTTTTTTAAATATATTTTTATTTTTTTAAAATCCATAAAAATATATCTGATGTAAATATAATAATTCATGCAGTAGAGGGTTAAAATGCTAAAAAAATTGTAAAAAAAAATATCTGTGCGCATTCGCCTGTCTGTGTATAAATTAATTTTATAAAAAAAAATTTCTTATAATTAAAACTGAAGCTTCTCATTGAGAATGAGGATATATGGGCATGAAAATAAGACACTGAGCAGTAAATAGTCCAAAAACACGCATGCACACACCCCGTTTTTTTTTTTTTTTTTTTTTTTAAAAACAACAACATTTGAAACAAAGCCAGGAAAAGAATTTGTCTACCAAAGCATGTGAAAATTCTTCTACATAATAGAAAAGACCTGCTTAGACCTGCCTTTTGTTCATTGAGCTGAAAATTACACCTATTTTATTCATGCCATCAGGACTTGTTTAATTGGGGTGTATCAAAAAAAGATGTCAGCCAATTAAACCACAAATACCAGGTTTTGAGGAATGAGTCTACTTAAGAAATATCCCTTACCAAAAAGTCATATGACACTCACATGTGAATAATCATATAGTTCACATGTTTATTCACACACATTTTCTCACATGCAGTTTTTTAAAAATGTAAATGCGCATTTTAAATTAATTTTCACTTAACGCGTTTAGTGCGTTTAATTAATTAATTAATTAATTAATTTACCAACTTATCACATGATGTGACATGCATTGCGTTCACTTGTGCAATTTCAGGCCATAACATGGTGAAATGTACCATCACATGTTTTCCACTATGTGACCAGAGGCTACTCACCTAATCTCACATGTAAAACATAAGACCACGAAAATTTTCTGTAACAGAAAAAAACGGATGCACTTCAGTGTTTTGTCACACAGAAGACCCGATTCTGTCCCATCACTTATCACTCTGCTCAGCTGAACAAATATTATGGGGGAAAAAAAAGAGTTCTTGAAAAATCTTCACCTGTTTGTTAGGTCATGCTTGAACAGTCTCTGTCAGGTCATGCTTGAGCAGTCTCTGTCAGGTCATGCTTGAACAGTTAGTTATGTTATCTGTAATCCATGCTGTAGCAAACAATGAA
This sequence comes from Pangasius macronema, assembly GCA_037577455.1. Lineage (NCBI taxonomy): Eukaryota > Metazoa > Chordata > Actinopteri > Siluriformes > Pangasiidae > Pangasius > Pangasius macronema. The sequence goes on from CM074955.1 coordinate 20,175,236, forward strand.
GAAAAAACAAAGATTATATGTAGTTAATAGCTGATGACAGCAAATGAAACCTGACCTTTCACTTTTAATCAGCGTAACATTTTGGTAGCATTATGGTATTTATATCTCTGGTACTTCATTAGAATGCAACACAAAGCATCACACTGAGCTATGATGAAAAATAAATATAATAATCAGGTAAGTATTATTTTATAATTAGGTCTTTTCCTCCTCTACAGTTGGCATAACTGAGCAATAATCAAACAGGGATGAGAATGAAACCCTGCTGGCATTTCAGTACTGCAATCATGCTGTAAAATCATTAGAACTATTCTTAAGCTCAAAAACTGGCTTAGCCTAAGCATTTTTGTTCCTTTTTACACAGGTATGTACCATCCCTCTTTGTAAAGAACTTATGAAGATTAATAAATTCTTTGGAAAGGTGTAACATGGTGTGGGATGTCAGACCAACCCTTCCAAAGAAAAGAATTCCTTCACAGGCCTATAAAAGGAGAAACAGGTCAGACTGTCTGTTGCAGAGTGTCTGTTGTGAAGGACATTGAGCATTTAACGAGCACCTGATACATCCAGCCATGCCTGTCGCACTCCGTCATAGTACTTCCTATAGCACTGGCAGTATTGCTGGGTCAGGTTTCCAAACTTCAGGTTTTGTGATGGGGACGAATGGTGTGGCTAGCTCGGGCCAATCCATCTGTGGTGACTATGGTAGTAACTTTGATTTTTCATCCTCATTTTGTCCCTCTTATGAGTTCTCAGTATATGGCAATGAAAAGTTGGCTATGCAGAATCTTAACAGCCGTCTGGCATCGTACCTGGAGAAGGTAAAGTAGCAGGGAATTTTTTTTTCACTTTTTTAATCTATAAAAATGTTATTAATTAATGTATTTCCATTTTTCAAACCAAGGACCAAATGCTGTCCCCATTTGTTTTATTCAAAGCACAATAAATCTTGCATTTTTTCCCATTTCAGATACTTTCACAACTGCATCTCTTAACCTGGGAAAAACTGTTCTTTATTTATTGACATCAATGTTCTGTGCTGTCAGGTCCTCTCTTTGGAAACTGCCAATCTAAAGCTTGAGCAGAAAATAAAGGAGTTTTATGAAAGCAGAGCCCCCACTAGCAGGAAAGATCTGAGTAAATACTACAGCATCATTGAAGACCTCCAGAAACAGGTAAAGCAGCATCCAATCACCATCATCAAACCTGATGTTCTTCCAAATCCATTTAGGCTTCATAAGACCTTACACCTAATTTGCTTTCTATATTGCTTTGTACTTCTTTTATCCATCTATTTAATCCTGTGCATGTCAAATTGAGTGTTTCTTGTTTCTCCCCATGTCTTGTCTCCTTTATCTAATTGTGTGTTATATATATTTCTCTTTTAAGATTATTTCTAGGGCCAAAGAAAAACACCAGGTTTTCATAAAGTTGGACAATGCTAATCTAACAGCTTCTGACTTTAGGATGAAGTAAGTGTCTGCTGTTTTCTGTGTTATTACCAAGGTTTGCAACAAACACTTAGCTAGCACTGGTGCACTGAATTCAAGACATTTAAAAATATATTAAAATGTAGCAATTCTTTAGTTGTAATGGGTGTTTTATTCATTGCAGCTGTCTCAGTGTCTGTTCATTATTTGATGATGCAGGTTTGAGAGTGAGAAGAACCTGCGTTTGAGTGTAGAAACAGACCTGACTCGTCTGCGCATGGTTCTAGGGGAGACTGAGATGGCAACTAAAGACCTACAAATCCAGATGTCTGGGCTAGAAGAAGAACTGATTTTCCTCAAGAAGAACCATGAGGAGGTGAGAACAGCTTTGATTCTTTGTTGAATTCAAACATTTGTAGTTTTGTGTGTGACTATCCATTAAACTATTCAGCAAATTTTGCCTACACATGCCAATAATCATTGGATGTCCACTTTCTATTCCTGTTCCTCTGTTCACAGGAACTGCACATGGTTCGCACCCAGCAGAGCGGCGCAGTGAACGTGCAAGTAGACTGCGCTCCAGCAGTAAACCTCAATGAAGAGCTGGAGGAGATGCGAGAGCAATATGAGGCACTCATCCTAAAGAACCACAAAACAGTTGAGCAGTGGTTCCAGAGCAAGGTGAACCAGTTGTTTGGTTGGTTGAGTGGATGCATGGGTGGATGGATGGAAGATCTGAAGTAGTCAGTGTGACAGATATGACATCTGATAGATATGTCATATCTAAGAAGAGTGTAAGGGGTGATGGAGAGGATGTAAAATGTGCTCAGAGGGCAGGAATAAAAGCAAATGTTGAATAGACAAATTATTACACAAATATTAGAGAATATTTATATGACATTGGAAAGGGAGACACAAATATTTGAACTATTTGAACAAAAGTATTGGAATGCCAAGGGCAGTTCTTTAGTTTCCTTGTTATCCACTGAAGACATTTGGGTTTGAGATCAAAAGATGAATATATGATGATAGATCAGAATTTCAGCTTTCATTTCCTGATGTTTACATATAGATGTGCTAAACAACTTAAAACACAGCACCTTTGGTGGCAGACCACCCAATTTTTAATTGAGCAAAGTATAGAAATTAAAATTAAAGTAAATAACGCTAATATTTGGTTGCATAGCCCTTGCTTGCAATAACTGCATCAAGCCAGTGGCCCACTGATCTCACCAAACTGTTGCATTCTTCTGTTGTGATGCTTTTCCAGGCTTGTACTGCAGCTTGTTTCAGTTGTTGTTTGGTTTCTCCATTCAGTCTCCTCTTCAAAAGGTGAAAGCATGTTCAATTAGTTTAAGGTCTAGTGATTGACTTGGCCAGTCTAAAACCTGCCACTTTTTCCCCAGATGAAGTCCTTTATTGTGTTGTCAGTGTGTTTTGGGTCTTGCTGCATGATGAAGTTCATCCCAGTTAGATTGGATTCATTTCTCTGTAAATTGGCAGACAGAATGTTTCTATAGATTTCTGAGTTCATTCTGTTGCTACCATCATGAGTTACATCATCAATAAAGATTAGTGAGCTTGTTCCAGAAGCAGCTATGCAAGCCCAAGCCATGACACTACCTCCACCATGCTTGACCAATGAACTCGTATGTTTTGGATCATTAGCAGATCCTTTCTTCTCCGTACTTTGGCCTTTCCATCACTTTGGTAGAGGTTAATCTTGGTTTCAGGACTTTTGTGGCTCATCTCTGTATTTCATTGTGAATTCCAATCTGGCCTTCCGATTCTTACTGCTGATGAGTGGTTTGCATCTTGCTTTATGGCCTCTCAAAGTCTTCTTTGAAGGATTGTGATACTTTCACCCCTGGCTCTTATTTTTTCGCCCTCTTTTCTCATAGACAGCTTTCTGGTCTTCATGTTGGTTTATCCTTTTTTAACAACAAATGCAGTCTTCACTGGCGAAATTCAAGGCTGAAATTCAAGGCTCATACCAAGAGTAGATGATCAGAGCTATTAATTGTTTAAATAATTGATCTAACAGGGCACACCTGGACAACAAGAAACACCTGTCAGTCACAGGTTCCAATATTTTTTGATCACTTGAAAAATGGGTGGGCTCAAGCAAAAGATGATTTAACACATATAGATGTAAATATCAGGAAATGAAAGCTGAAATTCTGATTTATTGTCTCATAACCATCTTTTCATATATATATTACACTCCTGAGCAAAATCTTAAGACCAGGGAAAATATTACAAGTATTCACATTTCGCGCTGGTGGATCATAACCAGGTTGCATATATACTCTATGCCATGTGTGTGTGTGTGTGTGTGTGTATGTATGTATGTATGTATGTAAGTATGTATATATATATATACTCTATGCCATGTGTGTGTGTGTGTGTGTGTATATATATATATATATACTCTTTTAACATATAGTATGCTATTTGAATACTAGTATGAATTTGAATAGTATGCTATTGAACAGTTGGGGTTAAAGAGTTTAAATTTTCACTTACTTAAAGATTGCAGTTATCTGATTTAAACCTATGATTATAGTTCTTTGCCAGTCAGAAGGAATGTGGTAACACAACATGCATGTGTCGATTACCACAGTGATAATTATTACTTTTTAACAATAGTTGGACTCCCTAAGTGTTCCTATTCTATTAGTAAAAAGAAGCTTGCCAATCATGTAACAAAAGGTGAACTTTCAAGTTTTTAATTGATTTAAGCTTTTCTGTTGATGTCTACAAGTGCTTTTCATTATTGTTGTACAGTTTAGCGAAGTTCACAGAATTCATTTACTGTTGAATTCATTCACTATGAAAATAATGATATACAGTATTGGAGTTTTGGTTTGTTTTTCATTGCTTCTGAACATTATTTGCCAGTCTTTCTAGTTTGGCTGTTAGCTAATTGAGTTTGGTTCTTTTCTAGGTAAAGACTTTGAACAATGAAGTGCTTAAAAGCCACACTGAGATCACAAGTTCCCAAACAGCCTTCAGTGACCTGAAGAAAACCTACCAGACCCTGGAGATAGAAATAAAAGGGATTCACACACGGGTACCTTTAGCCTTTGTCTTGCACTGCTGAAAACTATTCCTAAAACTCTCAACTTTATGTACTTTAAGGTTTCAAAATCTTTCAGATTTATAGAACTACACTTTGAACTACACTACTACTCTGCCAAACAGGATTGCACCACCTTTCAGTAAGTCTTCCATAACATTTTGTGGTACAGATTCAAATCCTACAGGAGGATCTGGTTCAGGTGGGAACACGATACAGTGAGCAGCTATCGCAGCTGCAGTTGTACATAGACCGACTACAGATGGAGCTGCAGCAGATCACTGCCAACATGCAACAACAGGCCATGGAGTACCAGCTGCTGCTGGACATCAAGATGAGGCTGGAGTTGGAGATAGCTGAATACCGGAGGCTGCTAGAGGGAGAAGGGTGAGGCTTCAGGTGTAGGTCTTATGGATATAAAGCTGGACAGATAATCTGCTCAAGATGATTAGATTTCAGTTGTTGATATTAAGTAGAGAGGACTAGGGTTTAGCTTGTATTTATTCTTACTTTGATGCATGTAAGGAAAGATAGACCAGGCATTTTCATATATTGTTCATAGATATTGCAACCAAGAATTCGAAGCATCCAGGATATCGACTGAGTCCAAGACGGTGACCAAAACAGTTGTGGAGGAGACGCATGAGACGCATGAGACGCAAGAGACGCAAGAGACGCAAGAGACGAATGAGGGTAAACTAAACTTTTATACATTTCATTTTGTCCATTTATATATACATTAAGACACTATCTGTAATGACACTATCTGTTATGTAACAGAAACATACAAATACAGATAGTGACATCCATTAATGACACTATCTGTATTTGTATTTATCTGTTTAGTGCTCCAAATATTCGTACCTAGTAAGTAAGTAAGTAAAATAATACATAATACACCACAATCCTTCATATAACCTACTAAAAATAAGACACGTTAAACAATAAAAGTACACATAAAACAGGTACAATTAAAATAAACATCTATTGATAAGAGCTATTAAGGACAAGATTATAAAAGTGGGTTTTAAGACGTTTCTTTAAAATTCTCACTGAATCTGATAAAACTATGGACCCTACCACAATACCCCCAGAAACCCTGGAAAACACAAATGCTGGCACTGTCAGCATGGTTTGTGAAATCTGGCTCTGACATTTTCTCAATCTCAGCTACTTCACCCGAGTTCATATTTTATCTTTTAGCTTTTTAAATTCTGCTCACACAGTTCTTATTTTTGTTTGTATCTGCCTTTTTCAAAAACTTAAACAAACTACTAGCCTCATTTAAACCATCACTACTCTGACCAGGCAGTTACTAAGGATGAATGAAAGAACCCTGTAAATGCATTGGACAGCACTACATGTGTGTCCAGCAAGCTTCATATCTGACTGCTCACTCATGATAAAATCTATCTGGGGAAAAAAAAGTCGTAAGTGGGAACAGTTACCCTTTTATTCATGGTGGAGGTAGTGTCAGGGCTTAATTATTTTACATGCCAGTGGACCTACGGGACAGCAAGATCAATTCTGAAGGCCTTGATTATTCAGATCCACACAAATTCCTCAACAACTTTTAGTCTACTCACTTATGTACTAAAAGGTCATAACAGAGGCCATATTTAAAACATTTATGATTGCTATGGTTGACTCAGTATAGAGTCAAATACCTATAAATTACAGCTTTTACCTTTTAATAACCAAAAAATCTGTTTTGCTGGAGGTACTACCAAAAACAACAATAAAAATAATGTTTCACTATTTATTTACTTACAGATTAAACTTCATATATATCAATTGTTGTTACAGCTGAATTATGGTTAATAAGGCATGGTGTCCAAATAGGCTTTGGTTATGCTTAGGATTAGTAATACTTAGTAATATGTGGGTAATAACCGAATGTGTGGGACACTGAGTAGCTTCCAACAGAGGAGGGAGCAATTTCTATTATTTTTAGCCTACTCAAAAAAAAAACAAAAAAACAAGGTTTTTAATTTTACAGATGTGCATTTATATCTGACAGATGTGCTTCATAGCTGACTGCTGGCTCATGGTGGTATAAAAGTAAAAACCTCTAGCTTGGGCAGTTTTTTTGTGTCCTGTGTTCCATGGGATCCTAGTTCTGATGCACACATGTAATCTTAAGCAGATGCCCAACCATTCTGGCATGCTTTCTAAACTACCTAAAATAGTTAAATTCAGTGTTAACTGTGTGTGTTTTTCCTTTGTGTTAAATACATGTAGAACATCATCTCCACCAGAGACGGGTGAAGGTTATCACGGAGGAGCTTGTGAATGGAGTAGTTGTGTCCAG
>CM074955.1:20190980-20205595 GCA_037577455.1 Pangasius macronema
ATTATTTGATTTGATACCACCTCATCTACTGACTGTTATGACTGAAGAGTCAGTAGTATTTTGCAGTAGTTTGCGGAAGTCACAATTATAGTCACAGTCACAGAAGTGCAGGTTCTGTAAAGAAATTTAAGGATTTCTATTAATAGTCATTGAGTCACATTGCCTTTATGCCACATACAAGAAATAATGCTATACAATAAAAAAAGATTGCCAGCTGGTCAGGCAAGGTTACTTATAGTTAAGTAATTAGTAGTTCAGCATTCTGCATGGTCTCATAAGGAGATGCCTTAAGGGACTCCTCCAAAAGAGGGAGATCCGACACAAGGCTGTTGGTGAAGTGTGGCAGACAAAGGTTCCCTGCTCCCTTCAGAAAGATTGTGATAAATTAATGAGCCCCCAGTGAGACACCATTCACAGTATTGTAATATGCCGCAATGATCGCCACATCTTTAGCATAGAATGGGACTTTCCAATGTCTGGCAGTCCTTGAAGGAAAGCTGGTACTGTAGGAATCAGGCAGTGCACCAGATTCAAATGATGGACACCATTTGTGAAACAGTTTCCACCTGAGAGCAGACAAGGCCTGAACATTACCAAGGGGTCTTGCATACTGGAGGGTTTCCTGGACCACTAGATCATACACCTCAACCTGTGGGCCAAAACTACAGGTTGTTCTGAACCTGAAGTTTGTACCCCAACAACATTTTCATCAGGACCCACATGGTTTGATGTTGTTACTGCCAGTGAACAATGTTTTTGGCTGTGATGCGTCCCGCTGGCAGCCCCCTCATAAATGGTCACTGGGGGACCCCTTATTGGAGGAAGGCATTGTTTAAGACTTGAGCCACAGGATGAATGGGGTGTGTTCAGGCACCTGCTAGGGGCCTAAGAGCAAGAATCTGTCCATTTATGAGGCTGATGGAACTTATATAGGGAATTACATGGCTAGTCCATTTGGCTGTGCTGGTTTCTAGTGTCTGAAACCTGTGCTATTCTCTCTGGGCTGTCTTTATATGCAGACCTAAAGAGCAATCCTGGCATATAGGGCAGATTTCACAAAGTTGATTTAAAATGGCTGGAAATGCAGACAGCGCCAAACCACAGCCAGAGCTGCCCTGTGTCTTTGTCTAGTTGTCCCACTGCTATAAGCAAGGTTTCATTCAGCTCCTCCACACAGGGCTTAATAGCAGCAAAGCGGAGTGATGGTTCCAAAGCAAGTTGCAGAATGGCTAAAAAAAATTGCCTGCACAGGCTATAGGTGAGGAAATGTTAAAATATCTCACCAAAATGTCATCAGTGTGTCTGCATTAGGCACTTGGGCAGTGTTAATCTGGACCTTGAAACCACCAATTATGCAATACAAGTCTCATGGCAGGTATGTGGCCAATGCCAGTCTGTTAATAACCTGTCATATTAAACCACAAGTCTTGGAACCTGGGCGTGGTATAGCAGAATACTTTTACATTATAAAAGTATTATAAGCAGTCAACCAATCAATTCTATTTATAAGGGATAAATTCACGCTGATAAATTTAAGTATTTATAATATACATTTTGTTAATCCATTTATTTCTGTAAAGCTGCTTTGCGACAATGTCCATTGTTAAAAGCGCTATACAAATAAAACTGAACTGAACTGAACTATTTATAGTGATGGATGTATTTCAGTAACTGCTGTCCTGAAAAAGCAAAAGTAACAAATGATATATGTAAGAGGGCTTGGAAAAACCCATCATATATCACTATGGATGAATTCTGGAAAACAGCAAAAAAAAATGGCTAAAAATAGGGTTTGATGAAATAATATAGTCTGACGTCTCTACTTTCATAAAACATAAATATATATAGTATTATACCAAGACAGTGTTTTTTTTTTTTGTTTTGTTTTTTAGGTCAGTTTCTAACCATGCCTTGACTGTCTGCTTGCAGAGACTATGCCAGATAAGGAGATGGACTTTCCTATTATTTTACTTGTTATTACACTCGTTGTGTAATCATGACTCAAACAGAGTTTACAACCTATACCTGTTCTATTCAATAGAAACATCTTAACGTCAAAAGGTCTTAACTTTTGGTCTTTTTTTATGGTGTGAGAAAAATCAAAATTTCAGTACAGATGTACGAGTAATATTACTTTTAGCAATGTGATGCACCAGTGTCAAATAAGCCACTTACAATGTGAATGTGTAGAGACAAATGTTTTGAAGATGACCTTTGGTTTTTCACATCCTAATAATCCTGTATCGCACACTCTAATCTAAGAAGTGCTATGAGCATACAGGACATTTTCTTCAAACTGTGAATTCTCTCTAGTAGGACTGTGACATGGCTCTGTTGTAACAAGTTGTTATATTTTAAGTTATGATAATTAAGGATGTTTTGAGATAATGAGGTCATGAATTTACTGTTAGAGTATTTGTTATGGTTATCATGGTTTGTTTCCAAGGTAACGATGACAATGACAGTATGACAATCATTTCCAAATATGAGCTTGAAATCACTAGCCAAAAGCCTTCACACTGCACTAACAGTATAAGTGGCCTGTCATTTCTGTGATTACACACAACCTTTATAGACTAATGAAAGATGTGCTTGAGCAATGCAGTGGGTGTGTTGCTATGGGTGGAGTAGATATGTCTGTTCAGTTTTGTTACTAGATTATGCTGTGTAAACAATCATCTACTCTGTCTTTCCGACTTCAGGTGTTGTATCAGAAAACTATGGGTGCCATTTCAGTTAGGAAACTCGACAATGGATAACATGATCCTGCATTGAAATACTGTTTTTTAACATGTCCTAGCCACTTCCTAATTAGAGTAATCTCCCTCATCATCTTACTGGCTGTCCCAGCCCTGTCAGTGTGAGAAAAGCACAGTGTCCCTAAATGAATCATGTTTTTTAAATCACTGTGTCTCGAGTTGCATTACCTTATATGGTTTTATATCTATATTGCACATTTATGGTCATATTTATCCATAATATCAGAAAACATTATCTTGTCCATAGGAGCAGGTGGTGTTGAGCCTCAACATTTAAAGTACTCTCACTGTCCACTTTATTAGGAACATCTCTACAACTGCATGTTCATGTAGTTATCTAGTCAACCAATCAATCTTTCAGAATAAAGAAAAATCGATGTAATCAGTGTAACCTTAACCGTGGTGTGGTTGTTTTTACCAGAAGGGCTGGTTTGAGTATTTCAGAAACTGCTGATCTCCTGGTAAATTTCACACACAACAGTCTCTAGAGTTCACACAGAATGGTGCAAAAAAGCAAAAAACATTCTGTATGTGGATTTTATGCATTGTGCTGCTGCCGCATGACTGGCTGATTAGATAAATGCATGAATGTGCAGTTATACAGGTGTTCCTAATAAAGTGGACAGTGAATGTATGTATATCAGCCATTCAAATATGTTCATAATGTTCAAATCTTAATAAAGTCCTTATTTACAACTCCATACATTTTAAATTTCATTGAAATACTAAGTATCTCTTTTGAGTGTCTAATAATTAAAAAACAGGCCGTTATTTGAGAGATATAAGCCAAGATAAGCAGGTAAAATCGTTCAATACCCCATCTTAAATTTCATTTATTTATTATTGCACCTAGTGTTCAAAATGGAGACTGCAACAAGCACCAATAGAGGCCCATTGGGGAGGATTCTTCCTGCCCCATGCCCATGGGATGAGCAGCACACAGACAGTTAACGACAGGGTTGCCAGATTGAGCTAATTTAAAAAAGGAATACCAGCAAATCATCAGAATTAAATCTAATACAGTTCCACAAGAAAGTGCACACCATGTGTCTATGATTGAGCCACTATAAAAAAAATTGGAGCGGGAAAGGGGGATTATTGAGTACATCATATCTGTACATCAGAAATACATGCAAAATTCTTGTTTCCCACATAAATGCTAAGAAGTTTTAGTATTAGTTTCAAGTCTTTTGTGTATTTTTTAGCTGCACTTGTGCTGGAATTTTTTTTGTTGAACAAATGCACATCTAAAACTGCTCAAACAGCTGCTAGGCTGTACACTGGATGACTGTATGTTGTTGGTTAATAATATTAGCTCTTCTGTGTTCGCCTCACACACATGAAACACACAAGAGCCAATGCACACCCTCACTGTAGGGGTCATGTATTCAGGCCTGCACCATTCTCTCTGTGTTACACCACACAACTGTGCAACCACCAACTTCTTGAGAAGGATGACTCATTTTCCACTTCCAGACCAGTGCTATTGGTTCTTGTACTACTGATTTCTCAAATGTGCATTTGTCTTTGTAGTGGAGGCTTTATGTACTGCTATTCTACTATAATGTCCCTCTTTATGTAGTTGGGAACAGACTGTTCTGATCATGTCACATCTTGCATTGACACAGTCAGTGACCTGATGAACAGATGCTCTTCTGTTTTTCCTTACACATCGTACTAATACATGAACATCATGGCCATTTATTGTGGGCCCATAGCTTTCCCATAGCTCTAAATGCAGATGTCACTTTAGCCACAGTTCCTATAAAGACACAGACAGTTGAGCAGTCTTTGTGAATGAAACTTCTGCCATGCCTGACCTAATAATAACTCTAAGTCACCTAGATATTTTCCTCTAACCATCGCAAATTAATACCACTTCATTCAAGTACAAAAGAGTACACACTACTTGAGTAAAAGCACTGCTACTGTGGTAATAATAGTAAAAGTAGTCATCAAGAAAATAACACAAGTAATATTAAATAAGTCAACTGGTGAAAAACTATTTGAGTGACTACTCTGCAAATTGCTTTTCATTTGTCTACAATTGACACAACTAATCTAAAAATTCTAGTTTCTATTCTGTTCTTATGTTAAATGTTAAAAGCCAGCTAGCTTACTTGCTGTTTTCTAGCTACATAGGCTATGTTTACATGCACATCAGTATTCTCATATTAATAGTAATATTTTAATTAGTATTGAGTCATGTAAATGCTGTAATCCAATTGCCTGATTCAGATTAAGACAATATTCTGATTCCCACCCCTGTTTTAATCAGAAATATGTTGTATGTAAATACTTTACTCAGAAAATCCACTGAAAGGAGATATATATATATACATGCTCAGTCCACAAGGAATTGTGGGTGCTAACCGATGCTTAGCTGTAGGCTAGGTATTTAGGGATGGCAACCCAGGTATACTTACAACAACCACGTATACAGGAATATTCTGCCTGTATGCATATAAACAACATATTCGGAATATTGCTGCGACTCGAGTATAGACCTTAAACAGAATTTTATGTGCATGTAAACATAGCCTATAGGATGTAGGATCTATAGGATGTAGCAGATATATTTAACACACGTTTAATACAGAGCTTTCATACTAATAAAACATGAAAAGATGTGGCTAGCTAGTCTGGCTCATTCACCTAGTTTATGGCTTACAATTACATGTTTCAGCAGGTTGGCTGTTGAGTTTTGATATGCTGATATCTCTGTGGGATTTGGCTCATAACTTTCAGATCATTATCATGCTGTTTCTACTGAAGCAGTTATACAGAATGATTCTTGATAAATTGGACCAGGGATGCTTATCTGTCTCCACTGTTTAAGAATACTGCTGTAGTTGACTAAGCATTTGGCGTCTGAAGTGTAGACTTTCGGCAACAATCTTTATTTCACACATACTGACTTTTAATCGAATTACAGTCTTCTATATATTATTATTTAATTATTTAAAAAGAAAAGTAGCAGTACAGTGAACTATGTATTCAAGTACTCAATGTACTCAAGTAACAAAGGTGCATGTAGTTAGTTACTTTCCACCATTGATAATTTGTATATGATAAATATGAAAAATTGTCACTGTGGCTCTGTAGATGGATTCAGTTAGGGTGTTGGTCATATATGCACTCAGCAGTTGTTTATCAAGGTGTATCACCCTTTGGGCAAGAGACAACAGTTGTTAGAACTAATATTTGGAATGGAGTACATGCAAAGTAAATATTAAGTCAAGTTCATCAGACACACATCGACTCAATAAGAGTGCCATATATTTTTTTCCATTGCTCAGTTTAGTTGGTTTCATTGAGGAACACCAAAATTCATATTCTTTTCTTTTTTTTTTGTCTAATTGTTTGCAGGTAGTCTTTATAAAACCACTAACTCAGCTTATAGTCTTTCCTTACAATAAAAAAAAATGCGAAAGATGAGACAGGATGATGGGTGTAGATCACACAAAGATCAGCTTTCAGGCAGGAGGAAGCAAAAACAAGCACCACCCAGGTCCAATCTGAATGGATGCTATTAGGCGTTACTTTTCACATTATGTGGGATGATGCAAAGAATGCATAATATGTATTGTATTCCTGTATAAAGCAATTTGCTCTCTGTAGATTTCCCACACCTGCAAATCAACAAGGAATGAACTGGAAGGTTGAACTGAAAAATCTGAGCAAGTCATTGAGTGTTCATTTGTGCATGAAAAACTTTGGAGTGAACATTTGTATTGATCAATGTGAAATTATGTTCTGTAATGAGCTTCCTGGGTGCTGATTGAAGTGGCTGAAGTGAAAAACAACAAAACTCACTTTCAGTAACTGCTGGTCAGGATCACAGTGTATCTGGAGCCTATCCCACTAACACTGGGCGTGAGGCGGGAATACAGCAGTCCATCATAGAGCATCATGCTTACACACATTCACAATTAGGGACAATTTAGCATAGCCAGTTCACGTACTGGCATGCTTTTGGGAGGTGGGAGGAAATCAGAGAACCTGGAGGAAACCACCGCAAACATGAGGAGAGCATGCACAGATAGAACCTATGACCCTGGAGCTGTGAGGCAACAATGCTACTCCCTACACCACCTACACCACCTACACCTACACACTCCTGTTAAAATGGCAGGATTTTGTGAAGTAAAAGAATGAAACGAAGATGTCAGATCTTTTCCGACTTTTAATGTGAAATTGCAAAATATACAAATAAAGTGAAAAACAATCAGAAACTTTTTTAGGGAAAAAAGGAACTTACAATAACCTGGTTGCATAAGTGTGCAGACCCTTACTACGTTGTTGAAGCACCTTTTGATTTTATTACACCACTCAGTCTTTTTGGCTAAGAGTCTATCAGCGTGGCACATCTTGATTTATTTTAGAAGACGTATTGAATATTTTTTCACTCTTTCTTGCAAAAACATTCTGGATCCATCAAATTGTGAGGGAGTCTCCTGTGCACAGCCTGCTTCAGGTCAGCCCACAGGTTTTTAGTTGGATTCAGGTCTGGGCTCTGGCCAGGCCATTCAAAAACACTTCTTTTGGTTAAGCCATTGCTTTGTGGATTTGGATGTATGCTTTGGGCCACTGTCATGCTGAAATGTGAAATTCCTTTTCATCATTAGCTTACTACACCTGAATGCTCTGCACTAAAATCAGCTGGTATTTGTAGCTACTCATTATTCCCTTGAGAAAAGCCGCAGTTCTGGCTGAAGAAAAGCTGCCACCACCATGCTTTACCTTGGGTATGATATTCTTTTGGTGATGTGATTTTTTTTGTGTCAAACATACTATCCTTTGAAATTATGGAATTATTTTACCTTTTGGAATTGTCTCATCAGACCATAACACAATTTGCCACATGATTTGGGGTGATTTAGTTGAGCTTGGTCTTGGATGTTTTTTTTTTTGAGAAAGGGCTTCCATCTACCCACCCTACCCTGTAGCCCAGACATGTGAAGAATATGAGAGATTGTTGTCACATGCAGAGATTAATCAAATATTCCTGCAGCTCCTTTAATGTTGCCATAGTTCTCTTGGCAGTGTCATGTTCCTGGTAATGTCACTGTGGTGCTCCATTTTCTCTATCTGTTGATGAATAAATCTAATGTTTTGGAAATTCTTTTATATTCAATACCTTTAAACAAGTGATACCATGCGTGCTTTGTGAACCATGGCTTCAGCAATTGGATGAAACCAAGAAGATGTGAAGAAAATCCTACAGAAACAGCTGATCTTTATTTGGGGTTAATCAGAATAATTTAATTGATGACAGCAGTATGATAATTACTTTTGAAGGTAAGATTGAATGTGATTGGTTCATTCTAAACACAGCCACATTCCCAATTAGCACTAACAGTGCTAATGACAGCATGCATGCGGAGAGTGTCAGGTTAGGAAGTTAGGAAGGATTTCAGGAAAGTGAACGGCAGGAGGGAAGCAGGAGAAGATGGCATCTCATGTCAGGTCCTTAGAGTCTGCGTGGACCAGCTAGTAACAGTGTTCACAAAGATATTCAACGTCTCCCTAGCACAGTTGATAGACCCCACATGCTTTAAACAGTTCCAAAGAAACCCCAGCTTGCCTGCCTCAATGACTATTGTGCAGTAGCCCTGACCTCAGTTGTGATGAAGTGCTTTGAAATGCTAGTCAGATACTTCATCACCTCTTCATTACCTGACACCCTGGACATTACAGTTCACATACCGTTCCAATCGCTCTACCAAGGACGCTATTACACACCTCATACACACGGCCCTGAGCCAGCTGGACATCAGGATGGGCTGTTCGTTGACTGCAGTTCCAGCATTTAACATAATTTCCCTTCATGAATTCCACATGGCTCAGGAAAGGAAATTATGTTAAAATGCTGTTCGTCCCCCTCCCTCACCCTCAGTACTGGAGCCCCCCAGGGTTGTGTCTTGAGTCCCTGCTGTACTCATTGTACACTGTGTGGCCACTTCTAACTCTATCACCATTGTCAAATTTGCTGACGACACTGTCGTGGTGGGCCTGATCTCTGATAACAATGAGAAAGCCTACTTTGAGGAGAATAGAGCCTGGAAAAATGGTGCCAGGTGAACAACCTCCTCCTGAACATCAGCAAGACAAAGGGGTTTATAGAGGACTTCAGCACTAGGCAGGAAGAATCTACCACCCAAATAAGATCAGCGATGCCCCAGTGGAGAAAGTGGACAGTTTCCGGTACCTTGGTGTTCAAATCACAAAGGATCTGTCATGGTCCTTTCACATTAACACCCTGGTTAAGAAGGCCCATCAGCATCTTTACCAACAAATGCTGAACTGTAGCCAACAAACAACATTTTAACATAATTTCCCTTCCTGAGCCATCTGGAAAGGGAAGGGCTTTAAACTGTAAAACACACCCTCCTCTAACACCCTCTAAGGTGTTAAGGAACTTTCACACCTGTACCATTGAGAGCATCCTGACAGCCTGGTTTGGGAACAGCACCAAGTAGGATAAGTGGGCTCTCAAGAGGGTGATGTGATCAGCTGAGCGCACAATCCAGACTGAGCTCACTGACCTAAATAAATATTTATTATATATGTTGGCATTTTCAGTTCACTACAACTACCTCAGCCTGTTGTTGCACAGCATTATATTTCACAAACAACTGAACATATCTGCACCTTATTCCAAATATAGTCATACTGTTGCTGCCACCTATCTTTTATATTATATTTTTTATATTTTTCCTTTTCTACCTGTATGCAAGTAAAATTCTGGTTTGCATAAATTCATTTTTCCCTAAAATGTTTCTGATTGTTTTTCAGTTAATATTTATATGATGTAATTTCACATTGAGGGTGGAAAACATAACATTATTCTAACAACACCTGATTTATCAAATTGGTTTCATTTTTTTTTTTACATCACAAAAACCTGCCATTTTAACAGGGGTTTGTAGATTTTTTATATCCATTGTAGTAACACCCTCTTTGGCAGATATCACAGCTTGCAAAATTTTTATGTAGCCAGCTAAGAGTCTGTCTATTCTAATGAACTTTCACCCACTCTTCCTTGCAGAACTGAGATCTTGGGCCATCTGCATGTTTAAGATCTACCCACAGATTTTCAATGATGTTCAAGTCAGGGGACAAGTAGTTCATGTTGGATTTTAAGGTATGTTTTGGATCATTGTCCTGTTGTTGAAGCCAATCTCTTTTCACCACCAGTTTCTTGACTGGCTATGTCAAATTCTTGTGACAAGAATTCACTAATATTTAACATATCTCCCATTTACCTGTACAATGTTTCCTGTGCAACTGGCTTCCACGCAACCACAAAGCAGAACAGATCCATTGCCATGCATAATAGTAGGGAAGGTGTTCTTTTCGTCATCAAATACTGATCCTTTTTGTTTCCAAACATACCTTAGGTGATTGTGGCTGAAAATTTCCATTTTTATTTCATCAATCCACAGCACTTGTTTTCAAAATGCCCCTGGCTTACCAAGATATTGTTTTTGCATAAATCAGGTTTCCGTCTGATGACTCTTCCATGCAGATCATGTTTGTGCAAGCAATGCTGTGTAGTAGAATGGTGTACCACCACGCCCGTCTTGTCTAAACCTTCCTGCAGGTCCTTGCTGTAACATGGGGGTTTTGCTTTGCCTTTCTGGCTAGCATATGATCGGTTCTATCTGAAAGTTTTCTTGGTCTTCCCAATCTTGCCTTGTCTTCCATAGTTCCCCTTAACTGCTATTTCTTAATGACATTTTGGACAGTGAAAAATCTTTTCCTCTGTTTTGTAGGCATTAATTAGCTTTGTTTTCATATCCTCATTAGGTGCCAACAGTTGTTAAATATCAGCACAAGTTTTGAAGAGTTAGAGAATTTACTGTACTCTGGAATTGTGTTTCCTAATGACAATTCTTGACCTGCCTAATGAGTCCTAATGAGCCAATTAAAGCCTAACAAGTTAATTAAGTTCTTAGTCTTTATAATTGGAAGGGTGTGCAAATTTGTTTTCTATTTTTAACATAATCCAATNTGCCATTGCTGTGTTTACTTCATTTCAATTCCAAAATCAACAAAATATGTCATTTGACCATGGGTACTCAAACTTTTGCATACAACTGCATTGGAATTAAGTCCAGTATGTGTATTCAATTAGAATAAAGAGATTAAAAATATACATTGTAATTCAAATATATGAATAATTGGTTATGTATGGACTTGTTCAGATAAAAGTTGACTCACTTGCTTTATAGTCTTTTTTTTACAATGAAAAAAAAATTATACAAAGGGTGTACATGATGGGTGTATATTACACAAAGCTCTGTTTTCCAGTCTTAGACAAAGACAAGCACTAATAAGACCTAAGCATAAGGAATTCAGACTACCTAAGCCTCATGGGACCATCAATTGGGGATGATAAATCCATGTGTGATTCACTCTAAATCATCATCTCTTAGCATTTCCACCATTTGTTTGTAACACAACTCAGCAATAAATCAACAGAGCAACAACTGGCACAGGCAATTTTCTGTCACCAGTTGCTTGACAAGTTGGCATGTGACGTGATACATTGAATATGATGACATGTTTTAAACAACTAAGTTCTTGTCACTTTAAGAATGTTAACTTAAATAAAACTATAACTCTATAACTGGATTTAGAGCAGAAGCAAAGCCATAGCTGTGTATGGAAATGTATGACCATGTAAGCAAATTGTAAAACTAAAGCTTTTTGCAGCACTATGTAGAATTTCCACATTTGTTGCAGTGGCATTTAACAGGTTCCAAACACCCAGACTATATTGGAAAATCTGACACCGTGCTGTTGCACAAAGGGAAACTTGCCAGCCTGGGAACAATGTCGCCCTTCATTTCATCTCCAGCTCTACACACCCATACCTGAGTGTATTTTTACCAATGACATGAGACTCATCAGACGTCTTACAACATGGGAAAACTGTCTTATGTGGCTGAATGCCAACTTCCACAGTTTGATACAGGTTTGGACACACGGTTTGGCTTAAACACTGGAGTCGCACACATCCTGCCATGAACAATAGAACTCATGAAAAACAATATGAAAGAGGTAATTTAGTTCAAATGTTGTTTAGTTACCATGGCACTATGAAGACAGATGCACAGATAGGTTTCCACAGAATGGAATCATCAGGTAATGAGGAAGCAGGTCCAGTTAGAGATATAGCAGACTATTACATGCATAAATACACCAGTATTAATATAGTCTAGATAATGGTACAGTTATAGAAAGCGCAATAAATATGCCAATCTGCCTCTCCCGTGCAGACTGCTATTACTTTTGTACCATATGGATGAAAAAGAAAATTACTGTCACTCTTTGTAATGCATTTGTATTATTTAAAGTCCAGTTAAAGACTTTAGAACAATGGCAGCAGAGTTTTCTAAAACTTTTTTTTTTTATTTGTTCAAAATCTCTAGCTTGAAGAGCCAAGTTCTGCTTCATAGTTTTTGTAAATCTTGCCCTTTTATCTTTGTACAGTGAAACAAGCAATACATTTAGTTAAATATTTCCAGGCAAAGTAGGGGGTGATAGGCTTTGAGGCTCAAGGGTGTGGTCAGTATGACTTCTTATTGTAATCAGTGCTGCTATAACAACCGAGTGTTTCCATGCCTGTGCAGGCCTGTTCCCGAGAGCATGCAAAAGATCTCTTTCAGCAGACTTTTCAAACAGACCACAGTCAAACCCTGAGTAAGTCTTATCAGAGCTGTCACCCAGAGCTGAGCACACCTCTGCATAGGGGAGAAAGCACAGAGGGGTGGAGTGTTGTTTATACAATGAATCATGGCTCTCATGAGTCTCAGCTAGCTTAACACACCAAAGCCTCACATACAAAGGCAGAATTAAGTTCATCTAAGAGCTCAATGAAGTTTTAGGGACAAGCCCACTGATATACTATGAGGTTTTTTTTTGTCTGGGACAATTGTTTGAAAGGAATGGAACTCCATTTTCAGTAATTCACCTTATTTACTTCACATTCCAAATATGAGTACTGAATGTACTCTACTGAGAGGCTTGTCTTGTTTCTATGAGACTTTGTTGAGCTGAAGTTGAAAACTGCGAAAACTTTCTTAGAAATAAAGCATTAAAATTTATGCGTGCATGTCTGCTGTATTGTATCTGAGTATTTTCTCTGGTTCACTTTCTGGGAGTGGTGGATTGTGTGTAGCAAGACTGGTGTTGTGTGCCTCTCACCAGCATTCGGGGGGATGTGAGATCATCTCTGAACTATTGCCAGCCTTTCCTCCCCCCTCCTTCCCTGGGTCACATCTGGAACTCTGTATCACACTAGATAAGTCACTAGTGAACAATAGAAAGATAGAGAAAAAAATAAACTTAAGACACAAATAGAGATTACCTCTTACAAAACATTGCAAGGAGTGTACTGTGAATTTTATGATTTTATTTTGCACAGTCAGTACTTCTATTGTGCATGCTTGATATTTGAAATATGTGGCATGATATTTTAATTAGGTGGTATGATATATAAATTATGTGCTATGATCTGAGAAAGGTGACCAGCTGACAAATTGTTAATTAATATTTTATTATAAGGGCATTACTCACATGTTTAACCAACTAATGCATTTAATTTGTGGAAGCTATTAGCATCCAATAAACGTGACAGCTTCTATTTAACTCACAGTACTACAGGAAGGAAGTTTGAACAGTTTCTGTACATGTTTTTCCTGTGTTTGCATGGCTTTCTTCTGAGTTCTCTGGTTTCCTCCCAACAATGTACAGTAGTGTGTGCATGCTGCCTTGTGAAGGTCTGATGTCCTATCCAGGGTGTATTCCTACCTGACTTCTGTGTTCCTGGGATATGCTCTGGATCCAAAGCAAACCTGATCAGTGCTTACTGAAGATGAATGAAGAATGTACAGAAGGAAGGATACATCAGATAAGAGATGTTTACATAAATTTAAGTCTATTTGACCACAGCACAGTTTAAAAGATTTGTGCATGGCATTTTATTTATTGGACTATTGAATATACACTATATGACCAAAGGTATGTAGGCACCTGGCCGTAACACATGAGGGCCTTCCCCAAACTGTTGGAAGAACATAATTGTCTAGAATGTCTTTGAAGGCTGTAGCATTAAGATTTCCTTTCACTAAAACTAAGGGGCCCAAACATGTTCCACCATAACAATGCCTCTGTGTACAGAGCTCCATGAAGACATGGTTAGCCAAGGTTGGTGTGGAAGAACTCAAGTGGTCTGCACAGAACCCTGACCTTAGCCCCAGTGAACACCTTTGGGATAAATTGGAAGACATCCTGCTTCCTCACTGGGCATCAGTGCACAATCTCTTGCACAAATTCCCACAGCCACTCTCCAAAATCTAGTGGAAAGCCTTCCCAGAAGAGTGGAGGTTTTTCCAGCAGCATAGGGTGAACAAAAGGTGTTACTAACAGTTTCAGAGGCTGAAACAAAAAATGTTGAACTAAATCTACTTGATACTGAAAAAATGTGAAGTTATCATTATGAACTGAATGTGTTGTGACATAAATTAATTTAGGGTTTGTCTCCTCTCTGTACTCCCTTTTTTAAACCTGATTTTTGGTAACATAGTCAGGCAGGTACAACACAAGTTGATCAATCCTGATTTAGAGATAAGGGATAAAGAGCAACATGCATGATCCTATAGTCAACAGGCAGGACTTTGGTCCAGCAGTGAATTTGTTAATGTAGGACACTATTGTTACTCAGCTGATAATACACTCCTGAACAAAGTCTTAAGACCGGGGGAAGCATTCCTAGTATTCGCATTTCGCGCTGGTGGATCATAACCAGGTTGTAAGAACTGCTTCAAAATGTCAAAAGAAGAAAAA
>CM074955.1:20205695-20230725 GCA_037577455.1 Pangasius macronema
GTAAAGAACTTCTCATCACATGGAATGTTCACTTCTTTAGAAACACTTACCAATATCTCATTAAGCACAAATTTTACAGACAAAATCACAATGCATTTATGTGGGAAACATCGGCCATCCTACACTGTCATTAAAAAAAAGGTATTTTAGATGCACTGTGTAAAAATACAGCAGCCAGACGTCCTTAGGGTTCAACTGTGTACCTTAAATGAGTTTCACCACATTTTCTAGGTCCTCTACCTAACCAGTGTACTACCATAGTGACAAGTGTTTATACACTAAACTGCACAATTTAGTACCTTTTAATAATGTGACGATGAGCTCAAGCTGGGAATTAGCAACAAGCTCAATTGTTTAACCAATCAGCAACAAGTATATTTATAACAGGTTACAAGTGATATATTGTTTGACCAAAATTTTTCCAAAAATTACGCGAATGGGTTGAACCAGAGACAGAAGTAGAAGTAAAAGAATAAAAAGTACAAGAAGAAGTACTTGACTTTAAGAGAACTGTGCAAAAAGTCCTGCCAAACCCAAGCCCCTTCAACATCCTTAGAACAGTAAGACATTAGTTGTTGTGTTCATGAGCCCTAGGGAATAGGGAATGTGTTTTAGGACACATTCACAGTTGACTAATAATGACAAAACGTTTGCAATAATGTTTATGTGTCCTGTCTAGTGAATAGGAAGTGTGGTTTCCCATCAGTTCACATGAATTTGATGATGGAGTGGCATTTGAGATGGTGTTTCTGTGGCCCATTTAGTGAAATAAGTGCATAGTTTTGCACATGTCCACAATGAACTAATGACAGTGGGACATTTATGATGGTGCTTATGATCCTATATAGTTACCAGGGTGTGTCATTTTGGACACATCCACATTGTACTGATGATGGTGTTTATGCGGCCTATATAGTGGATAAGGAGATGGTACACATTAGTCCATTGTGGATATGTGCCAAAGACACTGAAATACTTATGATGTGGCCTTTATCGTGGATAGAATTAACAGTGTGGTACATGTCCAGAGTGGACTAATGATGATGAAATATTTGTGATGGTGCTTATGTAGTCTGTAGTGAACATGGTAAATGATAATGTGGTTTGGGACACATCTGTAGTGGAATGATGACAAGGGTGTATGGTCTGGGACATGTCCGCAATGAATTAATGGTGTTGAGATGTTTATGAGCTTATATACTGAGCAAGGTGTGAAGGTTGGGATGCATCTACAGCTGATGATGGTGTTTATATTGCCTATATAGTGGGTAAGGAGTGTGGTTTGGAGCACATCCACAATGTACTAATGACAGTGAAACTTTGATGATGGTGTTTAGTGATGGTGGTTTTATTGTGAACAGACTGTGTGGGTTGGGGCACATCCACAATGAACTAATGACCATTAAATGTGGTGTTTATGTGGCCTACAATGGTGTTTATATGGCCTATACTGTGAATAGAGTATACAGTCTGGGACACGTACATAGTGGAGCGATGACAGTACGATGTTAGTGATAGGGTTCATGTGGCCCATGTAGTGAACAGGCAGTGTTCTTTAGGACATGTCCACAGTGGACTAATGATGACAAAATGATTGTGATGATGTTTACGTGCCCTATGTAGTAAATTGGGAGTGTGGTTTGAGACACATCCACAGGGCATTGATGATGGTGAGGCATTTGGGTAGAGTTTTTATGTGAACAAACTGTCTTGTGAATCAAATCAATTACCAAACATGACTCATTTTGTGTCCTAAATAAGTGTACTACATGGTGCTCATGATTCTCCAGTGTAGGGAACAAGGTGTAAGAGGATATAAGAGATCTGTAAGCAGATTCAGCTCCACCCAGTCCGGTGCTGAAGTATTATTACACTGGAATTTAATATCTGTATTTAAGAGTAAGCGCAGTGAACTTTCTTTGGACCTTCTGCTTGTTTCTCAGAGTTTATTTGTGATGTTTGATGAAACAGACATTCAATCATAAGCACTGTTATTCCAACGTTCGTCATCACTAATAGCCCATACTTTTACAGAAAGTGTGATATAAACATTGGATACAGACCTGCCAATGCCAGCCTTCATCCCCCACTCCCTGATTACATGTTTTCAGGGTGCACTTCGCTTAAAACCTTGTCTATCTGCCAAACAGTCACGGATGGACGGATGTGTTATTCGAAATGGGCAACACGCTGACTTGTAAAAGCATTTTTGATGATAGACATTGAAAAATCGTAGCCTAATATATTTTTTAAGCCGTATGGCCTTATAAAATAAGCAAGAGATGTTTTATCAGCGGCCCACTTCTGCTCTGTCAATTTCTGTTAGGCTGCTTGTCACACATTTTTGGCAGTTTCATCAGAGTTACACACAAGTGTTACATATATCTACCAAACTTTTCGAAGGATAAATTAGACATGTCATCATTTTTCACTGAGTATTTTTTTTTCTACAGATGGCTGGAAATGTGTGAAAGGCTTGATTTTGCTGACAATCTGTTGATGAGCTCTTAATTATCAGAGCGGTTTCCCTCTGTTCCCGTCTGTTTCCCTCGAGTAAAGTCAAGCTACGACACTTTTCTGACTTTCTACAACTCTTCACATTAATAACAAGTAGATAAAAAATAGATACGTCTATTAATGTAGCTCCATCTTTTTTTTCTTTAGTTGTACTCAGAGGCTTTATCTGAGATCATTCAATAGTAGACTTTAATTTGTTAATGTTACTGATCATGTCTGGCAAAGCCTGCTGCACTGAAGACTTCCACAACCCGGAACATTCTGGAAGACAAATTTAATTTGTAAATGCCTTCTGCTAAGTGGTGTGAGGACGTCATATTTTATAAATGAAGTCCTGTTTGGAGTTTGCCAAAAGACATGTTGCAGACTTTAAATATGCAGATATACAAATATAGAGAAAAAGTGAACGAATAATGCCCTACTTACCCGGCTTTTGGTGGACGGCCTCCTCTAGGCATTCGCAGTTGTGCCATATGCTTTATTAAATTTAATTTTATTTATTTAATGATGATGTATTGGATGGTCAAAGTTTGGGATATTTTTACCATTTTTTTTTTTTTTTTACCAAACCTTGGCTGATACTTTGAACTTTATCCTGTTCTTGCTTTGCTATCGCCTTGATCTTCATGATGCTACTTATTTGACTACTAGTTTCACAATCTCTGGGGTGTATCAGGAACAGGGTTATTTATATTGAGATCATATGGCACTGTAATTGCACATGGGGGTGGGGGGGAAGGGGTGAACACTTATGCAGTCACAACTTCTACTATTCAACTTCAGCTATTTTGTGTAGATTCATAATGCATAATCTCAATTCAATCAATTTCATTTTCAGGTTGTAACATTACAAAATGTGGAAAGGTTTAAGGGGGTGATTACTTATGCAAGGCATTGTAAACCCCAAAATGAAAAATAATATTGCAATGTCGCAGACCTCCCATGTGCCTGCAAACGAGGACTGCCAAACCACAAGTGCACCCTCTGGGACACAACCAATCAATCTTCCCTCCTTTGTGTATATTTATATTGCCGTTTCATATGAGCAACAGTTTCCACTGTCCTCTATTAGTACTGAATAATATCAACAATGGGCATATAAGGTTATATTTGACCTCGAGCAATATACAGGAACATTATGCTGAGATACAATAGATCACTCTCATTACAATCTCATCTATCTCTGTTTGTTATCCACAGTAATTTGCCTTAATTAGATCTCTCTCTCTGGAAAGCCAAAGTCCATCCCAGAGGATTCTGATTAATAAGACGTGGCCAATGCCTCTCTCTCACTGACTTTCTCTTTGCTCTTTCTGATGGTGTCACATCCATAATTAGAAATCTCATTATTGAGGATCTACAGTCAACTGTGCACCAAAGTCCCTGATCATAATGAGAGTCTAATATGAGAGCAAAGGTAGATGGGTCGATGATTCTTGACCATTTCCTTCTGTGTCTTAATGACTTAATTTACTTTCATTTTACAGAATGGACTGTGGCCTGTTCACACACTATACATACAGTACACTAATAAAGATGACTACTCGGGTTCATGTATTAAAAAATTATTCATGTCCCAAAAAAAGGGAATTTATAAACATCAATTGTTGATAAACAATTATTCTCTTACTATATTAGTGTTCTACATAGTGATTTTCGAAGACAAGTATACTCCTGGGCAAAAAAATGAGCCAAGCCCAAAACAGCAAAATAAGCCTTTAAAAAAAAGTTTTTAATGGTCTTAACAACAAATCATTGATCAGGAAATTAGCAAGAATTAAACAAATAGATAAAGGAAGTTAGAATGGGAGAGCCTTTCCCTCTGATTTCATTAAATGTTTACGTCTTGTGGCCCTTATTTTATTTTTAAGAAAATTAAAAAACATCCCAGAAGATATTTTTGGAAAACTCGACATGTGTTAGTTTAAATTTTATATTAAACATTTTAATCATGATCATGATTTTATCTTTGTGTACAAGAAGACTATATAAGGTAATTTCCCTGTTTCTAGCTTTGTCCCAAACACTTCACTGCAACAAAAGTAAACGAGTAAATGGTGGTACAGGAGATTTCAGGAGTGTGTTTGTTTAATTCTTACTAATTTTCTGACCAATGGTTTGTTGTTAAGACCATTAAAAAGTTTCATATTTGCCATTTTTGGCTTTTTTTAACCAGTGTATCTACACTACTGTCAGAGCTGACGTTTTAGAAAATGAACCCTTTCAGACTAATCAGAATCAGGAAATAGCACTGTGTACTTGCTGATACTTCTGATTGTCTAGTTCAGGAAACAGCAAGTATAGTTTCTTTGATGTAACTTTAAATTTTAAATTCTAAACGTTCTAGAGCTCTGGAGGTCAGAATTTAAACTCTGGTCTCATCTGGCTGAGATTAATGCACTACATGGTGCTCCTAATTTTCCAGTGTAGGGGATAGAGCGTAGGAAGTCATTTCAGTGCATTGTAACGTGCCACTGGCCAGATTAAGTCTGATATCCACAGAGATTCGTTTCCTTTTTCAGTATTACCACGAAGATGAGTAATGGAGCATGGGGGAGATAGGGGAGGTCATGACACTCGTTTCTTCTCAAAGCACAAAGTCTCAGAAGACAGACAGAACACAAAAGCAGGTCAAAAAGTCTCTGCCGCAGAGAGAAAGAGAACATGCTGAACCAGGTCAGAAAGGTCGTGTATACTGTGAAAAAGCCTTGTAATTATGCTTCACTCTCAACTGCCTTGAGACATATGTAGTGTAGCGAAGCTTGTCATTAAACGATAGAGTGTATTAGCATTAAATACCATCTCTCTCGAGTCTGCTGATAGACGGAACGCATGTACAGTCAGGTCTAAAAGTCTGAGTGCACTACTGAGAAATGTTATTTCATCATTAGCAAAAATATTGTGTGGTCCAAGATATTTTTCCAGTCAGACACCCAGATTCTTCACTAGAATAACTCCAAAGCAGTAGAGTTATTTTTTTATGCAGCCTAAAGATGCATTAATAATATGACTTTTTGTTCAGTCGGAGTTAACATCATGCTTGTTCACACATAAATTGAAACTGAAGTCAATCTGATGCCATTTCTATCTGAACAGCAGTTTAGCCATACTAGACACTATTAATTTAGGCATTTGTTCATTTTACATAACTGTCACACTAACAAACATGATGAAATGTTGTCCAGTAAAATGATGGGATAATCGGACAAATGAAGCATGAAGTGACAAAGCACGTTCTTGCACTCATCGTCCCATCATGCACCACAAAACTAACAGGGCAGCAGAGAATCGACCTGTTTGTCGGTGTTGATGCTTTTGTCACTGCCTACAAACTGGCACTTAATTGAACTTAAACATTAATTGTATGTTAAAATGAAAATCACCAAGAATACAGTAAAACACTATGAAGCTATCTTTATGTTTAGTTATTTAGATAACTTTTCATCCCCTGCAAAATATTAATAGGCTTCCATTATAACTGCTATGGTTATGCCTTGGTTATGCCTTATTTTTCACCACCACTTTGTCCTCCATGTTTGTTTTTCTCTCTTACCCTCCAACTTGCAATCTTATTGGTCAGGAGGTGAAAACAAAATGTGTCTATGGTTTAATGTCACTTATGCACTAGCAAAGTAAGCAACCTAACATCAGGCAGCATTGAACGCAGTCTTTACATGAAAATGTAATTTTTTTATTTCAAAAGATTCTGTGTTGAAATTTAATGAGCATTGCATGTAGCAACAAACTTACATGTCAGTGTTGCGCAGTGATCTTCTAATCTTTTATCATAGCCATAGACTGAGTGCTTGCTGCCTGTGCATATTATTATACTGCATGTTTACTGTTTTATTGAACAGTCATGTGTGTGTCAGTGCTGCATGTCTGAGCCTTGTGACCTTGTTTCTTGTTTTTCTCGTTCCGCAGCCTTGCTTCCAGTTCCTCTGGCCGTGACCTCGGCCTGCCTGTTTGGATACTGATAATGAATTTGAATGTGTTGCCTGTGTCTGCCCGTGTTCAGACCTCCTTGTGCTACAGGCTGCAACTCTCACTCTTGGGAAAGCCTGAGATAAAGGACTGTGAGTTAACATCCAACTACCTCTGACTCCACTATGATACGGTGTGTGAACAGGAGATTGAGATAGAGTTCAGTTTCATACAAGGATTTGCCTCCTCACCCAGATAAACACTGGATCTGCCTGACTGTTAAATAATGGATTCTGGAATAATAGGGCTCAACCAAGGGGAAATGTCATGAGTGTTTGAAAAGAGATGTATGGTGAATGTAAACAGAGCAGCATTCTAATTCAATACCATATCCTTATGGCTTAAAGGATAAATAAAAAAAAAATGTAGTGGCTTAGCAACAAAACCTACAGTACACTGATTATTAGTGAACCAAACTGCTATTAGTTATGGATCAGGGTTATGATAGTCATTAAATATATCTATATATGATATACACACACCTTAATAGTGGACTCAAGCTTTTATGTCTGACATAAAATGACTCTTTAATGGATATCATGATATGTTATGTACGTGTTTATTCTAATTATAATTATGAAGGTGGAGATAGAAAAAAGAAATCAGGAGTATTGGTTCTTTCTACTGACACTTCAGAGCATTCTTTCATAAGCATCGCTTAAACAATTTTTCCAACTGAAAAGACAAAAAGGTAAAAATAGTTGGAAAATTGTGAACATGTATTTTGCAGTTTGAATTAAACTTGTGTTTTTTTTTTCAACAAATTCTGCACTGTCCAGCATTAGTGCTTTTGTAATTATTTTTAATTGCTTATTTTGTAATTGCATTACACCTCCACCCCTGCAGAGGGATCCTCTTCTAAATGTTAAAACACTTCCACCATTGCCTGGTCACTTCCTGCTATACCTTTGATTCTTTTACAAGATCAACATTTAACGTTGTGGAACGTCTGAGAAACAATTTGCTATTATTACTTACGGTTTAGCTTACTTCCCTCAGCAGCCTTTCTTTTTTTCCTCTCGAATACCTTCGACATGTTACTGAAAAATCTCAAAGTTATCTGTCCTGAAGACTTCACTGTGGCAGAAAACCTCAGACTGTTACAAAGCACTGACACTGGAGACTCCTTTCATAAATGTTAAATGAGCATCTCCTTACAGAAAAATTCACCATATCAGTGAGTATACATTTTCCTTTCTTAAATAAATCAACATCTCCCGACCAATCAGAATCCAGAATTCAGCAGTACTATTTAGCACATTAACTAAACTCAAAATGACAAGTGAAAAGGCCAAAGCACTTCCTGCTGCAAAGCATAAATTACTCATTCAGTTATTCTCCAAACACAAATCTCTCCACAATCTCTGGGTACTACTACTACTACTACTACTACTAATAATAATAATAAATTTTATTGATAAAGTACTTTACATTTTAAAGAAAATCTCAAAGTGCTACAAAAAGAGTCATAATAATATAAAGCAATTAGAACAATTAAAAAGCTGCCAACTGAGATTAACACAGAAGTTTAAACATTAAAAGAATTTTTAAAAAGGTACGTTTTTAGACCCCTTTTAAAACCATCAGTCATTACAGGAACATGCTGAGATCTGTGGGGTGAGGAGTTCTTTAAGGTAAGTGGGGGCATTGCCATGGATACACTGATGTGTGAGGAGGGAGACTTTGTATTCAATCCGGGCAGAAATGGGAAGCAAGTGTAATGATTGAAGAATTGGTGTGATGTGTTTGTATTTACGCACTCTCATCAGTATCCTAGTGGCACTATTCTGTATGTGCTGGAGTTTCTGGATGCTCTTGCTAGGGATCCTGATGAGAAGAGAGTTACAGTCGTCCAGTCTGGAGAAGACAAAGGAGTGGACGAGTTTCTCAGCATCATGTAGGATGAGTGTAGGACAAAGTCTGGCTATATTCCTGAGGTGATGAAATTATATTTTGCAGAGATGTTTAATGTGAGCCTCAAAGGTTAAATGAGGGTCAAACCTAACACCTAGATTGGCGACTAATGGTGATAGGGGAATGTCCTGGCCATATAATGTAATGCAAGTTATGGTAGATGTTCTGATCTGATGAGGGGAACCAATGAGGATAGGTTCTTTTTTTGAACTGTTCAGCAGGAGACAATTATGATTCATCCACGCCCTTATCTCCTCCAGACAGGCAGTGAGTGTAGGTAGAGTTGTTGATGATGATGATGACGACGACGATGATCAGTGACAATGATGAGTATCAGTTTTCATATATAGTTGTGTATCATCAGTGTAACAAGGGAGCAACTTGGGAATGGAAAGAAATTCCCAAGCAACTGATGACTTTGCCAAGGGGGAGTATGTAAAGAATAAATAAAATAGGTCCAAGAACTGATCCCTGTGGAACCCTGCATCCTACAGCATGTGAATGGGACCTTGAGCTTCCCATGGCCACAAATTCAAAACTGTCTGTGAGGTATGACTCAAACCAGTGCAAGACGGTGTTATTACGTCCAGTGGAGTGGTGTAGCTGGTTGAGAAGTATACTGTGATTAACAGTGTCGAACGCTACAGAAAGATCCAGGAGAACAAGAAGTGATGGTGAACCAGCATCAGCTGTCATCAGCAGGTCATTTGTGACTCTCACTAAGTCTGTTTCCATGCTATGAGCAGAACGGAAACCAGACTGAAAGTTTTCAAAAAATGTTACTGTGTTTGAGGTGGTCCCAAAGGTTGCTGGGTAGATTTTGTTTTCACTGATCCTCCAGCCTCCTAGCTTCTTCTACATATTGAACAACTTATTTTTTCCATGACTGCATTGAAACACACACACACACACACACACACACACACACACACACACACACACACACACACACACACACACACACACACAGGTCAGTATGACTACACACAGCTGAAATATCTCATGGTTTCCTGCTATTAAATAATGAACAGGTTAGTAAACTTGCAAAATATTTTAAAGAACTGCTTGTACTAATCTGAAAAAAATGCCTCTTGGTGTTGAGAAGGATATTAGTAAGCTGATTAATATTAATGAACATTGGGGGTCTGCTTTAGGACTATTAATGACAGGTCTCTGTGAAAATGGGCTGAGGTGGAGAAGCAGAAAAAAGCACTTCACACCAATTTAATAAAAATATATTGGAGTGAAAATCAATTGAGATGTGTTTCATAAACACTCAGGAATAATCTAAAAACAAGATGGAGGCTCTCTAAGAAAGTTTGCTTAACCTGATTGTCAGTACTTTCTCTAAATTGCCTTTAGGCTGTTGGCAAGAGAAACTCACTACTTTACTGTGCTGTAAAAAAAATTTCAAAACAGATGGACAAGTAGTGTTGCCAACTTGACGTTGTGGCTAGATTTGGTGACTTTTAATATCACTTAAGCAACTTAAAAAAAAAAAAAGCCTAGTGACAAATCTAAACTTTTTGAGCAGACATTAGCAACTGTCCTGTTGCTAGACAGCAGATTCGCTCGACTCACCACCAGTATGTAAAGCCTTATGGAGTTGTGCTTGCATAAGTTGATGTTCCCTACAACCAATCACTGGTCACCATTGTTTGCAGTGACCAATCACTGATCACCATTGTTACCAGTGACCAATCACTGATCATCATTGTTCCTAACAACCAATCACAGATCATCATTGTTCTCAACAGCCAATCACTGATCACCACTGTTTCCAGTGACCAATTACTGATCACCATTGTTGCTAACAACCAATCCCTGATCACTTTTGTTCTCAACAGCCAATCACTGATCACCACTGTTCCCAATGACCAATCACTGATCACCATTGTTGATCACCAACAGCCAATCACTGATCGCCACTGTTCCCAATGACCAATCACTGATCACCATTGTTTATCACCAACAGCCACTGTCAGTCATTCTTAATGAAGATGTAGGGTTCTATTCAACACACTCTAAGACACTGCACTGAAGTGGCTTAAAATGAGACCCACTACAAAGGACACTAAAAGAATTGCTCTCTTGATAATGTGTATTCTTTAACCAACAAAAAGAACTTCAAGTTGTCAATAACATCTCTTAGGCATCAGCGAGGTTGCCACAGAGACGAACGCCATAGTGATGTCATCCTCCATCATGCCTGTCAAGACTTTGTGTGCAGACGAAACATGAGAGCAGAGAGAGCAGGATGTGTGGCTATTTATATTGGCTGAAAAACAACCCACCCATCATCATCTCACTCTCTTCTCCTCAGCCTCTCTCTCTCTCTCTCTCTCTCTCTCTCTCTCTCTCTCGCTGTCTGTTTACCTCAGTCTCTTGCTCACTTGTGTCCTTTGCAGTCATTGGTGACTTCATGAAGGTCATCTATAGCATCATAATTGAATTGAGGTATCAAATATGTCAAACGGCTCCATCGCTGTCCTCTTACAATTTTTTTTAAACTATGATTAGAATTATTATTTTTAGCAGTAGTAAATTATCATTCACACTATTCAATTGCTCATTCCTAATTTGCTAACAGCATTAGTGAGTGGATTTCAGATGCACCGAGACTTAAAACCTGAGTAAAGAGACAGAACAATGAAAATCAGCTAAACATCCTTCGGCAGGATCAACAGATGGCAGTCTAACTCCACCTCTCTCTTTCACTCTCTCTATCACATTGTCTCTCTGCCTCTCTCTATCACTGCCTCCTTTTCATATCTGTATCTTTTGCCATCTATCTATCTATCTATCTATCTATCTATCTATCTATCTATCTATCTGGCCATCATTCTTTCTTTCTATCTATAATAATAATAATAATAATAATAATAATAATAATAATAATAATAATATATTATTATAACAGGCATAACCTGAAATGTGAACACCAACAATTTCAATGTCTATAAATACACACACACACACACACACATATATATATATATATGTGTGTGTGTGTGTGTGTGTGTGTGTGTGTGTGTGTGTGTGTGTGTGTGTATCTGAAGCAATGCCGTGGGTCACTGTGGAAAGCGGAAAGCATAAAGACAAAAAGACGTCTGTTCTGAGGATGCTGACTTGGTTCCAGGCAAAACAGCCAACTTTGTAATGAGGTTTTACTTTACTGCCTATGAATGTTGATCTGCTCCAGCTCCTAGCTGTCTTGGGAATATAACTGTTAAGCAATAGTCTATAAGACATTTTATAGACATACTATGTCATAATCCAGGACAATGCACCCTAGGCACCCTTTTTAGTACAATCTTTGTTATAGATTTTTATTTGATGTCTTCTACATTATCAAGTCAGTACAAAAACACTTTAGATTTCGAAAAATCAGTTTTCCAGCACAAAATTAAATGTTACAGAAAAATGTTTGTATAGATGAGTCATGTAAAGAAAGCAGCATATTATGTAAGAGACATATTTCAGACAAAATAAAAACATAATAAAGCCTGCTGGGTTTTGCTGTACACAAGTTTCCAGAAGAGGTGGAGGTTGTGCAAAAAGTTCTGTGGATCGTTCTGCAAAATGTTCAGTAAAACTTATAGCTAATTTCTTTATAAAACTGCACACATTGTACCTGAGACTACTATGTTTATTTTTAAAGCAAAGGGGTCATATCAAATATTGACTTTGTTTCATATATTATATGATATAGATCAATTCACATCTAGAAACGTGCCTTAGGGGTGGATATATTTGTGAGGACAGGAATCTTGGCCTATGTTCATATCCGTGCATGTCTCCTGTTAGTGCAAGTCTTTTCATGCACCACAATATTATAATGGAATATGATTGGCATTTGAATGTTAACTGCACAAATTTGAGTGCCAGTACACCTTCAGCTGCCAGGTCTTCTGCCCCTGTCTATATTCTGGGTGGAGTGTAAAGAGGTGCTTTTTTTCTAGAAGCCCACTCACCCTCCCCTTAGCAGGGCAACATATAAAGTTCCAACCTCTGTCTTAGTTCTGCAGTCTTCGTGCCTTAGTCTCTCTCTCTCAGGAAAGAGCCACTCCTTGCTCTACAGCACAACCATGACCAGCTTCAGCAGTTTTAGCTCCTCAGGTGGTTCCTTCAGCGGAGGCTCCTTTCGGGGTCCCGGTATAGGTGCATCATCTCGGCTTTCTTCAATGAGCAGTGGCGGTGGCCAGCGCTTGATGATTGGACGTGCCCCCAGTATGTATGGTGGTTCTGGAGGATCTGGTGTGCGCATCTCCACTGTCTCCAGCTCCATACGTGGTGGTGGAGGTGCTGCAGGCCTTGGTTTTGGTAGTGGATCAGGCTTTGGCTTTGGAGCAGGTGGAGGAGCTGGTGGAGGGGCTGGGTTTGGCTTGGGTGGGGGTTTTGGTGGTGAAGATCTGGGCACCGTGACAGTCAATGAGAAGGCCACCATGCAGAACCTGAACGACCGTCTGGCGTCCTACCTGGACAAGGTTCGCACCCTTGAGAAGGCCAATGCTGACTTGGAACTGAAGATCAGACAGTTTGTGGAAAACAAGGCCTCCCCTGCTGCCAGAGACTATTCTGCTTATGAGGCCACCATAAAGGACCTGCAGGATATGGTATCATTTATCATAATTTAGCTTGGTTATGGAACAAATATAATTCTATGAAAGCTTTATAAATGTTATTGCAGAGAGATTGCCCTACAGCAAAAAATGAAGGCAATGAGTTTTGACGAGGTATTAGATTTTGTGCAAAAACATTTTTTAAATGCTTCTACAGATACAGGAAGCTACCAGAGATAATGGAAGCATCTATCTGAGCATTGATAATGCTAAACTGGCAGCAGATGACTTCAGAACCAAGTAGGTATTAGAGTTTTACACACTCTTCACACTCAAATACATAGGTCAGATGTACCACTATTTGGTTTCTGACAGACTCTCTGTTCCTGCTCAGGTATGAGAATGAGTTGGCCATGCGTCAGTCGGTGGAAGCAGACATTGCTGGGCTTAGGAGACTCCTGGATGAGCTGACACTATCGAGGTCAGACCTGGAGATGCAGATTGAAGGCCTTAAGGATGAGTTGATCTTCCTTAAGAAAAACCATGAGGAGGTGAGCCCTATGACAGGACAATAACTCACAAATGTTTTGAGCTGTCAAAAGCAAGTACATGTATTTCTTATTTAATTCCATAATTTTGCCAGAGATCATTTCTCACGCCTGCATACATACTTTCTGACTAGGAACTGGAAGCAATGCGTAATACCATGTCAGGTAGTGTGAATGTGGAAGTGGATGCAGCACCTGGGGAAGACTTGAATCGTGTCCTGGAGGAGATCCGTGAGCAGTATGAAGCTGTGGCTGCCAAGAACCGGCGTGAACTAGAGGGCTGGTTCCAGGCCAAGGTGAAGGAATTATTACAATTATGTAATGTTTGGTTCCAAGTGGTCATGGTACTCCTGCTTCTCACTAATTACTAATTTCTTTCAGCATGATCTTATTTGTTTTAAGCTAAAGAAAAAACTATAACTATAAAAAAAACTGCTAATCTTCAACTACTGCTTGTTTGCAGATCGATAATCTGAACAAGGAGGTGGCCACCAGCTCAGCGACGCTTGAATCGTCCAAGTCAGAGTTCACTGAAGTCAGACGCACTTTACAAGGCCTGGAGATTGAGCTACAATCCCAACTCAGCATGGTAAGTCATAGTATATTCTATTGGCAGACTAGAGCATAACTTAACCTTTCTCTATATCCATCACTTTTTCAATGCCATTCCCTCCTCTCTTTAAACCCAATCCTCCCACAGAAAGCATCTCTGGAGGGCGCTCTAGCAGATACAGAGGCGCGCTACTCCATGAAACTAGCTGGACTGCAAGCTCAGGTAACAGGAATGGAGCAGCAGCTGATGGAGCTCAGAGCTGATATAGAGAGGCAAGCTCAGGACTACAAGCTTCTGCTGGACATCAAGACCCGGCTGGAGATGGAGATTGCTGAGTACAGGAGGCTGCTGGATGGAGAGACTGAGAGGTGAGAGCAGGTGCTATATGAAGGAAACTAACACAAAACATTTTTTACAAAATGTTTTAATCAAATGAAGTATTATAAATTATTGCTGTTTTCTTCCATGAAAAACCTGTTCATATTTGTGAAAAATATTTTCTGTACCTGCTGCAGCAACCTAAAGCAAGTCAAAACACCCTGTTTCATTAATATACTTGTGTTTTTCATAATTGCAGTCTCAAAACAAACGTCAGTAAAAACGTGAAGGTGAAGACCATCGTGGAAGAGGTGGTAGATGGGAAAGTGGTGTCTTCTACAACTAGTTAAATCCAGTGGGCCTACATTCAACACCATGATACAACCTTAACTTCAACATTCACAGCAAGAGATGCATGATTCATGTGAAATGATCTGCACTGAAATGAGAAAATAAAATGACTCATGGACACAACAACACAATGACTCTGCTTTTTATTATGCCACGTTTCCATTCAGAATAAGAATCACATTGTTTAGAAATACTAATCACTAATTAAATTTGTCCCATTTGGTAGTGTCCTATTGTAGAACTACTACAGCTGTTATAAGGTACAATGACAAAACAATTTTACAAAAAACGATGCCATAATTAAAAAATTTTAAACATTTTCTGTAAAAATTGTGGCTTATGACACACTATAAGCTATTTCACTATGTGACAGAGGTACACAACCCTACTGTTGCACTACCTTACCAAAAGTATTAGTCCAGTGAAAACACGATTTTGTTGCATGATTTAAAACCATGTAGATTTACCTTTGGTCTGATTAATCCTCTTCGGGCATTGTGGAAGGCTCTTTACCAGTTTCAAGTAATATGAAGATGAAATGATGCAATAAATCAGGATCATTTTGCACATCACAATGGCACATTTATTTTATTTTATTTTATCTTATTTTATTTTATTTTATTTTATTTTATTTTATTTTATCTACAGCCACCCTGACCAGGATAATGAATAAATTAATATTATATTATTTTAATATTTTCTTACATGATCTATCACCTTCACTGTGTCTTTCTTTTCTTTTATGACTCAGAATCTTAGTATTTCTTTTAGGCCAGCATGTGATGATGGTGATGATGATTGTTAATCTGCAGCATTTTTAAAAAACTAATTTTCATGTTAAAATATCCTCGAGTAAAATTATCAGACATAAGGGGCACAGTATTTATCGAATTTTAGTAAGTTTGTATTTGGCTGTATGGACCACAAGAGTTTCGGGGTGTTGGTTTGTGTTGTTTTCAGTGCGATTGTGCAATACCAGAGAACAATCAGCAGGGTGAGTCTCCAGAGGCTACAGGAAAACAGACAGCCTGTGGTGTAGTAATGGTTGTTGATGACCATACTTTACTGTTAGTTGTTTCTCATGAAGGGGAGGTGAACTTATCCATTGAGTATTTGCTTAATTACTCACCAACGGCCATAACAGTTTGAACTGCTAGTTTGCCAAAGAAATAGTGCCAGTGTAGGAAGTTAATTTGGTGCAATAGCTTTATTGTTCATGTTATTAATTTCATGTTAATAATAATTTCAACTATTGAGTATGGCATTCATAAAAATAACATAATGAACATAGGATTAGTCTTAAGTGTATCACAGATGTACATTTACATCTCTTTTGGTTAACCTGAAGAACAAATAAGTGTAAACAGATCATATATATGTATCTTTAAGAGCTCAAAGAACACACCTAACACTTTCTTCGGCTTAATACTTCTTAATACTTATAAATAATAATATAAATATGTTAGGTGTGTTCTTTGAGCTCTTAAAGAGGGATGATGATGTGTCTCCCGGTTTACTTGTAAAAGCGCTGAAGAGTTGCATGAAGAGAATTTTACACCAATGTAACTATATAAGTCTCACCACCAATATAAAAACCCCTGATTAGCCTCAAAAATAGAAAGTCAGATTATAATTTGCTTAAAAAAATGCACATTTCTGGGATAAAGACATATAGAGAAATGAGTCAAAGACTAATTTGTATCATAGAGACAGAAATGGAGTTGCTCTAAAGTATAATATAATGAAGAATGCTTTGAGAATAAGTGCTTTGAATTCTGAAGGGTTTCAAAATTGTGGACTATGTATACATAGTTCACCCAGTGTAGGCATAAAAACAATATATTTGTAGCACAGGAGCAAAATACCAACATTGTTGTCACTTTATAAATACTTACATATTGCACTTTGTCTTACAATGTGTAACTGCCGATCCCATTTGGCATTTGTTTGATATTAGGCATTTTATATGTCTGATCCAGATCAGTGGATGTGTACAGATAGGCATTTTTTAAGGGCCCTTTGTGGACTCAGACACAATCTTCAAATGTATCCCATCTAGGTAGCACCAGGAGGGAAGCTTATGAATATTTATGACCATTACTCAAATATCTAGAAGTTCTGTCAGTGAAAGTAAAGTGAAGTGAAGTGAAAGTGAAGTGTTAGCTAGGGTTAGCTAGCTGACTAGAATTAGCACTGTTAACATATGAATATGCTTTAAAAGTCCTCTCAGAATTCCTGGCAGCTTATTTCATGTTGGCGATGTGGATAGGATAAGCAGTGATGATTATGACATTTATGAATATGACATTTAGGAATACATCCTGTCAGAAATATTCAGGCTGTGCCATGTTAGCTTGCTGGCTAACAATATCTGTATGATGGCCTAAAGCCACTCTCATTTATATATATTCATTCCTTCCATGCTCTGTGCTCCGCAGACAGACCTTATTGGGTTAAGTTGAAAGAAGTGGCTTTATTAAGGTGTGTTCGCAAATCAGTCATTAATGTGTAGTCACTGTCTGGCTGCTTTCCACTACCTTTACCACTGCAATTTTCTTGCGAGCAACTGCAAAACAGAAAAAGAGAGACATTTATTTCCTGAGAGACTTAGAGGTTATCTATTGCAGGTTAAAAATAGCTTTTAAAACATAAACCTAAGTTTTAAAAAGTGACCAATTGTGTTGCAATTCTCCAAATGATCGGTTTATCTTTCCTGAGAAAAATTTAATAAACAGAATATCAAAAAAGATTATTCTGAACAAGGAGGGATCTTATAGTCTCTGACAATCACTCAAGACAGAAAAGAAGACACTCACCTTGGAGGTCACTGAAAAATAAAGAAAAAGAAAGAGACATTAAATGTTACATTACATAACTTTAGCACAAATAATAAAAAAAGATTCATAAACTGAGGGAAATGCAGTGTTCTCTTCACCTGCAGTTTACTTCCAGCAGTGACATATACTCTTTGATCTCAGCCTCCAGGTTGGTCTTCACCTCCAACAAGGTGTCATAGTCTTGTTTGTTCTCGGTTATGTTAGCATGAATCTGTTTGAGTTTGAGTTCCAGGTCAGTGATGATTTTTTGGAGCTCTGCTAGTTGTACTGCGTAGCGGGTCGCAGAGTCTTGTAGACTGCCTTCAAGGGACATCTTCTGTGGAGAGATGTTTGAGCAATAATTGTGCATGATTGCTCTCATACATAGCATTTAGGTTAAAAATTACCTGAATAGTGTGGGTATTGAGTCTTTAGGTTTCTAATAATATTTTATTATTTCATCTAAATTGATCTGTAGTACCTCCCATACACATCAGATATTAAGCAGAATTCATAGTTCATGTACTGACTTGTACTTATAAATATGAACAAAAAATATGTATTCATAAGCATAAAAATGAAATGAAAAACAGCACCACAAATGAACAATGTTAGTACTTTGCTGCAAAGATGTTGTTGGCAATTTCAGCTAGAAGTAATAAACTAATGGTTAGAACAATTTGCTTTATGCTTCTTGCATTGTGGTTCAATT
The DNA here is from genome assembly GCA_037577455.1 of Pangasius macronema. Lineage (NCBI taxonomy): Eukaryota > Metazoa > Chordata > Actinopteri > Siluriformes > Pangasiidae > Pangasius > Pangasius macronema. Next base: position 20,223,971 of record CM074955.1, read on the forward strand.
TTGGTGCATTCCCCTTGGCAAATCATCTTAATTCCAGTTTACAAAGGTTCCTCTGATGGACTCGCAATTTCAAAATCCTCCATAAGGTTACAGTGGGATTCAAGTCAGGCAATAGAATCTAAGTGACTTTAACTGTGGCATGGGTGTTGGTACCAGATGCTGATCTCCTGCGTTTTGATACACAACAGTCTCTAGAGTTTACACAGAATGGTGCGAAAAACAAAAAACATCCTGTGTGCCCCTGCTCACCTACTAACCAGTGATTTGAATAAGCTGTAGAATAACCTAATATGACTCGACTATGGGCCACGAAGAAATGATTTTGGCTCCCTGATCTAGAAGGTGCTTGAAGGAAAAAATCTGGATAGCATTATTTCCTCTCTCTTAGTATACTCCTACTGTGCATGAAAGTCATGATAGTTGGCAGTACACTGGTTGGCAGGGATAGAGCTGGGCTTGATGCATCATGGAATACCACTCGTTAAAGCTGAAAAGTGGTATTTTGTGTGATGGAATACCACCTGGAACAATAATCCGTCTGTATTTACATGTTGCTGCAAGCTTGAAAATTATCCTCCTATTTAATTTGCAGGAGGAATAATGACTTTTTTTGTGTTGCAGAGGGAGTCAGCCACTCCATGGACCCCCCAAAATGCAGAATTTTTTAGTAGCGGAAAACAGCTGAAACTATTTACAGAAAATTGTACATGACTCGGGTTTTCTTTGAAGAAAGATTGCATGATCTCACCTGGATAATTATACACACACACGCGGTATATAATTTAATATTTTAAACCATCACTAGACGTGTAAACTGTGATTAAATAGAACATAACGTGTTTGTGTCTGCAGTCGGGCATGGGTGTGTGCCTACCATACTGAGTTGGCTCTGCAGTTCGATCTGCATCTTATGGAGGGAGCTCTTCAACTGACTGAGCTCTGTAGTGTTGTACTCCAAATCCTCAGTCTGCTCGATACATTTATTTTCCACAGCAGAAAGCTATAAAACACAGGGTACTTATTCAAACACCTTCTGAAGACACCTTTCCACAGAAAATGTTTTGCACAAGCAAATGTTTTACTTTTCTTCAGTTCATGCTTATGGTCTGTTTGGTGTACCTTGTTTTGGTACCAGACTTCCTGATCTCTATGATTCTTGGCAACCACAGCCTCGTAGTGTTCTCGAATCTTTGTCAGAGCCTGGTTCAGGTCTGTAGAGGGTGCTCCATCCACAGAAACGTTCACCTGGCCTCCAGCGTCTGCGTGTATCTGAGCTTTCTCCTAAAAGACACAGCAAACATAGCTTCCAGGAGATATACATGGATTCAACATGCATGCCAATTCAAGTCAATTAGAATAGAAGATATCTGTGGAGTATAGACCATGTTATTGTTGAGTCTATCAACATCTTGCATATATCTGGCAGACTTTTGAGTAGTGGAAATCGATTTTTGGGTATGTGTGTGTGTGGGGGGGGGCATTTAGGTAAAGCTAAATCTTTTTATGGACATGATCTAAATGTCAGTAGTAGTCTGTTTCTTTCAGTCAGGAAGAGATCAGTGTGAGATAAAAGAACTAAACAAAAAAGACAAGACCCACAAACAAAATACCAAAATCTAAAGACAGATGTTGTGAATACAAATATGAGGACTTAAATTGGACTTAATACTCAGTTCCTTTACTACTACTATATTTTCTCTCTTTTTTTCATATAACCATGATTGTTATGCATCCACAAACAAGGGAACAGCTAATCACTAATCATACTTCTAAGTGTTGTTGAGGAACCTCATATTAATGATAGTTGAAAGTTTGTTACCAAAAAATAAATTGTGCAACTTTCCTAAAAATGCAAACCGTAACTATGTGACTTCAGTGTATGTTTCATGTCAAGTTAGTGTTTCGTCTGGATGTTACTGCTCTCTTCATATCATTCCACTCAGTGTCATGGTACATTGTGTTGGCGTGTTCAAGTTTTCAGGTACTGTATGTCCATCTGAAAACTCAAAACTCCAGTAGACATTTAAGGTGTAAGACCCACCAGTGAATAATGTCCCGAAAGCTTAAAGCCAGTAAAAAAAACAGCAAATGGATTAACAGTATGTGCAAATAACAATCTCTAAAAAGAAAAAGAGTACGAAATGGAAGTTGTATTTTTTGGAGAAAAGATTTATTTTCTTTTAGTTTGTTGGTCGTTGTATCTGCAACACCTTTTTTTTTTTTAATACTTAATATTTTACTTGTGCCTCTTGTACTTTAATATTTCTGGCACAAAACTTCATAGATTAACCACAGGGTGTTTGCACTGAAACTACCTTTCTGTCTGCCTTGTCCTGAATACAGGACATGTTGCATTATCACATATCATAGTAGATAAATAACTCCAAATTATGGGTATATTTTACAGTAGACCAGATGTGTAATGACCCCACCCATCCTCCTTACCATCTTCTGCCATTAGGGGGCAGAATGAAAATTCTAATCACCAGGAGGAATGGCTTGTCAAACCAGATTCCATCCAGCTTTATCTCCTCTCATTCCCTTTGACCCACATACTGTATGCCTTTTTACTGGTCTGTATACATTATGCTTTTAATATGGTATTGTATGATTTTTATGGCTGTTAAACTCTGAAGCATGAATTTGCCATGCAGTAACAATGACAGTGATTACTCTAAAGTGTTAAACCATAACACTACTTTACTGCGGTTTTAGATGGCAACTATGTCCACTACATATTCAGCCACAGTTTTAGCATCTTTCAGTAACTGTGTTTCTTCTTCTTTCCATATTTCCATGGCATTACTATGATGTTTATGTCCACTGTTATAGTATAAATATGACATTCCTACCATAGTAACCATGGTAACCATTGTCATGGTAAACTATAGTTTGCAAAATATGGCTTTTGTTTGTCAAACAGAAACCAACCAATGGCAAACAGACATTTTCTATCTCATGCAAATTTTATGTAAAATGTAGTATTCTGAAGTAACATGCACAACCACCAGTTTGAGAGCTAATGGAAGGGGAAACTGCAAGCAGAAGAGATTACAGGCGAACGAAAACAACTGAGGGGAAAAAGGAAAACTGCACTGCATTAGTCATACTCTGCTTTCCCTGCTTAGAGACCTCAGTGTTTGGGTTAACTTTGTTGAGCTGGCAGAAAGTAGTAACATGGCCTGTCTAAATTTGAACCTTGTAGCCAGATAATGTTAGTTTACACTATCTGACTCAAGTCACCTTTGAGATTGCGTCTTAGATACACGGCACATTTTTTTGCACCTTATTTAAAGCGATTGTGAATTAAATTTCACTGGGGAAATTCACTTTTATTACATTTACTCAAACTACATATAAAGATTTTAATTTGAATAAAAGTTTTCAAGGATTAAAGTGGGAAGTGGACGAAACGAGCACACCGTGCATTCCAGGTTGTATCTGTGTGGAGTTTGCAGGCAGCGCTGGAATGCCAGGGCAAATATAAAGATGGACACACCTTTCTTTACAGTTAAAGAGATAGACAGAGCACGAGTGAGAATGTGCTGCTGTGATAGCTGGCTTCACTGGGGCTTCAGCAAAGCTTAAAAAACCTTTGGAATGGTAAAGAACCATATCCTATAACAGGAAAAAGTCTGAGCATTATAATACAAGATTTGAGACTTAAGACTGAAGACTTAAGAATTGTCAGAATGTTATAAAACAAATTGGTCATATCACAGAACAAAACTTGGAAAAGATATTGGTGGGGGTATGAGGAAACAAATGACAAATGTCTGTACCTCCTCATGGTTCTTCCCAAGAAGGATGTGTTCCTCCCTCAGGCTTTCATACTCTATCTCCAGAGTTGAGCGGGCTAGGGTTAATTCATCCACGACCTCCCTGATGTGGGCAATGTCCATCTCCACCCATGTACGGATGCCTAGCTCTAACTCATACCTAAAGTGAGTAAAGGATCAGTAATCGAATAAAATCTGGAAAATAAGGCAACTACACGATTATTCTAAATGCAAGCATTTTGTTCACGTACTTGCTTTTTAAATCATCAGCAACAAGACTGGCGTTTTCAATATTTAGGCCAGCCTCACCATTGGACTTAGAGATGCCCTGAATCTGGAAAATTAAGAAAGTATTCTCATCATTGTCAGCCAATATTGTTTATACAAGGGACCCTTGTGGGATGTTAAAGTAGAGCAGCTAAAGGAAAATAAATTAATAAACAAAACATTGTCATTTTAGAGCAGGGGTATAGAATCTTATTTGCAGTCGAATACTGACACGTTCCTGATTAACTGAAACAAAAATATGCAGTCACACTGGCTCTTATACAGATAAGATACCTAAGATGCCTACTCTTACGTGAGTTACATTTGTAGCATATTTTCATTTAATTTCAATCCTTTTTATCCTTTTGAAACAGCCCTTTAAGCTATTTAAAATTTAGCTATTGCCTTTTCAGTTTGTGTAGCAGGTAGCAAGTTTAGCAATATGACTATATGGATCATTCATACTTTGCAAATTCTAAAATATGAAAGGCAAGTGAAAAAGACCACAGAGAGAAGCTTAAAGAAAAGCAATATTCAACCAAAGGGTGATTAGTTAAGGATGATTAGAACAAATAAACCTGTCAGTACAATGTGAGTAAGACAGTAAAATATAGCAGCTCTGATAGACAAAGTGACATTTTTACAAAAACACTCTTAAATAATTTTTTTAAACAATGATCAGTGAATTTGACTGTGCAATGTAATATCAGAGGTTATATTAAATGGAAGACACAATATATGCAATGGGGGTTTTGGGTTATATTTACACCAGGCATGTGTGTGTAAATGTATGCTACTACATGAGAAGAAAATGGTGCTGTCTCTTGCAGCTTGGTTTACAATTGCCAGATTTAAGTTCAAGTTACATTACAATGTTACAATCTTTTCTACATGATCCGATCCACCTTTTTTTTTTTTATCTTACCTGGTCTTGTAAGCTTTTAATAGTGGCCAAGAATCCTGCGTACTCATGAGATGGCACAGTACGGCTTGCACACCACTCATTAATCTTCCTCTCCAGTTCAGCATTACTACTCTCCAGAGAATGCACCTTCTGTATAAACGATGCCAGACGATCATTTAGATTCTGCATGATGGCTTTTTCATTGTCTGAAATGTGAAAAGTGAAGCCATCAGCAGGGTTGGATTGCCAAGAAGATCCACAAAATAACTCAGGCCTGCAAGATGAAATGCGGGTTCCTTGGCCCCCGGCACCTCCATACACACTGAGTGTCTTGGGGCCATAGCTTTTAAAGGACGAAGGCATGTCGCTTTCCTGGTGGAGTCCTACTGAAAAGAGTAGATGGAACTAAAGTGCCTCTACTTGCATATTGTGTTTAAGTAACTGGTAAGGATTTGTAGGTAGAGTCTTGCATATGATAGGACAGGTGTATACCCTCACATTTCCATTTATGGCAGTATATACCCACATTTTCTTGCAACCAGTGACATGATAAAATCACAGATGGCATCTGTATCCATCATCATGAACCTGTACAAAGTTCACTTACTCAATTTCACCAGTTTTGTAACTTTTTCAAGATGTGTATCAAACTTTGGGCATGCAGATTTTTTAGAAACATTTTCCTCAGAAAACTACTCATCCAACCAGTTGGGAGGGAAATATTTATCTAAAATGAGCTTTCCAAGAGCAGATAAAACCATGCAGGGTATGCAACGTAACATTTGCGCTTTCTATGGCAGCAATACTTCATCTTCTGTGCAGAGGTCAAATATGTTTTATTCATTGGTTGTGGATCCTGAAAGATAAAACTGTTTCACTCGGTGTATTGATATGTATTGATCATATAGTACGTTGATGTGAGTAAGCCTTATGAAAATTTTGGCCACTGGGCCATTGTTAGAGGACTGTGCTGCAACTAATTTCAAGCAACAGCTTTTTTGTCTGCTACCAATAACATGTTTAAAAAGTATTTATGTCTAGCCAGTACTTATTCCAATATATGTCCAAGATAAAGAGTGCAACGAGCTACCTATATCTGTTCCAGACTTATTAAACTCCTACTGGATTATAAGGCTGGAATATGTGCCTCTTCTTTATTTGACCTGGTTTAAATTTTTTTGTGTTTGCACAGGGGGTGTGACATTTAGAATCTGCCCAGTGCAGTGTTTTTTGCCGAACCCATTTTGGTCCAAATATGTGCTTGTGATATCACCTACTGAGAAAGCCTCTTAGCACAGATGCAGTGCCAAATTACCATTTTCTGACTTCACTATATATATACAGAACATTAAAACTACCTGCCTAATATTGTGTAGGTCCCCTTTGTGCCACCAAAACAGCTCTGAGCCTTCGAGGCATGGACTCCACAAGACCTCTGAAGGTACGCTGTGGTTTCTGGGACCAAGACGTTAGCACCAGATCCTTTAAGTAATGTACGTTGCGAGATGGGGCCTGCATGGATCTGACTTGTCCAGCACATCCCACAGATGCTAGATCTGCTTGAGATCTGGGGAAATTGTTGGCTAAGTCAACACATTGAACTCTTTGGCATGTTCCTCAAATGATTCCTGAACAACTTTTGCAGTGAGGGAGGGCGCGTGATCCTGCTGAAATAGGCCTCTGCCATTAGGGAACATTGTTGCCATTAAGGGGTGTACTTGTTCTGCAACAGTGCTTAAGTAGGTGGTATGTGTCAAAGTAACAACCACATGAATGCCAGGACCAAGGTTTCCCACCAGAACATT
>CM074955.1:20247614-20261453 GCA_037577455.1 Pangasius macronema
AACTTGAAGACTGTAAATATCATTCCAGCTATAGGTAAGTTAGTATACAGTCTATACAGTCTTACAAGGTGATGATGCTTCCTGTTGTATTCTTTCTGCAAACATTTACAAGTCAAGTTTGGAGGCTAGCTGATCTCATATCATTTGACCATTAACTGTCTTTTCCCTCAAATGTGCACTTTTACAGGCCTGAATGTTCACAGCATGCTGAAACACGAGAGTCTGGTNAACTTGAAGACTGTAAATATCATTCCAGCTATAGGTAAGTTAGTATACAGTCTATACAGTCTTACAAGGTGATGATGTGTCCTGTTGTATTCTTTCTGCAAATTAACTGTCTTTTCCCTCAAATGTGCACTTTTACAGGCCTGAATGTTCACAGCATGCTGAAACACGAGAGTCTGGTCCTCACGCTGGAGGCTGTGAAGTTCCTAGAAAAGAAGTTGCTGTGGCACGACTGTCGCTTCTCAGCGCTCTACCCTTTCAAACTGCCCTATAGTGACATGCCTTAAACGTCAATGTATTAAAAAAACATTTATTTCATAAACAATGATCTATATGCCATTCATTTCAATCATACAACTCACAGGACAGGGAAAACATGCATTAATAAATAAAAACCTTAAAAATTAAGGTGGCAGGGATGTTAAAGTCATTTGCTGTAGTTACATTACATGTAGGTTACTTTTGCAGGAATGATTCCATTTGCCAGATCATGTCGGATTTCCCACCGTAAAGCAGAACGCTTCTTCTCTGTAGGCACCACGTATGCGTTTGGGACGTATGTTCTCTGAGGCTTTGGCTGTAAATAATTACACACAAAAAGTGTTCATAAAACCACGTTCTGCAGGTGATTGATTAAAAAAAAAGAGCAGTTCTTTTGATACAACAATGAATCATCTGGATGTAACTTACAGGTGGAGGCTGGTATGCGAGTTGTTCCTGAAGATTTAAAAAAAAAACAAAAAAATGAGTGGGTTAGTCACATGATATCGTATTTAAAAAAAAAAAAAAAAAAAAAAAAAAAAAGAAGAAGAAGTAATGGTACCCTGATGGCCCAGTGTAGCTCTTTCCTGCGCTTCTCTCCAGGGGGCTTAAACATCTCCCAATCCTGCTTGTACTGGAAATACCTGAGTGGGAGGAAAAAGAAAATACTTTTTTTTTTTTTTAAACATATGACCAATATATGGTCAAAACACTTACATATATGAGAATATTGATGCTGTTAGTCAAAACTCTTACTTTGCGACAGGATCCGTTTTTTTCAGGTTTCTTGTGTGTGGGTGATCCATAACTGGACGAATAACTAAGAGACAATTGTTAATAATTATTTAAGGCTAAAACGGAAAACAGATTTTTACCTTGTAATGTGCTTTAAGTATTCAACAAAACACTACAGGAATTTATTATTAGCACTACTAATTCAGGAGGCTTTACTAAGGAAGACAACATTACAACTGTGTAGAAATAAACGTCTATGTCCAATTTACATATATGAGGAGGACCTGATTGGTTCACTTGAAGCAGAGTCTGCCAAATGCCATAAATGTAAATGTAAATGTCCAATTTATGTAGTACAGAAAATTCAGAACGTATTTTTTGCACATGGCTCCAGTTACTCTTGACTTATTAACAGATTTTCAGCTTAAAATTACTATTGGGACAATTTAAATCACTGAGTATGGATCAAAACCTATTGGAGATGATTCAAGAGTATTTTAAAATCTTACAGGATTTGGGACGAGGTCTGAGGTCGTTCTCACTGCGCGATCTCATCTAATAAAAACAGTAAGAGCATTTTTCATCAGCGAACACGTAATAAAACTGGCAGAAATTGCACCAAAAGCATAGCATGTCTGCATCATCAGTACAGAGCAGTGTTCGGCACAGTCAGCCCCGATGTTCCACCTGCACAGGCTATTTTGATGGTGGGTGTCTGTACTGACCATGCCTTTGATGTAGGCCTGAAAAGCACTGGGCAGTTCCTCTGTTGCAGAGCTGTGTCTGTCGCTGTAGCTGCTCGTCTCTTCACTCTCAGAGTACGATTCATGTCGCCCGTGAGGAGCAGACACACGTAGTTGCTGTAAGCGCTCTTCCAGCTCACTTACTGGCTCTAAAAGAAAAAGACAGAGAGAGAGTCTTACTTGAAGTGCAGTTTGTAAAAGCAATGTTCATCTCCAGCAGATGCCATCAGCTGCCAATTCATCAGAGCTTAATTGCTTTAATTTTATTGCCTTCACATATTTTGCACTAACTGAAGGACCTTCAGCAGAGGGTTGAAGAACTAGGCCTGAATAGTATTGGCCTAGCTACATCAACTGGTTCCATTAGGACAAGCCAGTACTTCGGCAATGGGAAATTATTAGAGCATCACGGTGACTGAAACCCAACTACACTTATGAAGAGCTTGATTAACTGAAGTAACTGAAAACACACACACACACAGATGAAGTTCAGAAAAGTTACCCACGTCTAAAAAGATGTGACTTTACTTGCTTTGTCTTCCTGAAATCTTGCCTCGCATGTCCATCTTCAGTCCTGTGATCCTTTACTGTTGTCGTATATTCATTAAGTCTTATATTAAATGCATCATTGTTGCACATACGGAATGTTTCAACATCTTCCCAGTCTTCACTACAAAATGCCACGTTTCGCTTGTTTGTTCTTGTGACCTGGAGATGAACGCTACTGGTGGCTTTCTCTTCACTAGCTGGAAGAGTAACACTTTCTGCAGAAGGAGGAAGTGTTTGGCAATCCTCAGGGCATGTAGTAAGAGCCCTCAGTCTGTCCTCATCATGAACACGGTCGGTGTAATTGTACACTGTGCTATCACTGGCAATAAAAGAATCAAAAGGGGTCCAATCATCTCTATTTAGTGGCAGGGAAGGAATTTGTTGCTCAGCCACGTCTGAAGAAAGATGGTCTCGATACCAGGACAGATTGGGGTCATCCTGAGTGTAAAGGGCATTGGGGTATTCAGTGTCTAACGCCAGGCTAAACAGACTGCAGTCATCTGCAACATCCACAGCATCCAGGTCATCTTTAGGGGAGTCTGATTTATAGGTTCCATAGCCGGAAGTTAAAATGCTCGCTGTAAGGCTGCACACACTGCCATGGTACTCCTCAGCATTTACTCCATTTTCATGTGGATCAGCACTACACTTCCAAATTTGCTCAGCAGAGCCATTGCTTTCTCTGTGCTTGGTATGTACTTGGTCAGCCCACTCTGCTTCATCAGTGCTATCAACATTTACCAATATGGCACTCTTACTGCTCGAATTTGAAAGTGCTTCAGCCATAAAAGAAATTCCCTCTTCTGGATATTGCTTCTCCGTATACGTCTGTCCTCCTGTCTGTTCATCATTCATCACCGGTTCCCTCATGTCATCTTGGTTCACAAAACAAGTTTTCCATTCTTCATCTCTCACAAATTTTTCTCCTTCTGGTTCATCACCCTTCATTACACTCTGGCTAAACTCCCTAGCAAAATATTCTATTTCCTCTTCACTCTCCAGATCTTCGCTTTCAGACTCCTCCTCCGAACTCCTGTTCATGTTCTTGTCATTACCAAAATACTTGCTTTGTTCTTCCTTATTGTTTTCTTCCACCTCTTCATCTGTATCACTTTCTTCCTCATTACTTTGACCTTCTTCATTTCCAGATTTCCCAAATTCAGCACACAAGTTCTCAATCATTAGGTGTTCAATGTCTGACATTTCCTCTCCAGCACACCCTTCCATGATATGATCTTCACTCTCTTCATCTTCAGTTCCCAGTTTACAACTTTTTCTCTTCTCTTTGCCTTCATCGTTTTCCTTTCCTGGGGTTTTCACACTGCTGTCATCATGCTGACTCACCTGTTCATCTCTTAGCTTTCCTGAGTCCTCATCCTTACTTTGCTCCTTAACACAATACTGCTTATCTTCTTTGTTTTTGCAGTCATCACCCTCTTGCAGCTTTTCTCCAGTCTGTTCATCTACACTGTCGTCTTTCACATACCGTCCCTCTTCTCTGTTAATTTCCTGCTCGTAGATTCCAAGCTCTGTCTCGATCCTGTTATCCTTTACAAAACACTCTCCCTGGTCTTCACTTTCCTGGTCAGTCCAGAAAGAGGAGGACAGAGATTCGTTATCCTCTTCATACGTGTTTTCCAAGTGGCTGTAATACGCTTTATACATCCTGACGATTCCTTTCGTACTACATTCAAACAAACAAAACAAAAGAACATTCGCTGAGCCTTGGCAGATGGTCGCCAAGGAGGTGGAGTGACTGTAAGAAGATTAGCGCTGATAATCAAGCTCTCCATCCTGAAGAGATCCTAGATCTACAGCACCACATGGTGGCCGCAAGGCTCCATGACATTCGCTGAGTACACTGACACACACCGGTCANATGCTGCTAAACTTACCAGAGTCCTCACTGTAGGTAGACTCATCACACACCTGAGAATGTCCCCTATGCTTCCTGGAGGGAAAAAGAGCTGAATTATTTAGCTGAAAAGTTCTAGACCTAAATCTGACACTGACACACACACACACACACTCCCATCTTTTAATATTCTCTTTCCTACAAGTGGGTGATATGGCATATCACATATCATTTTACAATAATTTAAGACATGTAGTGTTACCCATGTCACTTTCAGTAGGTATACATGAATCTGTTCATTATCTCACTATTCTGCTCTCATTACGTACACACACACACACACACACACACACAGTTGAAAGGAAATGTTTGCATTCCCCATTGTTTTTTCGAAAGGGGTGGAAAATTTGAATTAAATGTACCATGTCCTAAGGTTATGCTGACTTCTGCACGTGTATAATATACTATGTAATGTAATTATTTGGGATGTACATCAAAGAATCTGCTTTCTTGAGAAAAACGTTTTCACTTCATTGCCTTTAAAGACAGAAAACATACCTAAGCACTTTTCTCTTGAGAGCTGGTTTTGTATTAGTGTGAAGGTCTCGCCGGGGCCTGTCAGGTTCCCTGGCACCCAGGACTGAATGGTAAATGTCAGAGGACGCGTCCTCGACCTGAAGCCTGTGAGGAGCTGTAGAGGGTCTGATGCATCCGGGAGCCACTGAGTGCTTTATGTAAGAGTCACCATGCCCCAGGTTCACAGTGTCACAGTTTTCATCATTAAACGTTGACGTCAGAACCTTGAACATACACATAAAGCATTAGAGATGATAAATATTTCATGTTTGATGTAAAGTCACATTTAAAAACATGTATTGTGGGTATTGTCCACTGCAATGTGTTCACAAAGACTTTTTGGCGAATCAGGGGCACAATCAATTTTAAGTGATGTGTATTTTTGCTTACTTGACATTTCTGTGCCAAGCCTTTAGTTATCCTTATAGATCAGGTCTAGATTACGGCTTGTGCAATATTTACTTTTCCCTGCTATTAAATCATCCAGAACTTATAGCTATTCAGTTTTATGATTAATTCCCTGGCAGTACCTGATTCCCCCTTCATGTGTATTATGGAATAGGCTTACGGATATTTTTTTTTTTGGTGAGACTTTAGGACTTTATAGCATATTGTACGGCACAAAAGCTCACAAAGGGGAGTTGGAATTCAGCACAACTAATATTAGCCATGTCAAACATACACCGATATATTTTATTTCTCATGAAGGAACGCATTCTCCATGCACCTTGACAAAAAACAAGAGCATGTGTTTGGAAAAGGGGACGGGGCTTCCACACAGTGTCAGTTGATACCTCCTGTTTTTATTATAGAGATGAAGATTGCTCTTTTGCAAAAGTTCAGTTTCAGGGCCTTGATGATGGTGTTTTGATGGATATTAAAAGTTCGTTGTGAACAGAGCTTCAGTAAGCACATACCTGTCTGTGCTGATCTGCTGCCCTACTGCCAGGGTAAATGTAGCTGTACTTGGAAGCAGCACTGGGGACCTGGACTAAAGAAATAAATAAACAAACAAAAGTTTCAAAGAGCCATCTAATTCACTCCGAGTTGTATTAGTGATGCGAACACCAACCTTTCTCTTTAGTAAACGCTGGTGGACTCTTGCATGAGCTGCTGCGAGATTTTGGCGAGCTCCACTCAGCCGAAGTGCTGCTCTTGGACTTTTCATGATGAATCAGCAAGTCAAGATCTGTAGCCAGGTATATATTAATAATAACTGTTATTAAGTAATCTATTAATATGTATACACATCACACAATCTTGCCCTTTGATCATATTAATACAAGTACTATTAGGGCACTGAATTGTGCATGTATCCTAAACTCACAAGGATCACAATCACATACACTGTCCCTTCTGTTCTTTAACAGTTTTAACACAACTCATACAACATTATTACTTTTTGCTCTAATCCCACCGTAAGACAATTATAATGGGAGCTTTCAGAACATACAGGAATACAGCTTCCTATATGTCGATCTGCCTCCACTCTCTCATCAGGTGGATATACAGTAACAGACAGAAGAGAGATATGGAAGAGAGATTTTTTTCCTTGCTCTAATGCCACTTCGCATAAAATCCTTACAGGTGATCATCAAACTTTCTGCTCTGACAATCCACAGATCCACTTGAGAATCACAGCTCGTGTGCGAGTCAGGAAAGGTGACTTTTTACTACCCAAACTCACAGATTCACGTATTATGATGGTTTCAGGGAGAAGCCAAGTTAACATTAAAAGGGCCTTTTAAAAAAAAAACAACAAAACCAACAAACACAAAAGCTCACCTCGTTTGAAGTCACGCAGTCTTTGTTTCGGTATGTTGGTGTATCCAAGCGCAGCCAACTGCTCTTCGATTTCTTCCTCTGAGAAGTCGAGGCTTTCCATTTCCTAGGATGAATTAAAAAATAAAAGCAAAGAAACAATCTTTCCTGTTACGTGTGTTGTAGTAGAACAATACAGTGCTGTAGATAGTCAGATAAATTACTGTTTATATCTTTATGCTGGAATACAAATCGGTTAAATAACTAAAAGCTGAGATAGCTAGTTAAACTTCCCCAATCAGACCCGTGGTTCTTAAAGTGGAGTCTGGGGAAACCCAGGGATTGTATTATTATTATTATTATTATTATTATTATTATTATGGAAATCACCCAGTGTCCATTTATTATACTTCACTTCAACTGAATAGGTTTAATCCAAACCTAAATAACTGCAAAACAAGTAAGCAAAGAAACAGAGTTGAATGTAGAAGCAATTTAAAATAATAATAATAATAATAATAATAATAATAATAATAATAATAATAATAATGCTTTCTTTGAGTAGAAAGTGAAGGAATAAAAAGCTCTATTTAACTAATGAAGTTAATATTTGGGTTGTGTTCATGAAATAAATAAATAAATAAATGATTCACTTTTCTTTATAAAACGTGAAGGGGTTCTTTTTTTTTTTTTTTCTTTTTTAAATAATTAAAGTCTCCCTTTCTGCAAAAGAAGAAATCTCGGGAACCTGACAACAAATCAACACTGGCCGAGCTAGCTACATTTAACCTTAGTTTGGAGCTGGCGAGAGTGAAAATAAATAAAGTAACTACCTGTCGCTATATATTTAAAACCCCAAAAAAGAAACGAGGCCAATTTTATTACCTTTTCGTCCAGCAAAATGTTTTCCCCAGCGTCAAGACAACGGAAGGCAGTTACAAGAAGCTTTGAAAATGACGCCCTTCCTTCTAACCACAGCCCAGAGAGTCCTGAGGCGTTTCCAGGGCAACAGCGCCGCCTGCAGGCCTGGAGACGCACCGAGCCTCTACAGCGGGGGTGGTATTGTTTTAGGAACAGTATTTATTATTATTTTTTGTAATAATCGTACACCAATTTAAATAGCAAAATTCTTAGAACAAATTTTGTTTTTGCATTCATCTGAGAATGAACGCAAAGCTGTACTGATACGCTAGAGTCCGTCATAATTATTAGTGTGTTGTGGGAAGTTTTTAGCAGTCTGTACCCACAGGTATTAGCAGAAGGCCCTGACTCCGCCCTCTTTCCGCAGACCACCAATCGCGTTTCGGCGCTGAGTACGTCCTCATGAATAAACATGAATTTTAATAGTGCCTCCAGCATCTCGGCGCACCGTGGGGTGCTTCAGTGCAGGAATATTGACAGAAAAAGCTTGGACCCCCAAATAGGACTTTTTGCGTTCTCCGAGACATCAAGGAGACCATGGCGTACGCCAGGACTCTCCGAGCCTCCTTACTGGTGATTTTACTGCAAATATTCCTCATCTGTTCTGCTCAGGTAAGTTNATACTGACAATATATAAACTAACAATACTGAAATATAACCTGTAAATATAACCTGACAATACTGCATCATACTGCTATATATACTGACAATATACAAACTAACAATACTGAAATATAACCTGACAATACTGCATCATACTGCTATATATACTGACAATATATAAACTAACAATACTGAAATATAACCTGTAAATATAACCTGACAATACTGCATCATACTGCTATATATACTGACAATATATAAACTAACAATACTGAAATATAACCTGTAAATATAACCTGAGGCACAGTAAAGTCAGGGACTTTATATTAAAATGAATTAAATGAAATTGAATGCTTTTTTTTTTTATTTACCTTAATTTTGTTTTTTGTTTTTTTTTTTTAACTTAATTAACTTAATTTTCTTTAACTTAACTATAGCCTAATTATATTTTTGGGGGGATATTTTTCTCCATTTTCTTTTACATCAGTGTCTGTGTGGTATGGAACATCACCAGAGTGTTACTAAAGCAGTGAAGGGGTAATAATAGCCTGATCTGCAGTTAGGTTTGCTGTGTCAAAGTGAATTTCTGTAAAATATGATGCTTATGGCTCAGATATGCTTTGATGATACCATTGTTGGGAAACTCAGGGGAATAAAGCTTTCAAATATTATGAAGAACTTTACCAAATGATGATTGTGTGTGTGTGTGTGTGTGTGTGTGTGTGTTTTTAGAGGGGCCCGGTTGGTCCCAGGGGGCTACCCGGCCCTCCAGGTTTTCCTGGCATCGATGGCATTGATGTAAGTCCTACTTTGGACATTTTCTTCAACATCTTCTCTTTTATCCAGACCTTTATTTCAGTGCTTAATTTTCAGAACAAACAGTTCATCACAAGTGAGACATCTTTCTCTGTGACATGTCATTTACGTTTGTTTGTTTGTTTGTTTGTTTGTTTGTTTGTTTGTTTGTTTTTAGGGAGAGAGGGGTCCAGGCCCTGGTTCAGATGGTCCTCCAGTAAGTAGCTGATCAAGTTGTAGTTGAAGACAAATTTCTGCCTATCTGCCATGTATACATCATAACATTTCACACGTTACTCTTCATTGTATCGTAGGGCCAAGATGGAGACAATGGAAAAAACGGTTCTAGTGGACTACCAGGAAAAGCGGGAGAAGACGTAGGTTTTATTACTCATATTTTTTCCGCATTTCTTTTAACATCAGTTGATAACGGTGTTGAAAGCTCTTCATCGCTGACCAATACCTCTAGTGGCAGGAAGCAGATGCTCTATAAAGCATACAGACTTTGTATAGTTCCTTCTTTGGCCCCAAGGAAAAAAAGGGGGGAAAAAAAGCTCATGAAACTTAAAAAAACATGGTGGACATCAATTTGGCCATTTAGATGAAGAGAGTGAGAGGAAAGAGAGAGGAGAGAGAGCGAGCCCCATGTGGACTTCATGCAGACAGAAGCCTTTTTGTGTGTAAGGAGGAAGGCTGTGGGTCTGGACAGCCACTGCTTTGGATGGAATGGTGCCTTATGCTAAGCGAGACGAGACAAAATGCGAGGATCATACGACAGACGCGACCGGTATTACGAGTGATAATTTCTTCTCTAACTCTCATTAGTACATTTTTTTTTGATTGCTTGAGATGTGCATAATCATAACAATAGATAAGAATAAACTAGTTTATTCTAACCACTATTTATATTTATGGGCTGTAGGCAAATGAACATATTTTTGGCGTATCTTAGACTTTTTTGTGTTCAGTTGCTGTAGTGCTGAAACCTGCTTTGCTCCTTATATACCGAAGTGGCGATGGGCGGAGTCAAATACACAGAGGCTCCAGTACCCATTTGTGAATCAGAGACTTGTCAGAAATTTTTTTCAGAACTCACAGACACCTCTGACATCTCGATATCAAATATTTAATTTGACTTCAGTATTGTGATGGCAGCCTTTAGACTTTAATTCCATTTGGCATATTTGCACAATTGCATATTTACAATCTATGGGCCGTATTCAGAGTTGATGACTTAAATCGGAAACCTGAGTTTATAAAATAGGTCTATCTATCTATCTATCTATCTATCTATCTATCTATCTATCTATCTATCTATCTAGCTATCTACAAAAAGTGTTCTGTATTCAGGTGCTTAACTTCGTTTTCTTGAAGTATTATTAAGTATTCTTGAATAAATTATTCTTTATAATTATTATTTTTTTTAATGTGTTTATTTTATTTATTTAGTAAGGTATGTCAGGGCAGGATAGCTTCAACTGTCTGTCAGCTGATCTTTATAGAATAGTCCTAGTCATGATAATGACATCATTTGCAGTCTTTACAAATTTGTCTCAGTTTAGCAATCTGAGATCCACTCACACTAATTGTGTGCCAGCCTATAAAATAGCACTTTGAAAGTACACAGAGTAGCTAACAGCTGATTCTATTATTATTATTATTATCACATATTAAATATTATGGAGTGGGAAGGGTGAGAAAGACTGCTGATTGAGGTTATGTAAATGAGATGTTCTACAAATTGTCAGACACTAGCTTTGGATGTAATGTAGTTCCTTGTTGAAGTGGATATCATGCAGGAAAAAAGCACAAAAAGCACAGAATTGGGAATAACTGAGATACGCCTCTCCTTTTCCCAAGCTCCGCCCCATGCATACGTCTATCAAGCAGCGTCTAGGTTCATATATGAAGTCTGAATGCTGATTTCAGCATCGACTCCACCTTACATGCATTTAGCTACACTCTAAACATGGCCTAACATAACATATGAATACATGTTATGTTAACCTCTTAAACCCCCAGAACCCATCCAGACTCCTCTTCATTACTCATCTAAATGCATACTATAGCTTTCCTACTGAGTTCAGTGTACATACTAAGTAAGATGAATAACTGAATATTAAGCCAGGAGGTTAAGGGGTTATACAGTTGTCTTGTCTGTATAAATCCTTGCCGTAGTATAGCAGTTTAGTTCTAAGCATCAAACTATACTCTCAGTGTGCAGTCAAATAAGAGATCATTTGTACATATTCTACATTTAAAACATATATATTTTATTATTATAAACTGCAGTTGGCTGTGTTTATTTCCTCAGGGAAAGACTGGGAATGTTGGAGATCCTGGCCCTGTTGGGCCCGTTGGACCAAAAGTAAGTCACTTGTTATAAACTCAGAAATCCGTTTTATGGAGAAGATGGACATATTCTGAGTCGTCTCATATTTATTGGATGTCTTTAGGGTGAACCTGGTGATCCTGGACTTAGAGGAAACCCTGTAAGTAAACAAAATTTCCACACATTCCAGATTCTCTAACTTTCTGTAAATGGGCATATTTTGCATTTTCTCAGTTTGTTTTAATTGAGTTAACCTGTTTTATTATCGCATCAGTGGTCAAGCCATGTACATGTGCAAATTATGTTTCTCTCTGTATTATTTATTAGAATTTTTTGTATATATTCTTATTATATTATATCCTATGATGTAAATATCATAAGAATATAAAATCAGAAAACAAAAATTTAAACACTTGGTCATCTCTCATATACTGCTATTAAAATCATGACAGATTTTCTCTTCATTATTTAATGTAATTGATTAATTATATAATTATACACTTATTACACACTGTGTAGTAATAAATTATATCTTTAATGGTTAAAACGTTTGCACATGTAAAGTCACTGTCAAGAAATAATTCAGGACTGGGACATGACTAAGTCTAAAACAAAAGAGAAATATGAGATCCCCCGTGGAGAGGATGGAGAACCTGTAAGTTTATCCTTTTTGCTACCTTTTTATTACTGATAATTACTACTAATTAATTTATCTCTTGTAGTCACTATGCCACTTTTTAAATGACTTTTTATCTTTCCCATGATTTGCATGTTTCCGGGGAAGGGTGCAGATGGAGAGGATGGATTGCCAGGAGAATTGGGCAAAGCTGGACCTCCCGTATGTAGCCTATTAAACATTCCTAGTGTAACCAACAAGCCTACTAAACAAGGCTATGTTAATGCTGTGTGTGATGCGTCATAGGGGAGCCGTGGATTGAGAGGGTCTGTTGGCCTTCCAGGACCAGCTGGACCGAGAGTAAGTCCTGCTAAATATGTTTATATATACATTTTCATACTACAGTGTCATCCATGTTTACAGACTAAAAACATACGAGTTTCAGTTCCTTCTAATTACGTGTAATGAAGTTATTCGTCTCAGTGTGAGCATTGTTAAACCTGAGAATGTTTCTCTCTATTTGAAACTCTTCTTAGGGCCCCCCTGGTGTTTGGAATGGTGAAGGATTGGTAAGAAATTGTTACGTTAAAACGTTTCAGCTGAAACAAATGACAGCTTCAGTCTCATCGATGTCATAAAGTTGTATAATCATTATGTTTGTCTGTCTTGTTGATATCAAAAGACAAAAGACTACTGTATTCATCTTTAAGGATTGACCTGACTATGGAAAAGCGTGCGGCGTGTTTTGTGTCACGTGTTAATGTCTTAATCACGGTTTTGATTCTGTTTTGCAGTGTCTTAATTCCTGCACACGTGGACTGACTGGCTATAGTGGACTACCAGGAATGAAGGTGAGTTGAACTTAAACGAAAATATGACTAAATGCCGAAGCTAGGCAAATCGTTTTGTTTACCAGATAGGGGAGGATTCTGATGTTGTTCTTTGTTAATCCAGGGCCACAAAGGTATCAAAGGTGAACCTGGAGAACCAGGAAGACAAGGACATAAGGTAACAGCTATAAAATGGCTTCCTGTATGTTTGACAGGATTTCAGGTTTGAAGAATTACACACTCCAGGTTTGATGCTACGGTATAAAGTCATAAAATTTACCTGCAAAACATAAGCCCGGACACAACATATAAACGTCCAGTCAACGTTCGATTTGCTGTCACAGTACTGAGCAGGCTTTGAAAAAAAAATCCATGTTGAGATTAAGCGTAGAAGTTGTGGATGAGTTGATTAGAAGTACTATTGCTCATATTTTCTCTTAGGGTGAAGAAGGAGAACAAGGGCTCTCTGGAGAACCTGGAGCACAAGGAAAAACTGTAACATGCTTCTCATGGACATATTCTTAAGAAATTATATCTAGTTATAATTTTAGCCGTTGTTAAATTTACTATCGTCATTTACAATCCTTGTTCTTTCAACCACTGTGAATGTGTGTTGTAATTTTAGGGTTCACAGGGACTAAGAGGGATCACTGGTTTGATGGGTTCTAAAGGTGACAGGGTAAAGACGAACATATTTAATGCTTCATAATTAAATACTTTAATAGGTGGCTGTTTTACCATAAAACGTCTGCAAACTTTCTCAAATAGGGCCTTCGTGGGATAGATGGTGACGTGGGTTCTCAAGGCATTCAAGGAGCTCCTGTAAGTATCAGAATCTGTTGTTGTTTCGAATGTTGTTTTTGTGCCCTAATGAACCTGTCTATGCGTTATCATGATATCTTTATGCGATGATATCAGGATAAACACTTTTCCAAACCTGAGTATTATAAATCCAATGTGAAATTCAGTGAAATAATGAACATCTCTTTAGGGTGACCGAGGGCAAAGAGGAAAAGTGGGTGAGACTGGACCAAATG
>CM074955.1:20275820-20287006 GCA_037577455.1 Pangasius macronema
AAACAAGATCAGGGTTTTGGAATGGCCCAGTCAGAGTCCAGATCTAACTCCAATCAGTAATCTGTAGGGGACCTGAATATGGCTGTACAGGAGATACCCGTACAGGAGATACTGTCTAAAGAAATACTGATCTAAAGAAAGAGAAAAAATCTAAAGGTGCTGCAACCAAGTATTAGTTTAGGGGTGTTCGCACTTATGCAACCCGGTTATTGTACAGTTTTCATTTTTATTCCCTAAAATAATTCTTATTGTTTTTCACTTTAATTTATAGGTTGCAATTTCACAATAAAGACAGAAAACTTGCTGGCACAATATATCTTGGTTTCTTTTCTTTCTTTTTTTTTTTTAAACATCACAAAAACCTGGCATTTTAACAGGGGTGTGTAGATGTTTTATATCCACTGTAGCATAATTCATAGCATTGCTTTTTGCTGTTATGCCCATAACTACACTTTTGACTGGACTTACCAGAACCTGAATGCCCTCTTTGGCCACCAAGTTGGCATCGTACGTCGCCTCACACACTCTAACAACTGTTGTCACACCATACTTCTTTAGTTCCTGTTGAAGAACCAGTGTGAGAATGAAGAATGGTTTAGTTGCAGGGAAATTTCATAAACAAGCAGCCTCACAACTGAGCATTTTGGCAGAGGTTCCCAATAATTTCTGTCAAGGAACATGGTGCCCTTTTCTCACAGGTAACTTTAGAGTATGATAAATAGTAGCATTTGACCGGCATTTGAGGGAAACCTCAACCAAAACCTAGATTTAACAAAAGTGCAAAGTACATTGCTCAAAAAGGCTCACCTCAATGAATTTGTTTAAGGTGGCATTGGTAGGATTGTGGGTGATGAGGAACCTCATGTTTTTATATGTGATCTCCACGGGGGCAGGTCTATTCATACGAGCCATTGCTGACAATGAAAAACTGATAGAAATATACAAAAATGGAAGGAAACTTCACCAACCCCCCAAAAAAAACAAAAAATCTGCAGAAAATCAGGGGAAAGGGTGGGAAAAGAGCAAATAGAAAGAAACAAAGAAAAGTAACCAATGAAAAAAAATTATAAATTAAAAAAAAAAGGCTGGTCCTCGGGTGAGCAAGGAGACGGAGGGCCAACGAGGGCAGTGCACTTCTGGAGATTTTTTACCCCATCCAGACTGGTCTGGCTGCTGTGGACGCCCCGCTCTCCGTGTCCGATCCCGCCAACGTTAACGCACTCACACAAGTCTCTCTTCCAGTGAGGTAGCAAGGCTCGCCGTTCACTTGTCTGCATATACGCCGTGCTGAGCCTGGCAGTAGTCTCCACTGCCCTTCAGAAACTCCATAAATGTGTGACCCAATACACCACAGAACTGCTGTAATGGCACAAAGCAGAAAGATGAAGGATCATACAGAGGCAAAGACATACGGTGATGCTGTGGTCACAGGGAAATACGTCCACCGTCCTGACATTCTCTAGACGTCAAGGCAATATGTGGGTGTGAAAACATGTAATCGGTCCTAAATATACTTGCTGTTTGAGTCTGTCCTGACTCCCCTTGCGAGAAACCGCTGTCTGACCAGCTACCAGTACACAAGCCAAACTGGTAGACCATCTTTTCTCAGCTGGTTGAAAGGAAACAGTTACTGAATTATGGCTAGATTGCAGACAAGTTGTTTTTAAGAAAATAACAGCCATGAGATAACTAGAAAAACTCAAGCATTTATTATTCATTTTAGTCAAACTGGCAAAGATGGTCAATCAGCTTGGCTTATTTTTGGTACTAAGACTAAGACTGTATGTGTGTTTTATCACGTCCATTCAGTTAGATTTAAACCAGTTCAGTTCCTGAGCTAACTTTAACCATCTGGATCATTTGTTACAGGATCTGCATCACTGGCTAGAGGTTTCTGAGATTATCTTTAGGCTTTCTAATCAGTCAGCTCAGCTCTAGGCTTAGAAAAGACTCACACAAAGGCCCCAGCTAGTCAGAGAGCTCATAAAGAAACAGGATTCTGAGACGGATGATGTGAATGCGGGGGGGAAAAGCTGGCTAGCCTACAACCTGGGGCCCAACGCCAATGACCTGGAAATGTCTGTGCATTTCTATCAGCATTTTAACCTTAACTAAAACCTTAACTTCAACTGTAACCACATTTCGATAGTTTAAAAAGAGAAATGTTCAAACATCTGAAGTTCCACACTCCTCCGCTTTGCTAGCTACTTAGCTAAAGCATAAAGCTATCCAGGTAACACACCACCGTTGTCGCAAACAGCTAAGATATATATAACTACACACTCAGCAAGATAAAAGGCATCCGAGAATTAGTACAAAGGAATATATGACCGATAATTTTGAGGCAAAGCTCTCGTCTGTTCAGGTCACTACTGCTAACAAACCGGGCTAGCTAGCTAGCTTCCAGGCTAGGACAATGACCTCGTTTTGAAATCAGTTCCACAAAAAAATATGTATAAAAAACAAACAAAATATACACACAAATGGACGTGGGAGAATTCCCAAAAATGTATTTTACTTACTGGAATATGCTTACTCATTGAAGATTGTAGCTTAACCATAAAGCCGGTCCGTAGAAAGAGGTAAAATATCTGAAGTGGGTTTCCACCATACAGCCGCGGCGGCAGCGTCGTGTCTGAGTGAGCGGCTCGGGAGGACCAGGCAGCCTGCAGCAGCCGCGCCCTGAGAGCGGAGCGCGCGCGCGTCACGAGGAGAAAACCAGGTCACCATCATCATCATCATCATCATCATCATCATTACCACCATCATCATCATCATCATCATTACCACCATCATCACTACCATCATCCCAATCATCATCATCATTACCATCATCACTATCATCATCATTACCATCACCATCATCATCATTACCAATACCATCATCACTACCATCATCATCACCATCATCATCATTACCACCATCACCATCATCCCAATCATCATCATCATCATAACCACCATCATCATCATCATTGCCACCATCATCACCACCATCATCCCAATCATCATCATCATTACCATCATCACTATCATCATCATCACCACCACCACCATCATCATCAACATCATTTCCAAGATCATCATCACCACCACCACCATCACCACAGCCTCTTCACTACACAGTCAACACTACACTTTATTATATTTAATGAATTCTAATTTCTTTATCATGACCAAACTCATCATTAATTATCAAAATGTTGCCACGACTTAAACAAGAGCATCTTTTAACATTTAGAAAATTTACATAGTCATATCTAAGAAAGTCAGTATTGCAGATAAAAGTTATGACAAACCAAAATACATTTAAGATATTGTGTTAAAAACTGTATTTCTTCAAATGTATTGCAGAATCAGAATCAGTGATTATTATTCTTTTTAAAAAATGATAAAATATTTGAGATATTTGTTCCTCACTGTATGCCCAAAAAGCGTGTGGACACCTGAACATCACACCCCTATGTGGGCCTTCCCCAAACTGTTGCCACAGACTATTATTGAAATTGAATACTTGGACTTCAGAGACCTTCAAAGTACTTGTTACAAATCTCGAAGGTCTCTTCTTATCTCGTACAGCCAAGGACTCAGTGGCTACGTTTACATGCACATCATTATTCCGACATTAATTGGAATTTGGCAATATTTGGAGTCATGTAAACGCCACAATCCGATTTCCCGATTCAGACTGACAATATCCTTAAAACTGGTGATTCCAATTCCCACCCCTGGAATATGCCTGTTTTAATCTGAATTGTTTTTGCAGGTAAATACCTTATTCAGAAAATCCACTTAAAGGAGGTATATGCACATGCTCAGTCTGCAAGGAACTGGCAACTCAGGCATACTTACAACAACCATGTATACAAGAATATTCTGAAGCCTATATGGATATAAATATTGTATACAGAATATGTCTGCAACCCAAATATAGACCTTGAATGGAAGTTGATGTGCATGTAAATGTAGCCAAAGACTGTATGCTACATAATCAATCAAATGGGCACGGTATTGCATCCAATCATTAATGTAGAAAAAAACAAAACAATCAATCAGCAATCATGCCAATTCATTGTATGCGGCCTGCTCATGCTACGCAATGTAGTTAGTACTATAGCTATCCGTGTGCATCTGAAGACGAATAAGCCACCGGGCCGCAGTGGTGAACTTGAGTATGAGCGCCCTGGCCCTACCTCAGTAAAATGAGGTGTCTCATTTGTCTCATTTGCCTCCCAAAGGGAAATCACAAACCAGATCATTAAATGTCATTAACAAGGCAGTTTCAAAGCACTGTACAATCAGACCAAAGAACAATCCAGAAGAGTAAACCTCTGGGTTGCGGAGTGACAATAAAACTGTTATGAGACGGGTCTGGACTGTCATTTGCCTTGAACCAGGAGCTTTCTTCAGGCCCATACCTCTCCCAGTCCACAAGGTATAGCATGTGACAAAGTAAAGCAATCTCTTTACAAGCTGGTCCACCCTTAATCCCTAGTTATGAAGACGGTTCATTTGCCAATGAGTGGGAGGAAGATAAACAGGTTTGAGTAGTAATGGACACAATTCTGTATGATGGTGGAAATACTAGGTGGTTAGAGACTCATGCAAAGTGGTTGGTGGTGGAGTCTCAGGCAAAGTGGTTGGTGGTTGGAATCCTAAGACTGTAGCCTGCGGAGGCTTTAGAGAAAGAGTTGCTGATAAGTTTGGTAGTGAATCCTTGTAAAACTGGTAGATCAGTTCTGAGCATTGTGGTATGGTTAGAGGTTCTAAGACACCTATGGGAAGATGGTGGGAAGTTCTAGTTTGTGCACAAGCTGAACATTCTCTGTCGAAATTCATCGCATTCTTGTTCAGATAGGACCATCAGAATCTGATGGTTACCAGTGAAATGTCTGATGGTGACAGTTAATTGCTTATACCATGTACTACAAGGTGTTGCAGTGGGTAGCATTGCTACCCTGATGCCCCTTGGTCCGTGAATTGATCCTAGCTTAGGTTACTGGTATTTTGCATGTTCTCACCATGTCTGTGTGGGTTTCCTCCTGTTTCTCTGGTTTCTTTCCATCTCCCAAAAACATGGTGGTAAGATGACTGGCTACACTAAATTTCCCCTAGGTGTGAATGAGTGTGGAAAATGTGTGCATAGTGCTTTTCAGTGGAGGCTTAGACAAACTGTGAACCTGACCAGGAAAAAGTAGACACTGAAGATGAATAAATGAATAATATCTGATGTTAAATGTCTGTCAAAAGACAACTCATTACATACACAATAACAAATTACAAGAGCATGGAATTGGCTGTGCATTATGCAGCCTATATTATGGACTAGGCAAAACCTCTGTATCCTTTCTCTCTTATGTAATGTGTTTCTAGAAATTTGATAAAGCGTGCTTAATAGTCTCTACAAAAGCTGATGCACAGCAGTTTTGCACAGCAGTTTCTGACCTATACAATAGCTCAGTGAACAGCCTGGATTTGTCTGGGTTTGACCAAGCTTGCAGGATAGTTCAGTCACAGGTTATTACTTATGTAAACCACTTTGCTCTGAGCACATGGTGAGCACAAAGGAATTGTTCCAATCTGTCAGCATTGTACCTGTTGTCTATAAAAGATGTATTCAGCCATGGCTCTTGTTTCAACGTGGAGCTCATGAATTTTCAAACTATAGGCATTAAAGGCTCGAGGAACAAGTAACAAATCAGAAGGATCTACACAGAAAAGGTACAGTTGTTTCTTTTTCAAAAATATTTGCATTTGTACAGCCATATTGCAATATTTCCATTTGTGAATTGAGTTGCTTCAGTTTCTATCTGCAGTGACACAGGTGACTAGGATTTTGTATTAGTCTGTGTTCTATATATTGTAATAGGTTAAAAAGAAAATATTTGCTACCGCTAAGGAACAAATTTTCTACATATGACTATTACTCATTCTCCTTAATTTAGGAAACAGCCTTAATGGATTCAGACCAAATAGATGGAGGCCGTCTGAGCCATGGCAAAAAGAAGGAGGTAAGGGTAAGTGGGGAACAAGTAGCCTCTTCAGGGTGGTACAGAAGAAGGTTTGATCTGCCCATAGTCCAGACTGACTTATCTGCTCCAAGCCCCACTGACAACTCCACTATAATTTCGATCGGCCCACACTGCTGGCCCACTGTCTCCATTGAATCACAGCCTGATGACTACACTTGTACAGATGAATCGAATAGAGAAGGCCACCCAGACAACCTACCTCCAGAGGCAGGTGTTTCTAAACAAACAATGGAGGAAATGAAAAGCCAATCGAGAGAGCACTCCATACTAAATACAAGAGAGAGACATGAAGACCAATTAGTTGGTCATCGCCACACTCCTGGACAGAGAATTGACTGTAAACCAGATGACATACCATCCAAGTCCTTCACAACATTCAAGCCCACTCTAGGGAGTAGTAGAAGAACAAGAGATAGTACTTCATCTGACCGGGAATCTGGTGGGTCATTGAAGACTGGTGGACATACAAACAGGCCCACCAGTTTTAAGTTACCCACTAGCGAAAGAACATACTGGGTCAACACTGGGATATCACAGACAGGTCAGTGTCCCTTTTGGAGTCCAGTACTTCTTTCTAATGCCTGGCAAACTGGGGATGAATATTAAAGAACAAATAGAATTTCCTGAAATATTGGTTGGTTTTTGTTTGTTCCACAGATAACAGTGAGAATCCACAAACAGAATACCATGGATCCCAAAACTTCATTACAGAGGTCGAACACATAAAGCAGCAGATCAGCCGTGAGAATATAGGCTTTGTTCGCTTTGAAGCCACTGATCTCCATGGGGTATCTAGATCCAAGACAGTCCCTGCTTCCTTATTTCAGGTAAATACTTATCTGACTTCATCCAGCTATGATTCTTTTTTTTTTTTTTGATTGATTGTTTTCTCAGCATACAATTATTGAATAAACTTGAATAAGCATTAATAACATTAAAATGATCATCAAAATTTTCCATTGTAAAATGTATGGTAATAATTATTATTTTTCATTGGCATCACAGGAAAAAGCGGTTTATGGTGTGCCTATGCCTAGAAGCTACCTGGAGTTGACACTGAGCCCCAAGGAAAATGAGGTTGATCATCCAATTGCTCCCAATTTCGACAGTGATATTCTTCTGATCCCTGATCTGTCCACCTTTCGAGCCCTTCCCTGGGCTGAGCAGACTGCTCGTATCATTTGTGATCCTTGTACAATCACAGGGATCCCGCTGCGCACTTCTCCACGCCTTATTGCTAAGCTGATGCTTGCTCAGCTTCAAGCCATGGGATTCTCCATCAATTCTTCTTTCACATATGAATGCTGCATCTTTGGAGTACCAGAACGGATAGGCCCCAAGGTTGTATTTTTCCCTGCCACTACTTTACTGAGTAATCATGACATGCCTTTCTTACAGCAACTGGTGAGAGGGATGTACCACATGGGCATCAGTGTGGATAGCTTTGCATCTGCCAGTGGTCCAGGACAGATGGAGATCTGCTTCAAGCCTAAATTTGGGATTGAAGCTGTTGACAGTGCCTTCACCTTTCGTACTGGAGTTAAAGAAATGGCCAGGAAGTATGACTACTTTGCCACCTTCCTTACTGATGACACCATCTACAATTCTGGCTGCCTGTCCCACAGCCTATGGGATGCCAATGGCAGGAGAAATCATTTCTATTCAGGCACTGACGAATTATCTGAGATTGGCAAGAAATGGCTTGGAGGGCTTCTCCACCACTCACCAGCTCTAAGCTGCCTAATGGCACCAGGGATAGGCTGCCGCACTCAGATTGCCAAAGGCAATATTTCAAAGAGCACGTTCTTTGCCACTTCTGGCTGCAATGACAACAGTTGTGCTTTTAATGTTAAGGTTCACGGTGGGCGGGAGACCCACATTGAGAACAAGCTTGGCTCAGCAATGGCAAACCCTTACATAGTCTTGGCAGCTACCATTGCAGCCGGATTGGATGGTATCAAGCGTGACCTCTGTGCAGAACTTTACAAAGTTCCAGAGAAGCAAAAACAGTTTGCCATACCTGTTAAACTGGAGGATGCCTTAGTGGCCCTGGGGGAAGACAGTGTGATTTGTGGGGCACTGGGTGCGCCATTTGTGCAATATTTCATTGCCATGAAACACCTAGAGATTGAGACACAGGAGACTGATACAGACAGGAACAAAAACCTGGAATACTTCATCTAGATATAACTTTAATCTGATGAACCGCTTTCCCAGTCAGAAGTTAGGTAGAATATAATGAAAAAAAAAATCACTTCTGAGGAACATATCGGGATAGGGGTAATGGAGAGGTAGTTTTGTCTAGGTCTTATACCTTTTATGGGTCTGGAACTACCAAGACACTGGAAAACAACCTTTCATCTTCGAAATGTGCCATCGTTTCATTTGAACAAACCACAAAACCTGCACATTGACATATTACTACTTCATTTTTATTACATCATCCCACATTAGAAGAGTGGGCAAGCAAATAGTTAAAACATCAATTTTTCTTAAAACTGTGAATGTTTCAGGCCTTCAAAATTGAATTTCAACCCATTTTCAAAAGCCTATGAAGAGCCTTTATATAAAATGAAAATAAATAAATAAATAGTTAAATTCTTACCTTAATGATAAAGCAAAACTTTATGATAGTATTTATTTTCTTTGAACCCTCGACCCAGGCTACACTACTCAACGGGATGTTGCAAATAAATGTTTTTACTTTGACATATAAAGATGGATTTACTATGTATGTCTTGAGATATTTTCATCCTGCACACATATTTTCATCTGTTATGCATTACAGGACAACCTTCTAAACATTTTAATCTTTTTAATCTTAAACCATAAGACAAAAATACAGGTTGCCTTTAACCTGTCGGAAGGGACGTTTTTTTCTTCTGTGCATCTACTGGCTAAGCAAAATGTCATCTTACTCATGACGTTTTTCCCCCAAGGACCATTTTCTGAAGACACCACAGTTGTAAGATATAAAACACAACTATGACTTATTCTTGATTTCTGAAGAAACTTTAAAACTCGGCAAAGGCCAAATAAACAGCAATAGCAAAATAACTGGAAATGCAACAGATGGAAGTTGATCACTGTTTTTATTGCCAAAACAAAGCATTACAGAGCTACAGAATAAGACTTATATGGTGATGCCATTCACAAAGATGGTGGCTGGTTTCAACTTCAGAATCTTTATAATCATTATCTTTTTGGATTAAATGCAACACATTTCACCTCTTCCTTGACTTCCTTGAGTCTGATATTTGAGTTTTAAATCTAATAAAATCTACATAAACCCATTTTTGAAAGGTCTCATGCACATAGAACAAAGACTATACTGATTTATAAGCCACCTCTATGAAAACGGCAAACTAACAAGGTTAACTCTTCGTCAATATTCTTTTATTTTGGCCAATAAGTTAGTGATTCATAAACTACTTCTGTGGTCAATTTTTCAAATATCATCAAGCACTATTCCTTTTGCGATATCAACATCTAAATCATCAACTGGGAGTAACAGCCTTTTGTTTACTTCTTGGTGGGCGTTGGGGACCTCATGAATCTGGGTGGAGTAGGGGACTTGGCACTCCTAGGTGGGGTGGGGGATTTGGGAGCTGGGCTAGGGGACTTTACGGATTGAGGTGGAGTTGGGGTTGGGGATTTAATAGACGGGGCTGGGGTAGGGGTTGGGCTCTTCACGGATGGTGCAGGAGTCTGGGGCTTTGAGGAGGGTGGTGCAGGGGACTTGGGTACTGTGGTGGGTTTTGCCATCTGTCCCAACTTGGGTTCAGGGATCTCCTCACCCTGCTTGTACACACTGACGGTGATCTCCACAAACTCACCGCCATACTTGTTCCGCACATTGATGCTGTACTTGCCCGAATCATCCACCGTAACTAATTTAATGGTGAGGCTTGCAAACTTGCCACTCTCGAAAGAGATCTGGTTGTGGTCGTCAGACACAACTTCCTGTTCGTTCTTGAACCAGGTGACCTCAGGCTTGGGGTCACCCCACACTGTACATGTCAAACTCAGCGTCTGAAATGTTGAGAGGCCACAAAGATATATGGTGAGGGCTGCGTGTGACTTTTATTTTATTTACTTTAAACCTCATTAGGAATGCAAATGATGAAATGCAAAGTGATATTATCCTTTAAGCCTGGGATTAGTTTTACTTTCTGATTAAAGTACAGGCCAATTAAACATTACCTTATGCTCCATAATGGTGACAACGTCTGGCAGTCCACCCAGTACTCTGCCACGGTCTACAGAGGATAAGAGAAGATATTTTGGCACATGCATCAAGATATGCATTCAGCTACATACATTACTCACAGTGTCAAAACTGCTTTAATCATTATATAAAAATGTGAAATATTATTAAAGCGCAGAATTAAAAATATTGTGAGAAACAAGCTGTACAATACAGTACAACAATAGTTTTGTCATTCTGAGTTGTGCTCACTTTTCTCTGCAAATGCTGCGGCCCTGTAAAAAGTAACACAACTCATTAGCAAAAACAGGTTTTTAAATATTGATTAGACAAATAACAGTAAAAATGTGTTATTCCTGTGTATGACTTTTTCACTTACTTGAGTCTTTGGAATTCAGCATAGGCATCATTGTATGCTGTTTTGATAAGAAAAAAAAGACATTGCTAAACAATAAATCTTTTATGTAATAATAAAGCAAAAGAACAAAATAATAGATAGCCAAATACCACAACAACATATTACACTGAGGAAATGAAAATCAAGCCAATACAAGGCATAAATAGTCACTTAAACGTAAGTAAATTACAATGCATGACTTGCCTTGTCCAGAGAGGTCAAAGGAACGAGTGTGGGCAGTTTTGCCATCGTGGATCTCAATGGTGTAATGGCCCTTCTCCCTATCAGTAGGCTCACAGATCTGCATCCAGGCCATTTCAGATGTGCCTCCGATCCTCATCTTCTCTGAAGAGGCAATTTTACTTTCCCTAAAACCCAAAGCAATAAAACTTTCCATAAAACTCAACACTACAGTCCAAAAATTCAGGCATCAACAGTGATAGCTCTTGTTAATAACAGTTATTCATTTGCTCAATGAAAGGGAGGGAAGTGGAACAGTAAGATTACAGGGTGAAGAGGTGAAGAAGGTACAGGAGTTTAAGTACTTGGG
>CM074955.1:20287106-20300606 GCA_037577455.1 Pangasius macronema
AGAAGATAGGGATAGGTGGAGAGTGATGATTCGCTGTGGAGACCCCTGAAGGGAAAAGCCGAAAGAAGAAGAAGATTCATTTGCTCAATGCAGTTTAATTTGGGCGTTAAATCCTTTATGAAAACATACGTTGATTTCACTGCAGGCATGAACATGTACTGAGGATCCTAGTAACCTGACAGATTAACAGAAAAAAAGTGAGTACTTGTGGAACCAGCTGGTCTTCATTTCCTCTGTGTAGTATTTCATGTAGCACTGCAGTCTGATGCCCTCTGGTGTGCACTGCAACATCAGCTCAGAGGCAGAAGAGCCTGCAACAACCATGAACCATATTTAGAAGACAGACCCAGGTTTATACTTGAGTGTATTCTAATTCTGCATACTCATGCTCATTCAGCGAGCAACCTGTGCACTGCATGTGGCCAGAAAGTGATCTGTGCGATGGCATAGTGATACTGATAGGAGTTTTCCTTTTTGGCACAAAACATCCTCAATGACCTCAATGGCTTAAAATTATATTTCCACAACACTAATGGTGTCTAGCTCCACATATGGCTTTGTAAAAATAAATAAATAAATAAATAAATCCACACAACAACTACATGCATTACAATATCAGCATAATGCAAGTAAATTAATTAAAATTATGAAAAAATTAATAGGATAAAGGCTTGGGTCTAAAATTCTTCCTTCGGGATTAGAACAGATGTGTGAGTAACAGCGTTCAAATGCAGTCACCGTACCAGAAATGTGGGCAATGGCATTGATGATATCCTCAAATACTACATGGGAAAAAAAAGGTGATTAGATTATCCATTGAAATATGACAGAAAATGATAAGAAACTGAAAATGTCTAACGTGTGTAAAAGCATTACCTTGGCCAGAAATGTCATAAACAGACGTATCCTTTCCTCGATCATCACTCAGTACGGCTTTGTAAATGCCCTGGTCTTTTCTGGAAAACTGGGAAAATGGATAAAAGTTATGTTCAATATATTATAATGACAGACAGACAGACAGACAGATGAATGAATGACATTCAGGAAACAGTTGAGTTCGTTACCAAGGGAATAGGAAGAGCACAGGATCCAGACATTGGGTTGGGTGCGACATCAAGAGTGATTTCTTCATCTTCTTTAAACCAGGTAAACGTGGTGTCTTTCCTTACATTGGCCAACTACAACACAATCACCAAAAAAAAAAACCTTTGTGATGAGAGTCCTCTAGTTTAGCAAAGTATGCAAGACAGTGATGAGCATCATTGGATATATTTATGCCACCATGTACAGGCTTCAAACACTATTCATATAAAGATCTTTTACAGCTATTACGTATGTCTGCTATGTTACGTAGGTATACAGTGATCCTCTGCTGTAAGTCTGATAAGATTTACCTTGCATACAAGCTGAACAGTGCAGTCATCATCCACATGGAAAGACAGGTACTCTGAGAAATGAGCACCTGAGGAAGAGAAATAAAAAAAGAGATTCACTGTCTACAGACCTTATGCAAGGTGAAAATACGCTGCATCAAGTTCCACTCGATAGGAACGTTATCCAAGTCTGTCCATTATTAGCTACTTTGCATTTCTTATGGTAAATGGCAATAAACTGCACAGTGGATATATTTACTGTATGCATCATTTATAACCTTGTTTCCTGTGGTGTTCCTTTCTCTGAAATTCAGCCTCCTTCAGTGCAGCCTTGAAGGCTGAAACCAAACAAACCGAGTCACAGTCACTCATTTAAACTGACTAGACCAAGAATTCAATCATAGCTGGACAATGTGATGTCTCACCATCTCCCACAAGCACCAGGGAGCTTTGGTTCTTGGCTTTTCCATCACTGATCTGAAGGGTATATGTGCCCTCATTGGCCCTGGTGAAGTGCTCAATTACCATCTCAATAACTCCAGTGGAAGCATTGTGGCTAATCTTTTGACCCTAATCACACACACACACACACAATAGCACTTAAAACATAACAAGACATATGAGAAGGCACTTAACGGTATCCTTGAATATTAATCAAACACGTGCTTATTACAATTTTATGTGGTGAACATTTGCTTTGTTCTTTTGAAGTAACACTCGGTTATAGAGAACGACACACGTGAGGAGGTCATGCACCTCAGAGTGCTCTGTACCTCAGCACTAGTGATCTCCTTATCATTAACGATGAACCTGTAGGATGCAGCAGAGGACAGCTTCTTGGCCTGCAGCCAGAAACGCACGTGACCCTTCTCAAGAACTTCGTAGTTCAGCTCCGTCTTCAGGGGAACGACTAAAATCCGAAAGAAAATGTTAAGACGATTGAAACAAACGTTTGTGTGTATAAACTTGGTGTTCTAAGTGAAAAAAAAAACTAATACAACAGATCTCTGTACTAACTTGGATTTCTGATGTTGTAGCTGAGGTCAAGCATTTTCTGGAGTTCTAAAAAGGAGAGAATAAATCTGCTTTATGACAGTTTAGAAATCTGAAATGGAAACAACATCCTCACAAAAAAAAAAGCATTAAACTGGACCTCTGTCACATACCCTCCTGCTTGAGGGCGTAACTAGAGGACTCTCCGTCTGTCTCAGTCACAGCCACAGAGTAGAGACCCAGATCTTCCTTGTCAGGGTTTACAAACGTCAGCTTGGAGCTGTAGGCAATACAGTTACACGGTTAATGCCAGCATTGTTTGAAGACCTGGATGTTTAATATAGCTATGATCCACAGTCTAGGGCAACACACATTCTTCCGTCAGTGGAGGCAGTGACTCTCTTGGATTCGCTGATTTCTTTGTAGGACTTTGACCAAATAAACTTGGAGAGCTCAGATGCCTCACAAGCCTCGAAGGACAAGAAAACATCTCCGGTCTCCTCATCCACACCACATACAATCTCCTTTGTACCTTTAGTTGTAGAAGACAATAATTAGATTTCATTCACTAGCATGTATCTGAATGATCACATCTTGATCATTAGAACAACTAAAAAATATATTATGACTGAATTTGCTGTAAAACAATATAAAGACACAGTTACCTGGCAGAGCTTTAGCACACACAGCCTCAGACACATCTGAGGCCCTTCCTTTACCCGACGCATTCACTGCATACACTTTAAACACATACGAAGCTCCTGTCTCCAGACCAGTCACCTACATGACAAAATGGAGCCACATAAATATAAAGCTTCACTTTTTAGGAGATAGTAAAGACCCCTACCCCTGCGCACGGTTTCATATCCACCACAATTTAGTAACGAATATAGGACTGTATTTAGAGTTGCTGAATAACAAGATATGTCAACTGATACCAGGGGAATGTATGCTAAAGCGGGCATGTGTCTGCATTTTTAGATTTTTTAAACTGACCTGTGTTTAGTTCACCCTCTGAGGTTGCCAGATTTTTCCTGGTTAGTGTTTACCTATGCATGAATGGTTCACTTGTGCATTACCTGTAAACCTACCTTTAAGAACACAAATAACATACAATGGAGAATAACGCGAGGTTTAAATAAGCATAATAAATAGCCTAAATACGTATACTGGGAACATATTGAGGTTGATGAACCGTGAGTCATGCTAATTTGTCTTCTTTGCAAGTTTGTCTCAATTCAGCAAGCTGGAATCGGCCCACATCAACTGGCTGCCAGCCCATAAAACAGCACTTGGATACCACACTATTATATATCAGATCCTAATAATAACAGAGAAGCAGGCCAACCTAAATAAGTCCAAATAAAAAATGCTGACTCCCAAGAGTCTATGATGACAATGCAGAAAATGTGAAGTTTAAGGATGGGTAAAAAAAAAAAACAACTCAGGGAGTTGCGGCAAAATTATGAAAATTCATACAATTATTTATTTCATAAGGTATTTTTTATTTTTATAGTATTGTGCATATCTAAAATGGGCAAAACATGAATTTCAGGGTAAAATAGCATTCTGAGGTCTGCGATCTATAAACTCCTTACTATGTGCACTTAAGTCAGAATATGGCTCTTAATGCAGGTGTTGAGAAAGTCGTCCATTACCTTCAAGTAACAATGGTTCACAACCTCAGCGTTCACTGCGGCAAAATCAAGGGATCCCTTCTTGGCCATTTCCAGAAAGTAACCCGTGATGGGACTGGCCCCAGCGTATACTGGAGCCTTCCACCGCACCAGGAGCGAATCATCTCGCACCTCCCAGAAACTGATGTCATACGCAGGGCCTGAAGGTGTGACACAGTGCAAGGAAACACTTGACGAGGGAACTATTTTTATGGTAATGCTAACTTTACTTAAAGCCACAGTTAGAAAAGAAAGAGCACGTTACAACAACAGACATTTTGAAGTCATGGATGCATGTCTAGAATTTGTTAGAGCAATCAGAAGCAACGTGGATGACTTTCGGAGGGAGTTTTATTCAGGAATGACTTTTGCTTTTTTTTTCCTTTTGTGCCTTTGCTTGCTTCTATGAGCTTAAAGCAAGAAATAATGATTATAACATGCTGTAGCAGGTGGGGACATGTTTTAGAGCTTGCACTGGGAAGGAGGTGTTTGGGGATGAGATGGAGGGGTAATGACTAACGTGGCACACCCGAGCCCTGATATCAAACGAGTGGTCTTTTTCTCTATTTTCCCCTCTCTCTGAGAACTGCCTTGAGCATGTGTGTGGCTATAAACAGAGCAAAGACAGAGCAGAGCAGAGCAGAAACCAGAAAACGAGCCGGGAAGCTGTATCATTACTTGTTTTGAAAAAAACAAAAAGGTGCTGAGGACATGATAAAAAGCTTATGAGCACTCTTACTTCGGATCTGCTGTGCTCTCTAAGCAGCGTACTGCCGAGGATGCTACACATGCTTTTCCTCATCACCGATCATAACTACAAATCTTCAAATCATTGTGTTGCTTTATCACTTTAGTTCTTTATCATTGCTGTACTATTATCACCAGTCGTAAATATATAACTGTCAAAGCAGACACGTCTGTCCATATTCTGACTGGATAGGCGACAGACACTCACCAGGCTCAGGCATGGTCCAGGCTTCACAGGCAAATGGAACGCTGGGCTCAGATGGCAGACTGACCCCAGCCATATTGCCAGCTTGTACCTTAAACTCGTAGAAGTTTCCAGCGGTCAGATTCTCCACCTGTGTATAGAGTCAATGAAAGTGTCTTCACAGAGATGCATCGCACACAGTGTACTGGTGTATTGTGCACTGGTATTGGATATTGGTCCTATGCCATGATTATTTTCTCATACTTCTCAAAAAAAAAAGCCTTGTGTGTTGTTGTTGCACTAATGAACAAGCAACAGGAAATTACAGCGATCTAGACGTACATCACAACTGATGTTGTCAATCAAAGCAAAGAAGTGAAAATATCAAGAAGAGGAACCGCAGCATGTTCCTACAGCGACCTGAGTGTGCAAGGTGCCATGGACTGCACACGTACAGCAGTATTTGTGCACGTGTGGAGCAGTGAAGTGAGCGTGCAGAAAAGCTGGGAGAGCACATCAGCTCTGTGAGCACTGAGCTACCTTTAATCTACACGTTACTTGCGAGTCACGGCACCTTGCACTCAATGAATAGAATCAACCGAATTTCTCAAACTACGCAAATCCCAAACTCTCATACTCTCAAACTCTTTGAGCTCATAATATAATATATACAGTATGATATAAGCCGACGCAAAACTTTGTCCTAGAGTAGCTCGCGTGAGTGAACCGCCACAAAGGTGTGGAGACGAAAAGACGTCAGCCAGTGGTTATTTCTACCACTGAATTCTCTTAGTGAAATCTAAACTAACCATTTATGAAGCTACAGAATTGTAATTGTGCTTAAATTGTGATTAAGGACCAAGAGGAATTGATTTGACTGGATATCCACACCATGAGAATGAAATGATCTATGATTAAGACTACATCTTCCACACAGTATGCTTCAACCCTGTCTTACTTCTGTGCTTGCCTTAAGACCCCACAAATACAGCTCTGAATGTGTGAATATACATACAGCTTATATATGTAACAACTGCTTACCTTATATACCCTGCTAGTGGCAGGTCTTGAGCTGACCTCCTTCCACAACACGGAGTCTGCTTCACGTTGGTCCAGGTAGTAGGACGTGATCCTGCTTCCACCGGTGTGTTTAGGGCGTTTCCAGGCCAGGGTCATGGAGGCTCCGTCACAGCTGAGCAGGGTGATGCCGTACGGGGCAGACGGAACAGCTGAAAAGCAACCGAAACCTAGTTAAGCACCGGGACGCACATCTGTTTCGTGACTGGACTGCTGGATCCCAACCTGAACCAGAACTACGTGCTTAATCATATCATACAGTTTTAATTCAATCAATATTTCTGTGCTTAGATAGCATTCACGCTCCAAGATCCACATCTTAAACTGTGTGCCAGTGGAGAGACTGCAGATAAGAGGTAGGAAAGTGGAGTTATTAAAGGGTAAAGACAAAAATGAACAAAGTAGTGGAGAGTGAGTTTAGTTGTGCTCTTGAGGAAAGCATATAAAAAGCACTCACATACCATAATCCACTCCTCTCTCTGTGTGAAACAACAGAAGAATTTATCTCTAATTCATCTCTTATTCCCATTAAAATAATTAGAAACAATAGCATACAGTGTTGTACTGTATTTTTTTTTAATTATATTTAAGCAGAAATCTGTGTCAATACATACATACATACGGTATATAAAGTATATATCAAACTGACACCAATAATCCAATAGACCACATGACAACATTTGCTTTACTTATTAAGATAAAAGTAGAATATGATCCAAAGAATTCGTACCGAGCGCAGCATCAATGAAGAGTGGAGTGGACTCCTGAGACTCGTCACTCAGACCGTAGGCATTCACTGCCTGGACACGGAATATGTACGTATCGCCAGTAGTCAGGCCATGGACCACAAACCTGCGCAGATACATATTTAACCTTAGTTTACCCTTCATCTATTAAAGAAGCAAGACGTGTCCGAAAAAAACAAATGTGTGTGTGTGTGTTTAAAAATATTACCTGGTGTGCTTGTAGGGCCTGTGATTGCAGGGGGTCCAGACCTTGGAGCCAATCACAGAGCAATCCACATAATAGCCCATGAGGTTTTTGCCCTGTTTGGGGGGATCCCACTGCACAAAGGCAGACTTTTTGGTGTTTCTGGAGGCGATGACTTTACCCGGAGCCGAGGGAACTCCTGCAAAAAAACCCAAACAAATGCAAAAAATGAGAAAAATACAAACAAAATAATGAATTAAATAAACATTTGCTTTGGTATTGGGATGTCTGGGATGATGACTTTATCATTTGGGTTCTAATTTGCCCCATGTTACTCGACTTTCATTCTTTCCAAAGAAAGCAGTGATATTAGACATACTGAAATGCATAGCAATATTATAAGGCACAGCTTTTCACAGGATGACTGCAGAAGCCTTTAGAGGTGGCTGTGATATCGTGAACTGTGAATATTTGTGCGATGTTCTCAAATTGTAAAAGACTGACATGCTTTGTGTTCGTGTGAAGCAGCAGCATACAAGAGGACAATTTAAGCCAGTTTTAGACTGTGTGAAGACTGCATGTCACGCTGTACAAGACGACTCCCCCCAAAAAAAGCTTGTCCGAATTGTAACGATAAGCCTGTGATAAAATGACATCATCAGTCAGCGCAGTCAGAAACAGAAACAGGGTCGCATGAACAGAAACATTCTTCAGAGTGAGCTTTAGGTAATAAGCCTATTGTTTCTGTTCATTAGCATATTTTGCGTTTGCCACTTTAGTATTTGTAGCTGTCCCATGAGTTTTGCGCAATCCTATGCCATTCTCCTATGGGTGGCTTTTAGATGTGTGTGTTAGCGGTGGTCACACTCAGAGATTTGAACAAACAGATTTCTGACACTGACAGAACTTTGTCGTCGACTGTCGAAGTGCCGCGTAATCACTCCAAGTTCTGAGACCGCCAATCTCAACTCACAATCAAACTTACGACGTGTGTGTTCCATCTGTGACATTTCAATCAACCCAAAAATCAAACAGTGTAACACTGGCTTTAGCCGGAGGTGGCATAGCTACATGGTTATAGTCATAATACAACTACGGTGAGCGTCGGTCCTCTTCACAACCAAACAAATATGTGGCGATTATATGTTCAGAACCAAAACATGGTGATTCATACATACCGATGTTTGGAATACAGCCTGAAAAATATGGCATTAGACAAGTTTATCAAAGAAGCTTTTGAAGTATCTTAAAGAAAGACACTGGTTAGGTCAAAGAAAATAGTTTAAACATGGCTGGGTTTTTTTTTCACCTGGATAATTTGTACATCACGGTCACGCTGCAAGAGTATAGTATAAACCCTCCAAATACTACAGCCTTCTCCCTCCTTACATTTACTTAATAGACTTGACTTAATAATTTCAAAAGCTTATGATGTCTAGTCAGGACGGGGTTTTTGATTAAGGAAAAGCAGCTTACCATAAGGGTCTGCCTTCTCGATGAGAGCTGAGGGCACTGATGGCTCGCTCGGGCCGTACTTGTTGACTGTGATAACACGGAAACGGTATGCTTTCTTGTCCTCCAGATCGTAAAGAGGGCAACGTGGGGAGCGGATCTGTACGCCCGTGTTGACTCTCTGCCACAAGTTACTGTCACCCACCGACTGAGGGACAAGTACAGAGTCAGCCAGGGCAAAGAGCAGGTCAGGAAAGAAGATGATTCCTGCAGGCTGTTTCGGTGGTTTATAAGGCTGAGAAACTAGTATGCTCTTAATATGTAATAACTGCTGATGCATTTATACCAAAAATGAATATACATAGAACTCAAATATTTGTTCATTTACTCAAAGCATGATACTAGGATCATATTATTTATGAATGAGTTGAAAGAAGTAACACTTCTTGGAGTCGCTGATTAGTGCTTTATGGGAATCAAGTTCAAGTAATTCATTTATATACCCCATTTATAACAGGCGGAAAATCTAAATAGCCACACACACACACACACACACACACACCTTCTCAATCAGGTACCACACAGATGCCCGTCCACGGGGAATGGGTGGCTTCCAGCTCAGAACAATATATGTTTGATTTATTTCAGTAGCATGCACGTCTGTCGGGGGCTCCGGCAACGTAACGAACACTAAATAAGAACAGATCAGGGACTGATTTGGAAATATAACTTCATTGCAATGATTCTTATTGGACAAGGTAAATATTTGGTTTAGATTACTACCCAATAGTACTGGGGAAAAAAACTTAAACATACGTATAAAAGTGTGAAGTGAAGTAAAGAAGAGCTAGAATTCATTTAAATGAATACAAAGGTATTCACTATTCAAAATATCAAACAGATTTGACTAATTAGGTCATTAAACTAAAAGCCACCAAGCATGTACCTTGTCATAAACTGAGATTTAAAAAATCTAAAAAGTTCACCCAAGATATTAGCTAGATGATTGCACGCAGTTTTAGGAAAGCATTTCGTGTGAGGATGAAATTATCCGTGAGTTGACATTATGACTTAAGGGGAATGTTAATCACAGTTAAATCCGTGGTTTAGTTTTTAAATGAATAATTAATTGTGAATCAATGAATTGAAATTATTCATGTTCTTACTGCAAAACCATCAGACCAGCCAAAACCTACTGATATATGATAAAGAAGTGTAACACAGTAGACTGATCAAGTCTACTAATCGAAGGCAATAAGATTAATAGAAAATTTTGATTAAAAAAAAAAAAACATTTTCTTCAAATGCTTCTTTGATGAACAGGATATTATCAGGCATAAGTAGCCTTATCTCTAATGGATCACATGAGGGTCATGGACTCAGTGAAATAACCATTTTAACACCATATTGTATGCGAACAATGTATTTCATCATCATGGTGTCAAATTAATGACTTTTCGTAAAGTGGGATTAAAAAAAAAAAGCATACAGAATTTTTACCGCTGATCTTCAGTGATTAAAGTCATAGTTACAATAGGTACTGACTGCTCTTTATGCTGTATGGATGAGATTTTCTATGTTAAGATGAATTATTCAGAACAACGTGATACAGTGGACTCAGTATGGATGGATGTGCATGCAGTTCAGTCGATGAAAAAGATTACATGATACAATATTAGTGTTTTTTATGGTATTAAAATATATCACATTAGTGTGTGTTTGAAATTAGTTAGGTGATTTCACCTCGTGCAGTCTTCCATGGAGGAACGTCGAGGAGGACAGCTTAACGTTATAGTATGAAGGGGAGCTAAAATTAGTGACCAGTGACAGTAAAGATAACTTATAATATTTCCATTGTAATAGCTTCATCTATCCAGGAGGATAAATGTCGATATATTTGAATCATCTAACACATTTAATCACAAACACAAATATAATACAGCTTATAATATTGTGACGTGTGATAGCATTGTGTGACACGGAAATGTCAAATGCAATGGTGTGTCTTTAACCCATCGTCAAATGAGGATTCTGCACATACCAACGAATCGTACCGCTGTTAATCAGAGACAGTTCAGAAACTAGAGTCATGGACTTTATGTCTGTAGGCCACTTACTGCTTTGTTCCAGTCCTTCTGTGACACCCTGAATATATTGTGGGCTGTGTCGTTGAGTAAGTCGTGCCCTACCTTCCACGTCACTTTCCATATCAGCAGCGGTCACTCCAGTGGACATCCTGGAGGGCAGGCTGATGCCTGCGCTGTTCACAGCCCGGACCCGGAAGTGATAGGAATCCCCTTCGGTGAGCCCATGCACAGGAAGCTTGCACACGTTAACAGGAGTGCTGTTGCACTGGACCCAGTCCTTAGTTCCAGACTTGCGCCTAGTGACGATGGATTTATATTTTTTTAAATCATACTTATAGCAGTATCTTGTCACCAATGAAAACACAATGTGCCTACCTGTCCACAAAGTACCCAGTGATGTGTGGCTCATTAGTGACGTTGGGAGGCTTCCACGAGACGAGGACATAATCCTTATTGGCATCAGAGACGGTGACGTCCATGGGAGCTCCTGGGGCTCCAGCTACTGAAGGCTTAGCATCTGTACAGAAACAGAAAAAAATAAACTATAGAAAGAATATTTTCTTCAAATGTTCTTTGATAAATAGGATATTATTAGGTATAAATAACCCTGTCTCTCACGGTTCATGTAGTGGTCATGGACTCAGTGAAGCAATGCATGAAATTTTGCCAAAAATGCATAAGCATATAGTTAATGGGGATACAACAGAGCATACTGGATATTAACAATGATGATAGGCTAACAATATACTAAATAAATGGTTGTGATTTCCCCAAGTTCCCCAGTTGCTGTTAAAGCATTAACAGCTCCTTTAAAAGGTTCTGACGACTAATTAATCTCCCACCTCAAATCATGCTTGTGTAGCTGTATGATTTACTAAAATAATGACTGACTTCACATTATAACATGCTCCCTTCCTGTCTGAAATACGAGTGCTACTAGTGCTACCTAGAAATCAAATCAACAAAATGACTGTTTTACATATAATACATACATAAAATATAAAACATTACAATTACAAAATCTATTCAAATGTTTTGCTTATC
The DNA here is from genome assembly GCA_037577455.1 of Pangasius macronema. Lineage (NCBI taxonomy): Eukaryota > Metazoa > Chordata > Actinopteri > Siluriformes > Pangasiidae > Pangasius > Pangasius macronema. Next base: position 20,298,670 of record CM074955.1, read on the forward strand.
TTCTACATATACACCACATTCATTGTCTATATATGCCATGAATGATGATGCTTAAAAAGTGCATGTCCGTAACAAACCCTTGACAAACAGGTAGGCGCTGTGCTCAGTGGTTCCATCCTTGGTCCAGATGCGCAAAGTATACAGACCCTCATCATCCTTGTTCAGATGAGGAAGAGTCAGCTTGGCAGTCCCACCACCAACATACATCTCAGCCCATCTAGATGGTGTCAGTAGAGTATCTAGATGTGCACAGACACACCCAGTAAGGCAAGGCAGACCCTCACTATAGATTTGAGGGTATTTATCTTAAAAAAAAAACAATAAACATGGATTTGAGCAAGTTCAACATGAATCAGCACAAAGAGCCAGCCACTTACCATCTCTATACCACATAACCTCTGGTGGCAGATTAGGAAGGTCAGGCACCACCACCATGTTCGCCACCAGAGTCAGTGACTCGCCCTCTGTGCCAAATGTCACTCCAAAACTATTGAGCAGGGTCACTTCTAGCTTGCTACGCTGTATATCAGAAGGCAAGGGTGCTACAGGGGATTAAACATAAAACACACAGTTAGATTCCAGCTTTACCATGTGCAGTGCTGGGCACACGGCTTGAACACAGTTGGTCTGCAAAACTGTAGCCACCAGAGATGTCACTGATAAAAGATGTCACTGTAAAATTAATTTGCTAGCTATTGGGTACATTTCTAGGTGTATTATGATGTGGCTTATAAAAAGTAAATGCTATTATGCCAACTTGCTTGTTGCAACGCTGCATTTACCCCACATGTACATTTTGTGATATATACACACTCCTGACAAAATCTTAAGACCAGGGAAAATATTACAAATATACACACTTCGCACTGGTGGATTGTAACCAGGTTGTAAGAACTTCTTCAAAATGCCAAAAGAAGAAACAAGAGCAAGAGNTAATGACTGGGTCTTTCAACAGGACAACGCTGCAGTTCACAACGCCGCCTGACCAAGGACTTCTTCCAGGACAATAAAGTTGCACTTCTGGACCATCCTGCATTTTTCTTCTTTTGACATTTTGAAGCACTGGTTATGATCCACCAGTTCGAAATGCGAATACTTGGAATGTTTCCCCCAGTCTTAAGATTTTGTTCATATATATATATATATATATATATATATATATATATATAATAAATATTAGGTGTGTAATGATGCATTGTGACATGAGCAGCATCTATTAATGCATCTAAATCTAATGCGATTGCACTGTTTGAACAGCAGAGGTCTCAATCTGTCTAACTCTTAAAATATATAGAGTACGCAGTGACCAGTAGCTCCAGATCACAACCGACATGCATTATAGATTATACGGTTACACGACCATGTTACAACAGTTAACAAGAGCTCTTTAGTAGCTTTTAAACGATACCAGCCCCACACTGCTGTGATCTACAGAGCGCCGGGAAACAGGTCGCAGATCTCTGGCATTTTATCCGACTTTGGAGCTCTATTTGCAATTAAAATGATGCCTCAGTCTCTGCTAACGAACTCATTATGTTTCAGTCAACCATTTTCCCCTGGTCAGATTTATTCAATCAAACTTTTGGGAGAATTTATATATTTACTTGTTTATTTATTTATTTACAACCTGTAGTACATTTTGTTTACAATATTAAACCTCTGTTCATAGCAATTTCTGATGTATTTAGTTTCATACAGACAAAATGCACATTGTTTTGCATTGTTTATGATTCAAAAATGGTAATTATTTTCATTCAAATTTTGTTCAAAATATTCTGAGAATCGAACTGAATCATGAATCATGAAGCCAGGTTTGTTAATGAAATGTACTGATACACACACATATGTGTATATATATCTTATATATATATATATATAAGAAAAAGGAGCAAGAGACAAAAAAACAGAGATTGGCAATTTATTGAAAACTGCATTTA
>CM074955.1:20308857-20323706 GCA_037577455.1 Pangasius macronema
GTGTGTGTGTGTGTGTGTGTGTAAGTACAGCTTGCACTGTGCTAAACTGGTAGCTGTACACTTTCTTCACTTCAGTTGCACCTTTACTGTAAAGCTAAACAGGCAAACTTTTCTTTTCTGATTATAGTTGGTGTAAGTGGAAAACTGTGTTCACTTTTTTGTAAAAAAAAAAAAAAAAAAAAAAAAATCCTTTAATAGGATAATGCTAAGTAATGTAAGCTAACTGTTAAAGTAAACATTTTAAACAAGGATGCTAAAGATTGTAACTAACTAACAGACATTTAGTGAACACAAACATTTCAGGCTCATATCACAGACAAAACAGTATTAATTGTACTATTTAACCGAGGAACCTGATTGAAACAGATGCCAGAACAGGTGTTGAGAGGGTTATTAAGTATTTAGAGTGACAATAATAAGAAAGAAGGAAAAAGGTCGACTCACCTCTGGAGAAGTGGACGGTCAGGAAGTGAGCGTCAGGTCGGCCTGAGAGCTCTGGCAGCGTCTTGCTGACCCTAACAAAAATAATGTCGCTCTCTCAGAGGAAGAGAGCCTTGCTTCTCTCTTCTCTCTTCCACCCCATGTATGGTGACACTTCAGACTATATATAGCGTTTACCTCCATTTTCAAAACTCATTTCGCTCTCTGAGTAGCTGTTAGCATAAGGATGAGAGGGATGTGTGCGAACAGGATAACGCTGGAAGGTGGTTGATGGTCACTTAGGGGTTTATATTAGCCGCAGAGAGAGAGAGAGAGAGAGAGAGAGAGAGAGGTGGACACACAGGTGTACAGGTGAATGAGAAAACGAAATTTGTAAGTTGTTATAATGAAAATATTTCCACCATTTCGACCAAATTAGCTTAGTTTTTGTTGACTTGTTGATATCAGGGTGACATGACGGTTAGTAGCTATAGGCTACATTCTAACAGCATCTAGCAAACAGAATGGAGCTTACGCATAATTGCTTGTGTAAACATTTTTGTTATTATTATTATTTTTACTACGTCTTGCCATGGTTGGAGTCCTTTTGAGGGTCCTTTTTTTCATGCACCCTCCCTCCTGCACCAGTTGCCAATTACTATTTTTAACCCAAGACTGAAGTTTCAGAACCGGTGCCTGGTATCCTCACCACTTACTGGTGATGTTCAGCTGGCGAACGAATCGGCTCTTTGAACCGACTCCTTTAGTTGACTCGTATAAACGAGCCCCTCTTTGTGCGACTCTTACAGTGTAATTTAATCACAATGTTCATATTGAATCCTCTCAGCATCTGAGCTGTTTGTTAGTGTGAATAATGAAGGAGTTGCAGTGCGAGGGGAGGCGATCAGTTATGAGGAAATAAATGGAAATGAATCTTCTTAATGAATCACAGACACATCAGGTACAATAACATGAAGTGACGCTGACTGTATTAGTCATTTCACATTTGTAGTACCTTTAGTAGTAGTTTGTAGTACCAGTTTTAGGTTTAGGTAAGAGTTTAGGAAAGAGTTTCAGCTCTTTGTTAGGTAAGGAAGAACTATCAATGATCATTTTGCCAATAAGAGTCGATTCCTCTTTGCAAGCTGAACCGAATCATCTGATTCACTGGAAAGGTCTGTTATGCCCATCACTGGCAGTTACAGAGTAAAACTAATCACAGTGAAATTCATTAAACTTAATTTGTGAAATATCAGTTCAAGATTTGTCTTATTCAGTTATTTTATTAAATTCTTTATGCACACAAACAATTTCATCATGCACTTTACATGATGATAATTTGTTTTCATAAGCTTTCATTAATTGTTGCATTAGCATCACAGATTTACTGCCAAACTAAAGAAGCAACATTGGGATATTTTCATTTTAAACCTAAATTAAAGGAGCTAAACTGGACAGTTTGGGCATCAGGTCATATGAATTGGTCAATTTTGCCCTCTAGAGGTTGAAAACTGAACCATAATTAATCTGTCCTGTTCACAGACACACAAATAGATGAAAACACCAAGGATTCACATCAGTCTGGTAAAACACTGCATATTCCACCAATCCTATCCATACAACAGAAAGAAAACGCCAAACATCAGACCATGGAGACAGCATTTTATTGAGTGAGTCTGATTAACCGAATGAGCACTGCATAGTTTAACGGTTTGACATTCTTTTTAGTTAATATTGTGAATCGGGGCATATGAAAACCTGAGCAGGATCACACTGAAACAGATTTGTGAGTTCAGAAGCCTCTTTGGTTTCATAGGAAATCTATGGTTCTAAAAGGAAATTGTAATTTATACGAAAAGCCTAAAAGATATTTACAGATCATATACAACCATCCTTCCCTGTGCTGTCTGAGTGCCGTTTCTGCATATTCTCAAAAAATTCTTTACAAAACACCCTCATGTTGTGCTTGATTTCATAAGCAGTCAGCAAGAAAACAAATTTAAAGTGCATTACATATCAGTAGTTTGAGTGCAAAGAGTAATAGAGGTAAACTCTGTTAGGCCACATATATGAAGGCATCCAATACATTCGTCTTATTACACAGTGTAATGAGACATTCAGGGAGTTCAGTTGCTGTAAATACTCTTTATAGAAGTTTGAAATAGTACCTGTATGATGCGTAACATGCAACTGCGTCTGGGTGGTGTGTTTCAATGTGCACAATATATACACATGTGGTTATGTAAACTGTGCTTTGTAATGAAGTATCTAGATGCGCGTAGTGAAGTTGGACCTAATCGTATGTGGGCTAAATGCGTATAAGCAGTCATCAGAGGTTTGACCAATTAAAAACTTGATTTAGTCGCTACATAGAAGAGCTTGCCAAATGTACTGAGTCACTGAGTTAAACTGGGATTAAAGCAGACCCAGTACAAAACAGTCAGAATGTGTCAGAACTGGTGGCACAGTAGTCTGATATTTTACAGAGCAGAGTATTTGTAGAAAGAACGCTCAACTTGAATATCTAACCAAGTGAAGAGAAACAAAATGCGCATAAGAAGAAAGGCATTAAAGCTTTAAAATGATCCCAGTTTGGCATTTTCACAATGTGCACTTAATGCCTGCTCAGAAGAACTGGAAAAAAACTGGTCAGGCCTAAAATTCAATCCAAGGATGCCACAGAACACCAAAAACAAACAAACAAAAAAAAAAAATACTGCAGCATGTCCAATATTTGGCAGTCTTCTCATTAAAATATACAAAATTCATTAAGGAAATTTAAATAAAAACAACCTGCCAAAGTTTATGCATATCTACAAAATCATTTGACATTCCTTTAGTATATTAATTACAAACCCTGCAGCTGTTGGGCTGATCAGTATCAACAGTGAAATAACAAATGAACTCATTTTGTTTGAAACAGATGTTCGAATGTGTTGAGTCCTAACACTGAAAGGCACAGGAACCTGCTTTGGCTTCACTGCTGTTTACCAACTGCATGCAGCGCAACATTCAGTCAGTCTCCGCGATCATACTGGCGCTGTCCGCTTCGTCGTAGTTCCTCCGGTAGCGTACTGTAGAGAAGTAGCGGTGCCGGGTCTTTTTATACAATACAAAGACCACGGCAGCCATAACACAAAGCAGCACGAAGATGAAAAAAAACAAGGCCACAGGAGTACCGTGCGATTCTGAGAGGAGTGAGAGGAGAGAAGAGATTCCACGTTAAACCAGGGCACAAAATATGATGGATATAACTGTTCTTTTTTTTTTTTTAATGTCTTAGTAGTAACAGTTTATGATGATTTATGCGTACACTTTCAGTCTTACTGACCTATTACTAATACGCAGTGAGGTGGTGTGATACAGCCCAATGTGAAGCAGAGTTACTGTTCACACCATGAAGTTTTATTCCTCTTACAATTTGCCCATGCAAACATTTTATTTATCTGAATTGTTTTTATCTGAAATCTTACAGCTTCACCTCTGACTGTTACAAAGTGAAGTGAAGTGAAGTGACTTTTGTGGCCAAGTGTGGTGACCCATACTCTAATTTTGTGCTCTGCATTTAACCCACCCAAGTAGTGAACACACACACCCATGAACACACACCCGGAGCAGTGGGCAGCCATTTTAGCTGCGGCGCCCGGGGAGCAGNACTCCCCCACCTACAATCCCTGCCGGACCCGAGACTCGAACCCACCACCTTCAGGTTCACCTTCAGGTTACAACTCCAACTCTCAGACCATTAGGCCACGACTGCCCCCCAATTTTTTTTTTGGACATGCCAAGCTGGGACTATTCGCAGGGCATGGGTGCATGGTAAGGCGTAGCACTTGCCCATTTCAGGAGAGACCACTTTGCGCTGCTTTAATCAAACACCAAAACAAAGTACCAACACGTACCAAAAATGCTAACTTAACATCTCCTCACTGAAAAACTCACCATATCAACAATTACACGCATTTTTTTAACCCAAGTATCCACCATACAAGTCCAGATGTAACTTGCTACTATAGAAACTACAGTGTATTAGAAATAGAGCATAACTATAAACCTGTTACGTGCAGTCAAACTATTGTTATAGAACAGAACTGTTGTTATAGAAAATTAATCAACACCTTCAGACCAATCAGATTTGAGAATTCAACAGTGCTGTGGTATAAGATACTTTCTATGAATTACATCAGTGTGGTCTACGTTTACGCGAGCATGCGACAGCTGTAGTGGAGAAGCCGTGTGGCCGACTCACTGGCAGGTGCCTTGCAGACGACGCGGCTGTAGCTCCCAGTGCAGCTCACTGTGCTCCACGTTCCATTCATGGACACCAGGACAGCACAACCAGGTTGGGGCTGAAAGTGGCCCCAGTTGATGAAGTCTAGCTTGCTACCATCCATCCAGACAGCTTCCGTGAATTTATCTGTGAATTTAACAGTTAAATGTTGTTTATTCTGACACGACAATGCACTTTTATTCAAAGCAACAATGACTTTTTTAAAAAAAAAAAACGAAGGATAGATTTCGAATTCAGTCATTTTTGCTGCTGGTGCTGTACCTTTGTAGAGCCCCAGCCAAACGCGGGAGGTGGCGAGAGGGTTTTCAGCAACATGCCGTGTGACAAAGTCATTCTCGTCCATACTCTTAATGGTCAAAAGCTGAGAGGAGGGTTCTAGAAATCATACAAGAGTTTACAGTCAAATTTCAGATAGAACTGAACAGTATTTTTCCATTTGAAATAGGTAGGATTTCCACAATTGCATATACATAACATATCAGTATATGTACTAACATATACTGTCATTAAACTTGCTGAGGTATATGGTTTGTGCAGTGGATAGTCGGAGAAAACTGGAGAACCCAGAGGAAACCCACGTGAACACGCGGAGAACATGCGGAGAACATGCGGAGAACATGCAAAACTCCAGACAGACATCAACCCAAGCAAACCAGGGCTGTGAAGCTGCGATGCTACCCACTACGCCATCGTGCAACCCAAGAATGCAGTTTGTGGAAGCTAATTCAATTTTAATTAACATTTGGGCTGTTGGAAATAACCTTCCTGTTCAAACATTTATATATCACATGTTTGAAGACAAATACAGTTTTAATGTACATGTTCTGGTCTGGTAATTCTTTAAATATATATTAAAAAAAAAGGGTTTCCTAAATTTTCAATTGCATCTATAGTCTAATTAAACATTTAAAATCATAAGAAAGCTTTCCATCAGGCACTTATTGTAGTCTTTTTCTGTAATATAACTCATTATAAAGATTAAAGATCCATAAATCATAATAAGTCATTAAAGATCTGGTGTACGAAGGTGAAGTAATACCTATGCAGTTAGTCATAGTGAATAGGAAGCCATTTGTAATTGAGTCAAACTCTATGTTGGTGGACGGTTTGGACATGAAACCGTACAGTCAGTAAATGTTCCTCAGACACGTTCTGCTTCTGCAAACGAAAGGCTTTGTGTTGCACTGTTGCGTTCATTAAAATCCAAAAGCATACGAATGCTAAATAAAATGCCAAATGCAATGTTTAAAGGACTTTAACAACATTGATTCACAATAAATCAGTACACTCATGACAGTTTTGGGATGTTTGGGCCACACATGGTGATTTGATCACTATCATGATCTTGCACTAAAATGATCAGACCACGGGGAGTTCATCAATAAACGATCAGCATTCTGGCCTGGTATTTACTCCGGCGTGGAAGGAGAAAAACATTGCCGAGTCACATGGAGATGAAAATCACTGAGTAGTATGTGTAAAGGATGAAATCAGCCAAGCTCCCCAAGTAACACTACTGCCTTTTGAAACAGGCTTTAAGATGCACATACATACCCAGTTCCTTACAAACATTTTGTGCCTGCTGATTGGAGAAGACCGAGGAGTTGTACACGTTCATGACAATGGCGTAGCAGCTGTCTTTATACTGGACCCATGAAACCTCTCCATTACTCTCAGGGCAGTTAACACTGGATTGAGCAGCGATCTGATACTCTGACAAAAACATCAAAAAAAAAAAATACATGGGCATTATACACTCATCTGCCACTTTAATAGGAACACCTGTTCACCAGCTTATTCATGCAATCAGAAACAGCACAATTTCTAGCGTTTACATAGAATGGTGGAAAACCAAACAAAAAAACATCCAGTGAGTGGCAGTTTTGTGGGTGAAAACACCTTGTTGATGAGAGAGGTCAGAGGAGGATGGCCAGACTGGTTAGAATGGACAAGAAGGATATGGTAACTCAAATAGTCACTACGGTTTACAACAGTGGTGAGCTGAAAAGCATCTCAGAATGCACAACACGTCAAAGACCACATCATGGTCCCCTACTGTCAGCCATGAACTGGAATTTGACGCTACAGTGGCCATAGGCTCACCCAAAATGGCAATGTTTTTGTTTTTCGCACCATTCTGTGTAAACCCTGGAGAACATTGTACATGAAAATCCCAGGAGATCAGCAGTTTCTGAATTTCTCCATTCTGATGTTTGAGGTGGAAATTAACTGAAGCTCTTGACTTTTATCTGTATGATTTTATGCACTGATTGGCTCGTTCCGAGAATGTGTTCCTAATAAAATTTGTTGTTCTAAATAGCTTAATTCAAGGTTAATACAATAACGTTTAAGAGAACTGCCAAACATTTGGTCACACTAAATTTCTATAGTGAATTTACAATCAGGAACAAGTTGTTTACAAGATATTATGTACGCATGTGTGTATTTTTACTTTGTTTGCTGTTATAACAAATGGCACCCTCCATCTTAGCAAGGCAGTTGACTGGAGTCCAGCTGCCCTTCGGGTCCACATACACACATTTTTCCTCCGAAACAGTGTCCGTACTCAGAAACCCTTCAGGGCTGAACTGCAATGCCGACCCATCCGACCACTCGTAAGGCCAACCGCTCAACTACAGGAATATCCAAGACTACAGTTAACACCATCATATTCATCAAACCACATCTTACGTCGCATGACAAATGCTACAACCGTCTACTGAAATTGAAAAGCAAAAAAGCCTAGACCTGTTGACTTACAGCTAGCCTGGAAAGACCAGTCCAGAGAGGAAATCCATCTCGTTTAGCGATCAGTGCCATCTCTCTGTTGGTGGTTTCATTGTGAATGCTAACAAGATGGCCACCATCACTGCTGCATTCCTTCAGGGCCTCATACCAGTTCAGTTTCTTAGCAGCCAAGCGGAAGCTATAGCCAGGTGGAGTTTTCACATCGGCTGGATCCTTTCGATACTCCTCTTTGGCATCTTGAAGACAAAAAAAAACTCTAAAATTGCCTCTGTGGTACTTTGAATCAGACTCTGTTCACTCTCTTCTTTCAAAGATCGAACCATGACTGTCATGACTGTCTTACCATTTTCAATTTTGCAAACCACAATGGTCCTCTGCTTTAAAGGTTTAAAATGGCTTTGCTGCTCAAACAGGTACCATTCTCCAGACAGACTGAGGCCAGCCATAAAGGGCTCTGTGGGTGTCGGTCTTCCAGCTTTCCAGTTGGAGTACTGAATGTAGGTGTCATCATACCATCTCAGTTTCCCATCTATAAAAGCAGAAGCACAACTAATTATTTATAAACGTCATTTGGGAGTTATTTGGGAGTCTTATTTTTTATTATATTATAATAATTATTATACTTATCTAGATTTACAAGTACCTTTCTTGTCTCTGTACATCCCCAGCCACACAAATGAAGCCAGGTCTTTAAATGGCTGAAGCTGTGTCCTAATGAATTCATTCTCCTCTTCATTCCGAATGGTCAGAATATCACCCCTTCCAACTGATTTCAGGAAAAAAAACAAAACACTTACGTAATGTAAATGAAACAAAAAGCCCCTTTCTTCCCTTTGCTATATTGTGCGATTTTATTGTAATGTAATATATTTTTATGCTGTTTTTGACCCAAAAAAAAAAGTCTTGATAAAGACATAAATGTAGAAATACTACTTTCAAGAATTTTGACATCAATTTGTAATTTTATGTTAAATTATGTGATTAATTAATTTGCCAGGGTTACTCTTTTCACAGCTACCATCCGGGGAGAGCCTGACATGACGCGTTTCCCTCAAGACATGCAAAGCCAGCCGACAACATTTTCTTTTTTTTTTTTTTTGGTGCTGCTCAATGCACTCAGAGGAAAGAGCTATCTGCCTTGTTTAGCATACACGAGCTCACAGACACCCACACTCGGGTGGTGTCATTGCGACTGATGAGGAGAAAGTAATTCCATCCCTCCCACCCAGACAGCATGACACCCAGACAGTTCTGCTCCCTTGGCTCCTGGCCTCGGATGGCTGTGGCATCATCGGGATTCAAACTCGTGATCTCTGGACAAACGCTTTTCTGTTGTGCCACTTGGGAGTTAGACTTGCTCTTTAAATGTACTGATTACAACCAGTCATAGCTGACAGTATGCTTAACAAAGAGAGAATGTTTTTTTTTTTCTAAAAGCACAAGGCTTCTCCAGACCAGAGCATGGATACGCTGATTTATTACTCACTTGGTCAGTAGGTCAGACATTTAGTGAATGGCATCAAAATTCTGTCAGAGACCGCTGATTTGGAAACAAACATTCATTCAGTGTAGCCCGTACCGAGAAGCTGGCATGTCTGCCGCTCGTTGTCCTTGTCATGCTCCTGCCATCTCACTGCCCGGAGCAGAAACGTGTAGCAGTTGTTTCTGAATGGGATCCAGTTGGGTCCATTGCTCTCATGTGGACACTTTTTAGTGTCATAAGAAGGTATGATGTCGTTTTCTAATTAAAGAAAAGACTCAATGTCAATTATAATGCTTGATATTAATTAATAATTTGATTTCTATAATGAATCAATCCATGACTTAAACTCACTTCACTAGCAAAGGCCAATCATTCAGCACATTTTAATTACTCCAATTGCAAGTCTATTAACTGGGAAAAAGTGAGTAAATGTAAGTTTATGAACAAACATTTCAAATGTTCAGACCTTGTGGCTTGCGACAGATAGCCCCTTTTAGCTTCTCCCCACATTCTGTGGCCTTCCAGAAGCCATCAGTGTCCAGATAAACACACTCCCCTACAGTGTCCTCTTGGCCCCAGCGGCTAAACACGGTGTGACTGTGATCTGTCCAGTGGTACTGCTCATCCTAGGAAAAACATGAGGAACAAACCAGAAACATGATACTATTGCCATTTCTAGTGTTTTGTGTTGTCTCTTTGAATTTACTTTGGACCAATGAAGTGTGGTGCTTGTCCGTGTGTGTATGCACAAGTAGGAGACTTTTACATTTCCACTGAACAGTCCGATCCAGAGCGGATACTGAGCATTGCTGACGTGTACAGTGAGCACAGCTTGCTGGTATGTGTCCGCCACGCTGGCCAGGTCCATGCCATTCTTCTTACATAACTCCAGAGCCTCATGCCAGGTTACATTCTCCTTTAAAACCACCTTAAATGTGTTATTGTTGGCTTGGAACTCACTCTCAGTCACCTCAGATTTCTTCTGCTTATCTGGAAAAATCAGACCAAAAAATAAAATAAAATAAAATATCATCTCTGCTAACTAAATTGTAATATCTCAAAAGGGGCAAAACAGTATAGATGGACTACCTGCATAATGCTGGCAGATAGCAACGCTCTGCTCTTCAGAGCAGGAAGTGTAGTCCCAAGTGCCCAGCATGTCTGAATGGGGATCACTGAACATATAGGCACACAGCTCCACGCCATCCTGCTCAAACAACTATACAAAAACAGATGAAAGTAAGAATGTTTTTCTAAGCATAAAACTGGGAATATAGTGAGGTTATTCAATATGTAATAGTTTCTGGTATTGTATCTAACATATGAAACAGTGGAACACTTGCATTGATGTACATAAGACGCAGCTGGCCATGGATCAGTGGGTTAAAGTTGTGGTACTTCACTGGTGTGTTGTCCAACCACTGATTGTCCTTCAAACCAATCCAAAGCTTTTTTGGTTTCCCCGGCAGCAGGGTGGTGATGAAGTCTGGAGACAGAATCAAGCATAAACACTGGTGCTAGTCTCAACTAGTGATGGCGAGAAAAAAAAAAAAAAAAAAAAAAAAACTGATGGCAGGAGTCGTGGCCTAATTGTTAGAGAGTCGGACTTGTAACCCGAAGGTGAACCTGAAGGTCGTGGGTTTGAGTCTCGGGTCTGGCAGGGATTGTAGGTGNNCCGATCCCCCAACTGCTCCCCGGGCGCCGCAGCTAAAATGGCTGCCCACTGCTCCGGGTGTGTGTTCACAGTGTGTGCTCGCGGTGAGTGTGCAGATCACAAATTCCGAGTAAGGGTCACCATACTTGGCCACACGTCACTTGACTAACTTGTAGAAAAACCCATGTTGCCAGGATTTACCATAGTGTCTTAAATTTAACGCCAAATTTTGTACCACATACATGGTTATAATTTGCACCATGGCCTGGTACATGTCACAATGATGAGTTGCTTTTCAAAACAAACAGTGAACAGTTTGGCTTCATGCAGGAAGTGTGCTCACCCTGTTCAGCTTGGTCTCGGATAGACAGAAGACTTCCCCTCAGGGTCTGACACACCTCATTGGCGGCTTTAAAACTCAGGATCTGAGGCTTGGTCACTGTGTAACACTATAAAAAAACACAAACATGAAGTATGAAGCAGTGACTGGGACTGGTGGAAGGCCTCCATGATACGGAGCAGATCATTGGCAAACCTTGTCCCTGTAGGCAAGCGTGCCGTTCTCGCATGGTTTGCCAGGGGGGTGGGGCTCTTGTGTTCCGGTCTCTGAGGAGGTGATGTTTAATGTCTCACACACAAACGGCTGTTTGGCATCACATCTTATCCAGAAATCTGTACGTTTAATTAAAGAGGAAAGATTACACTAATGAAATGACCATGAATGAAAAGACCAAAGACTGGCATATTTTCTGGTGTACCTGGTGTGAAGGATCCAGGCTTAATTGAAGTACATTTGCCCAAGAACACGGAGTGATAGACATGCAGACGAGCGAGCCTGAAAACAGTGATCAGTACTGCTTATTGCTTTTGGCTAAATTAGTCTGCGACTGGATTCAATAACTAGATTCATACTACTCACCTTGCGGGAACATGAGGACCAGGTTCACGAAGGTCCACCCACCAGTTCTCCATACCCGCATGCTTCAAAGAAAGACAGTCAACACTAAATCCACTGGATGCTTTAAAGATTTCATTCTCTGTGTGGGGCAAGAGGTTGAAGAGGTGAGTAGTCCTACCTTATAGAGGTGTTCATGCAGATGTCTGTAGGTGTTGAATGACTGAAGTGTGGCTAGTTTGCTTTTGTTGCTGCTGCAGTACATGCTAGCCTCTTTGTAGGACAACCTCGGTTGGTTTACAAACCAGAACTCTTGCCCATCCATAAACACTGAGGTGTTATGGTGTCCGTCTGTAGCACAGAGGAAAAAAAGAAAACAAAAATACACATCACACTGAAGACATACATTCATACACACATATACACACACACACATATATCTCCATGGTAAGAGAGAAAATGTTCTACTCCACCTGGATTATACCATTCAGGATTCTTTGGGGTTTGACCTGGAACACATATAACAAAACAATTAATCAATTGCGAACAAGCTACTCGTGTGTTTATCTCTCATGACCTGATTCTGAACGGGTTTAAACAAGCACCGCCAGATAGACCAAATATACGTGACAAATATACTTGTGCAAAATATACCGTGAACGTTTCCATGTTTGTGCATGGCTTACCTCGTGGGATCTGACACACCCACTCCAGCTTGGCATCGCAGTGAAAGGCTCTTGGGTAAAACTGATTAGGACCTTCCGCCATCAGGAAAATGAACAGCATTATGTATCTTTTTTTCAGCGACTGGTTACAAAACACAAAGCCAGAGCATGTGCAGTAATCAAGGACAGGACAATGACTGTGCTTTATACCCAGCACTGTTGAATTCTCTAATCTGACTGGTCCAAAAGGTGTTTCGTTTTGTAACAGCAATGCTCTGACAGTAATACTAGCTCTAACTGGAATCACAGGTTTATATTAATGCGCCTCCTGCTCTCTGGTAACAGCTGTTTGGTGGACATTCCACATAAATGGAGTGTAAAAAGGTGTTTAGATAGGTTTCTTTATTATACGTTGATTATCTGCCCTGTTGCGTTTTATTCCTTACCCTATACATACCAACTAGAAGCCCATAACTGCAGAACTGTGTTTACCACACCATGTCTCTGCTCGGTACTACTGATATTCTGGTGTACTGTAGTTCTTGAGATCTACGTGAGCTCACCTTAAAGGCAGTGCAGTCCCTGTTATACTCATCATCTTCATGGAACTCTTCCGGAAATATCTTCATGGACACCTGTAACAATGAAGACATGTCAAATATTGTCTGTACAGAAAGCACTACTGACTACTAGTTAAAGCAGAGTCTCGCTAACTGGAAACTGTAAACTATCTGAGCAGTTATTAATGTTAGTAGTAACTCACAGGCTGCCCATCGCTCCACTCCCATCGGTTGTCGTTGTTTGGATTTCGCCGATTTAAGCCAACCCAGAAGTAGCGATCATCACTGCACAACATAAAAATAAACGTCTAGTCTGTCAGGGTTCCTTCCAGAAAGCGAGTGAGTTAATCAGACTATATAACGGACATTCACAAAATTCGTGAAAGCATGTGCTGTTTTTTTATTTTGTGTATTGCCCTTTGTTTTTTCCCCTCCAGCATCTCCAATGTTAGCTACTAGATGCTAAATTTTGAGTTTTTAAAGACAAAATGTTATAAAAATTACAAATGTAAGTGAAACGTCAAGGACTATGTAAACAAAATGCTATTTTTACTGTCACTTTTGCCACCAAACTTTACATTATTGTTATAATTTAGCATTTCTACACATTTTCATTATGTTTTGGATTAGAAATAAGCTAACATACAGTCTTAATCAACCATGACTTGAAATATTAATATTGACCTGTCTTTCATACAGACACTTGTGTCCTGAGTGTAGGCAGTTCCTATGATTTCCCAACTAAAATGGCGGATATAAACAGCAGGACGTTATCTAGCTCTGTGCCAGCTCCTCAGGGGTGAGATTTGGCGGTGAGGATCCACTGGTCCACTTTGTTTTCTTTCTGATGTCTCTGAAGCTTATTTATGCGCTCATCTCACACAAAGCATTCATTTCCATTTTCATTCACTGGTTTAGTAAATATAACTACCCACACCGAACGTCAGATTATTACAGACGTGTGATTTTTAAGCTGTGAGTTTAATATTTCTGTTCATTATTTCTCAATATTCTTGCTGTCAAACACAAACCATGTGTTGCCAATGACAAGACGGAGTTTTATCGTGAATTCCCTCATGCACATTCCTTGGGCATAAGAAATCCAATAACCATGCAATAAATTTTAAAGTCTGCTGACAGGATGTAAAATTGTGTCAAGTACAAAGTTTGTAACAGCAGTTATGCAATTTCTATCAGAACAGTTGCTTAACCTACTCTTTATCATTCTCAAAACATCTGGAATATTTCACCATCGCTGAAAGACAATGCTGTACCTCTGACTGTAACAAATTTTGTCAACTACTTACTCACCGTGACCCCATTCATGCTCTCTTAAATTTTCATGAGATATGGAAGCCTGATGAACTGGCTTTAGTATTAAATTTACTTTTATAGTCACTAATATACACAAAATAACCCATAAAAGTAAAGCAAATAACTAAGTTTCTAAAACCAGAAACTGAAATCTCTCATTTAGGAAGTATTCAGACTCTTTATTCGGTACTTTGCGCAAGCACCTCTGGCAGCTTCAAGTCTTCTTGGATAAGTGTCTACAAGCTTTGCTCATCTGGATTTGAAGAGTTTCTCCCAACCTTTCTGGCAGATCCTCTCAAGTTCAGTCAGACAGGATTGTCCATGAACTGCCATCTACTGGTTTCTCCACATATATGGGGTTCAAGTCTGAGCTTTGGCTGGGCCACTCAAGGTCATATCAACTGGGCCACTCAAGGTCATTGTTGTGCTGAAAGGTGAACCTTCAACCTAGTCGTGTGCAATCTGGAGCAGGTCTTCTTCTTCCCTTCCCTCAATTCTGACCAGTCTCCCCATCCCTGCCACTGAGAAGCACCTCCATAGCATCATGCTGCCACCATCATGCTTCAGTGTAGGGATGTATTACCAGTTGATGATCAGGTTGGTTTCTGGTCTGACATGCACTGTGAATTCTGAATTTACAATTTTTTTGTGAATTGCCAAAAGGTGGACTCTAGGCAAGTTCTAAAGACACTTTGAGGTAATCAAAGCAAACCGGCTTCACCTGAGCTCAGGAATGCCTGCACCAAGGCTCTGAACACTTGAAGGAGATATTTCAGTTTTTGATTTTTAACAAATTTGCAAAAAATGTCTAAAAACATG
>CM074955.1:20350627-20360816 GCA_037577455.1 Pangasius macronema
AACCTCGTCACTCCCAAAGAGAACCTCAACATCTTCAGCTCTGCTACCTCTAGCTCTGACTCCTGTCTCTTCCTCATACAGCATGGCCGCTCTCACCACTGTCTCCTACACCTTCCCCTTGATTCTCACTGATATTTTTCCATCACACAAAACTCCCGACACCCGTGGCAGGAGACTGACCCTTACAAAGTGCTGACATCTGAGACTCTTTAGTTGTTTAGATGGAGTATGCACTGTGCAGGTTCCTGTATAGGAGCTGTTACTATAGAAACTATCAAACAAATATCCACAACTGTCTACACAATAATCCCACAAGAAAGAACAAAGTCAATAATGCTATTTTGTCATGAATCAGATCATATATCTGTGATGTTGCAGCAAAAAACAAACAAATAATAAAAAAAAACTAACCAATCCCTCTTTTTTCATGGTAAGAGGATATAGTTTTCCACTTCTCAGACTTCCAGTGAGGTCCTCACAGAAGACTGGCAGTGTTTTGTGTCTCTGCATTGTATTTCTCAGTTGGAGACTACTGACGCGGCCTCACACACCTCATTTCCTGCCCAGACTGAGGGCTCTTATAATGGCCTGTCCTTGTCAAGACACTTGATGGGCTTGTAATCACTGAGGCCCAACAATAGTGCTGTCTGCACAAAAGCCTGAGTGGCTTGTACATCTTTGTTAAGTGTCAAAAGACCTGATCTATAGCGTGTGCGCTTGTTTGTGTGTGAGACGCAGAAAGAGGTGTGAACTCACAGGATGTGGTG
This sequence comes from Pangasius macronema, assembly GCA_037577455.1. Classification (NCBI taxonomy): domain Eukaryota; kingdom Metazoa; phylum Chordata; class Actinopteri; order Siluriformes; family Pangasiidae; genus Pangasius; species Pangasius macronema. The sequence goes on from CM074955.1 coordinate 20,351,395, forward strand.
ACAGAGTGTGTAAAGACTCTGAAAACTGCCAGTCTACGTGGTTTTAACTCTATTAGTATCATTCAGCCATGCTGACTTCCACACAGACACAGTGCAGTTTTACTTGGGATTTGTCACGTGTTATAAAAGGCTTGTTGTGTTGTGGGATTGGTGGAAAGCTTGGAAAGAATGTCTTATGAAAGTAAGCGATTAATTTTTCTTTGAAGGCTACGTACACATTTAAAAACAAACAAAAAATACTGGATTAGCAGAAGGAGTAGCTATCGATGTAAACTCGATATAAAGAAAATATGTCTGCTAATACGCGAGACATTTAAATTGTGAAACTGTAAAATATGGTAAACTGACTGGTAAATAATTAGTTATCAATATAAAAATGCTAATACTAGGAACTCTCTTAAGCAAAATGTTGCTGAATGGAGAATATGATGAACTTTGGGCAAAGTGCAGATCTCGAGATTATTCTAATTATCATATCAGTTGTACATGTCCCCTCGCTACAAAGTAAGAGACAGCAAAGGAGGTGTACACTGACCTGTAGAGTTGGTGACAGTGGTATGAATAGCGTTACACTTATGGACACACTCTTCTGAGGGTTCACCGGTTCTCAGATAACACTCCACACAAGACCTATGAGAGACCCACACACACACACACACACACACACACACACACACACAGAGTATACACACGTCAGCCCTTCAGAGGATTCAGCGCAGGAGAAAGTTTGGTTTTGTGTTTGCTGAAAGAAGAAACGTCTGGACACTTTTCTTGTGGCTCCTTTCCCCCTTTCTTGTTCTTTTCCCTTTCTGACGTTTTATCTGAACCGCTGGACTTTAAGAAAGGGGAAATGACATCCGCTGATGTGTTGTGTGTGCTTTGAGATGCTTTTCGTCTCACCACAGCTGTACAGAGTGGTTATTTGGGTGGTGAGTGTACACAGTATGTACATACACATCCATACACACATCATGACACAAAGACAAATGAAGTATTAAAAATATAGGACAATATATTCGGTTTATATTGTCTACAAACTTCACAAATAAACGTTTTCGTTCTATGTGTGCGGGAAAGAAAAGGTGTCTGTACCTGGTTGAGCTACAGGCGTCTCCGCAGGTAGCGCACTTCTCACACTTATCCCCTGAAGCTCCGGGAACAGAACACTCGCACTTCCCGCATACACACTTTCCACGTCCGCTGCAGACAGACCCGTCCGCTGACTCACAGGTGTGTGTGCTAGTGCTGCAGTTGCAATACTCGCTTGTCCAACCCTCATGGCACACACACTCACCACAGTCACACTCTCCATTACCTGAACACAGGCACATACAAACACATACACAGACTTATTACTATATATATACATATACATATATATAAACATGCTGCTTACTTATATATTCATCAAGGCTGTTGCTTTTATAACTTTTATTATATCACTGACTCATTATACTTCTGCTTTTCCAGGATGTCTGAATCATTGATCATGTATCTCTGCAGTCTAATCCTGAAACCACTGCCCTTGTTTCGTATTGTATCACGCAACCTGCTGTAAGATTCAGCTCTTAAATGTCCATATCATTGTGCCATTGTGTTTCTGTTACTTACCTTTACCAAAAAATGTAAATGTTCAATTTAATACTTAACTGTAACACTCACCCCAATTTACTGAGACCCAAATAATAAGTGCTCATTTGCTATTAGTGGGCCTGCTGCAGGTGATTTAGAAAAAAGAATTGTGTTGAAATGTGTGACGTGAAAAGTAGGGATAGGAAACAATAAGGAAATGATTAATTGTTAATTGCCTGTGCTAATTGTTCGTGAGAGGCGTGATGAGAGTCCCGGAAGTGTAACTGAAACTGAGCTGAAAATGAAATATAGAATAAAGAAATCAAGAGGCGCATCAAAATGCTGTTCAAAATATAATGTGAACGCAAAATAGAAACAGGAATGTAAATGATTTGAAGCTAACTTTACATCTGTACTGATATGTTACAGTTTAAGAAACTTTCTAATCATTATACTAAGTCAAAGATTCAATTAAAAAAAATCTCATTGTTAAAACTTAATTATTGAGAAGTAAAGGCTTAGTAAATAACACTGCATGGGCAGAATGAATCGATTTTTATTGGCACCTCTCTGTGTTTGGCACCTTTATGTAGAAATACCCTAAATTACATACGTGATATAAACTATCATAATGTCTCGTGTTTACTGAACCCATTAATAATTGCTTTTACAACTTATAATATTGTATTCAAGGGACAGTTAGCAGATAACGGAAACATCAAACTTCACTTTGTGACTAAACTAAACGTGTGCTACAAACATACATATCTTGGAATCTGGTATAAAGTGTTACTGAGGTACTTTTTATTGCAACCTGACGGAAATTAAGAATTGAGATTTCATCTTCATAAGAAAGGGTATGACTGCACCGAACTCTAACCCTAAACTCTTTAAAATTCTTACAAATTTGCAAGTACTTGAAGACGTACAGTGCTTAGTGACGGAGGGAATTAAACTGGACTGATTCCAGATCCAAAGCTGTTCGTCCAATATCTCCTAAATGACTCCTAAATGCTGCCCTCTCTCTTTCTGCTAAATTCTCTCTCTCTCTTGTAAATATACAGCTCCCGATGCTGAATAATCAACACTCTCTGCCTGCTGCTCTGCAAATCGCTTGCTGTAGAGCCGCTTGGCAGACCTGTGATGCCGAGACTAATGCATCCTTAACTCCCTGCATAAACTATTAATGTGGGTGTTAAGACTGCATGTAATTGCCAGAGTGTTTTTGTTTCATTAACATTCCATACAGTGAGAGATCACGTGCGGTCCTCCCTACGCACGGTGGTATCTGTGCTTTCTGTCAGATCAAACTCAACCCTTTTCTCTCTCTTTTTTCACTGCTACTGTTACTGACCTCCACACAGCTTCCCTCTGAATCGGAGGCAGGAGAAGTCGTCGCACTCGCAGTATTTTCCGTACACGAGCCCAAAGCTGGATGGGTAGCACACGCACTGGCCGCAGAAGCACTCTCCCTGCCCGCTGCACACCTCGGCACTATCATGGGCCCTGTGCAGGGTTGTACACACAGTATGTGGAAAATCTACCAACGCGCATTGGTGATGTTTAGAAGTAACAGGTTGTCGGTGAGCTTTCTCACCTGCAGTCACTGACTTGACCTTTGTCCTCTGCACACTCACACCTGGGACCTACGAACCCGGCGTCACATATACAAGAGCCACACTCCAGAGCCCCTTGGCCTTCACTGCAGTGTGTGCTGTTTAGCTCGGTGGTCCTCTGGCAATCACACACGCACAGCGACTCCAGCTCCACCTCCAGAGTGTCCTGGAAGCCCACGGGCCGCAGGGAGAAATGATGTGGAGCATCCAGACAGCTGTCCAGCTCCACCGTCACATTAAAGGTCACCTGAGGGAAGAATATTTCCCTTCACTTTCACAGAACACATGTTTGTCTGACGTATAACACGCTAAGCAAACTTTCAGTACTCTAATACGCCTTGATCACTCAGAGATCATTATGTCTTTTTATTTCCTACAACATCACAATCTTTTATTTAACCAAATTAGCATTCGCTAGTGAAAAGATGGAGGATTGTTATTGTTCTGTTGCGTTAAACATCTAATTAGTCTAATATCAGAATAACTGAGGACTCACTATGTCTCCAACTTTGACATTGGTGCAGTGTTTAAGCCCCGGCCGGACTGCACCATCTGGACAGAGAGCTGTGAAGGAGATCTGGAGATTCTCAGTGTCCCCCAGGACCTCCAGCTCAATCTCGGACCTCAGCTCCTGAAAATCAAATGCACCAGATACATCACACTAGGTCTTTATCTGAATCCATATACGTTATTTGAATTGAACAGATAATGCGTCCTAAATGAGTACAAACACAGATACAAACAGTAGGCTTTTAAAAGCTTGCCAAGGAGCTTCAGAATAAGTGTGGCACCTGCAGGATGAAAAAACAAGTCACACAAAGCGCAAGCTTTTTTTTTTTCTAAGGTAGAGCTCGTGGAAGCTTGTGGATGGGGTTACCACCAACTTCTCATCACAAACCACAACTCAAAAACCACACAAAAGACTTGAGACTAGCCCAGAATGTTCTAGAAAAAGGTAGATGCACGTTTCTTCTTTTATCAGTCTTTTCATGGGAAACTAGTTAACAGTGGTGCGCGTGTCTGATTGGCAGTATCAATACTTACAATCATTACCTGCAGAACTGGCAACCCTGCTTATAAAACTTAAACAGTGACCAAGTTCATGAAAGACCAAGCTCATTAACATGACACTAATATGAGATGCACTGTTTTTTTTTCCTGCAGTGGTTCCATCATTATTAAAAATGAATATTTTCTGAAAATCCTATGGGCATTATAATAAAATGAGCCCATTTTGACCCGCAGAACCACTGTGAGTGCTAGATTTTAGTCCAGTGAACATTTCTGATCTTTCTTTAATGTAATAAACCCAAAAATGTAATAAACAAAATATTATTAGATGACTGTTGTTGTCAGCAGTAAATAACAGGTTCTTGATTTTGGAAAGATGTTGTTGATTTGAAACAATCACGCTATATGAGCAAAACGTGGACACCTAACCATCACGCTCATACGTGCATGTTGAACATCCCGTTCAGATGTAGTCCCCCCTTTCCTGTTATAATAAGCTCCACTCTTCTGGGAAGGCTTTCCACTAGATTTTGGAGCGTGGCTGTTGTGATTTGTGATCATTCAGCCATCAAGAGCACTGTCTGGTGAGAAGACCCACAATCGGTGTTCCAGTTCATCCAGAAGGTGTTCAGAGTGGTTGTCTTCATGGATCTCGCTTTGTCTTGCTGGAGCATGTCTGGGCCACTCTTAAGGGAAGTCTTAAAGCTACAGCATACAAAGACATTCTAGTTTCACATTTTCATCACAGCACAAACATTGCCGTGATGGTCAAGTGTCCACAAAAGTTTTAGATGTCAGGCAGTTTTCCTAAATGAAGTCTTCATGTATATGAATAGATGCTTGAGTCACGGGAGGTAAATATAACAGCAGAAAATGTCATATTAAATATATCACAGCTCACAGTGTAATATTAGTTGCTCTAAAGTCACACTAAGGATGCAGTATTTTTTCAACCGTTCACACTTAGCATTAGCGATCACTCTTTAGGACTCAGGACATATTTTTCAGCATTTTTAAAATACAAAACACTGTATTTTAATCAATTTGGTTGCTGTCATTTGTAGTCTATTTTCCTGCCATTCCTGATGCCCAGTTTGCTTTATAAAGGCAGCATTAAAAATACTGCTGAAAAGCCCTGCTTAGTGCGAAAGAGATGCAGAATAGCTACACTCTCACTTAGCGCCCTCTTTATTAATCTGTCAGTAAACCTTAAGACTCTCACAAACACGCAGGCAGGAAACCCAGCCTCTTCAATAGGGCCTGCACAGAAGCGCAGGGATCCGACGGACTGAGATGAAGCAAGTTATTAGAGAGCTCCGAGAGAGGAAAGAGGAGGAAGGAGGGAGAGGGGAGAGGGGGAAGAAGGAACAGAAATGGTAAGATCAAACGCCCTAGAGAGGACAAGTGCAGACATGCTCTGTGAACGTTAAGACTCAGATTAAAAAGAAGGAAATAGAAGAGGCATAAAAGAGGGAAAAAGCAGTGAGCACCTGTATGATTTGAGCACCCACACTCATCTACATGATCAAACATATTCATTCAAGTCCAAGTGCTATATGACTCAAGAGTTGTATTAACTGAGAGTTTCTGATTGCAGCATTGTCAAGTGTGGCTCTGGAAGACCACGGTCCTATGGAGATAACTGTTTTTAGTTTCTAACACACCAGACTGAGAGCATGAAGAGCTTGCTTATTTAGTGTTAAATCTGGTAGAATGCTAAACTCTGAAGTGCCCTTCACGAGTGCATCCGGGTGCCCTGATATCCCTAACCTGTTGCAAAATACTTCTCGAAGAAATCCAGATAAAGACAAAGAACTACTGTACCTTATAAGCAGTCAAGATCAGTTGGAGAATGTTCCGGGAATCATTTTCCAACACACCCACCGTTGCACCAGGAATTAGTTTTGCATAGTTCTGTTCAAAATAGAAAAACAAAAATCAACACAAAAACAGCCACTGGATTGTGGAATGCAGAAGATATAGAGATATAGTGGGAATGAGTCCAGAGACAGGGAAAGGTTTTCTCATGCCACATGAGTGACGTGATCATGTTGGAGCATGTCGAAAGCACGACTGAATAAGGCGTACAATCACACAATGCATCTCATCCTCACTTACACATGGGGCTAGCTTATCCTCTGACAGAAAACCTTTTACCTCTGCACTGTGTGCTTTTGGCACAAGTACACAAGGCTTGGTGACGTTCTGAGCTCACCTCATATGTTTGTCTCTGACTTTTAGTCACTGCGAATATGAGGAGGATGTTGTTTTCCACCAGTTTGTCTATAAGTTGTCCTAAGGTTGGATACTCCTAAACATGACGGAAAAAACAACATCATGCAACGTCTAAACCAGAAGTGAGTGTTCTATTATATTCCTGCATTTATCATCATCGACTTTTCACACTGACAGTTTAGGAGCTGTAAGGCTTCACCTTACCAAATGGCCTGCCATGGAATACTCATTGTTGCTGTCTAGGTGGCACTGTCCGTCATTAGGGATGACGATGCCGGCCATTTTGCTGTCCATCCCAAAATGAGAGTCTGCATCGCTTGCGAAAACCAGCAGGCGCATGGAATCATTCCTCCACCCAATCTTATCCTATGAGAGATGTTTTGTATCAGACACAAAATAGATTCCTTTCAGAAGAGCAAAGGTCCAGTGTGGGATAAAAAAAATGCCTCACCCCACACACCGCTGCCTGCATGATGGCATCGAAGCCACACTCTGGAATGTCATTGTTTGCTGAGACGCGCTGTTTAGAGATGATCTCGTTGAATTGGTCTGTGCTGCTCGTTAATGGAAGGACGTGCTTGTATCCGAATGTGGGCAGGCAAACATGTTCTACACTCCTGGAGAACAAAATAAAGTCATGTAATGAAATATTCTTCTTTATCTTCATCAGTCGTATATCAATCAAGGTGCTTCTGTAAAACACAGTTTTACTACGGATTGTCAAAATTGGTGACTCAACATAATAAGCATTTAATAAGCTGTGTATTAAGGGAGGGTTACCAGCAGGGGTTTTCCAGCTCCTCTGGAGTAATTTTAATGTATGGCAGAACTGGCTTCTCCACAAACGAACCAAATCCCAATCGAAAATTACTTGTGAGACTAGCCATTTCTTTGGAAAGAGTCGAGCCCAGGTCTCTGATTCTCTGCAGATCATCATACATCGAAGCTGAGAGGTCCATAAGGTAATACATATCTACTGGATGGTCTTCTGATTGTTGTACGTTTACTTGAAAGGTCACTTGGGTTCCTGGTGTAGAAATGGAGAAACAGAAACTTCAGATTCTTTAAGACATAGGAGGTTCGGAAGAATGACTCGATTTAAGCGAGCTCTTATACTTCTTCTGCCAAAGCATGATATATAACGATCTTAATATCACAAAAGTATCATGTTAAAAACACATCATCCTAATAACTGTGTTCATTTTGTGTCCCTACAGTGAAAGAGTTACTTCAACATCGGATATTCTGCTAAATGTCAGTAGAAATGTCATTTTATTCATTATTAGATAAAATGTTAAGCCTAGATCTCCTCTTAGTTTCTAGAGGGAGTAAATACTGGAATTGTGCTAAAGAAAAACAGCCAAACTCAATAGTGTCTAATTTCCAAATGTGGCCCAGAATACAGTCAGTTGTTTGAGATGGAAGGACACGGGGATGTTTCCAAATCGCATTCATGTATATTTATAGAGCGCGGCATGGTGACGCAGCAGGTCCTGTTGCCGTCTCAAAGCTCCAGCGTCCCCCAAAAACAAGCATGTAGGTGGATTGGCTGTGCTGAATTGCTGGTAGGGCTGAATGATTGTACATGGTGCCCTGCGATGTGTATTCCTGCCTCATGCACAGCATTTGGGAAAGATGTACTTTTTGCCTCTTTCAGTATTTTTTCCTGGGCTTTTTTAAAACATTTATTCAACTTTTTTTTATTATGTATATATTCTTTTAATGGTTCAGATCAGTTTAAATCTGCGTACCATACATCTTACCTGGCCGAAGTTTGAGCGCCATCCTCTGTGGTGTTATGTAGGACACATTAGTGGGGTCTGCACTTTTGCCTAATGGCCTGTCAGCCAGCAGCTCCATGGTGTTCACTGGAAACTGCATGAACTCTTGCGGACATCCCTGGAGAAGAAGTTCCTCACGCGTACCGCAGCGCTCACTCACCACTAAAGAATCTGTGAAATTCTGTTGAGGGAAAAAAGTCATGTGATTGCCAGATGCCTTCGGTATAGTCCATTTTTCAGTTTTTACAAAGGTTTGGAAGCTGCTAACTATCAGCAATGTATGATGAAATGGTGAAAATCATGACTGGATCATTTAACTCATCACTGGACTCTGAGGTTTTATATTTTTAGACTGGCTCCTCTGTGGTTTTGCTATTAATTTGTTAGAAACTAAAAATCGAGGTACACTAAACTTCGCCGCCCCACTACTCTGTGAATGAAACCCATGCACGTGTGTTTGCTTTGGCTCAGTCTTAATTAATCTGACACAAAGTACTCCCGATATAACTAAAGCAACTCGGTAGACTATGTAGGCCTTAATCTCACACGTGAAATTTAAATATCAATGGGAGACATCTTAAATGATCTTAAATGTAATGACATTAACATGACAATGACAAGCTGCTGTTAGACGAGTTTCACTACTGATTGATATGATATAGAGAGAGCCTCCAGTTTACCCATAATTGTTTGCACTGGTTCCTTCCATCTAATACTTATTCTGTTGTCCTGTCTATTTAGCATGCACTGTTCTGGGTATATATTGTATGTTTTTGAACTCAATTCACACTGTGGTGTATGTAGTCTTGTGTACTGTTCTTGTGTACTCTTCTGGGAAGGCTTTCCACTAGATTTTAGAGCGTGACTTTGGGGATTAGTGCTTATTTAGCCACAAGAGCATTAAGGAGGTGCTCTTGTGATGTTGGGTGAAGAGATCCTGTTCCTATAGGATCTTCTTGGAAACATCCAACTGGGAAAGCCATGGGCCACAAAGAGCTTACAAAGCAGCTATGGGATCTCATTGTTGAAAAATATCAATCAGGAGAGGGTTACAAAAAAACTGTAAAGACAGTAATCAACAAGTGGAGAAAATATGGCACAACGGTGACATTACTAAGAACAGGATGTCTTGATGAGAAGGCCAGGAGAATACTGGTTAGAGAGGCTGCCAAGATGCCTACAGCAATATTAAAACAACTGCAGCAAT
>CM074955.1:20360916-20375895 GCA_037577455.1 Pangasius macronema
CTTGCTCCTTTTTCTTCTTGACATTTTGAAGCAGTTCTTACAACCTGGTTATGATCCACCAGCGCGAAATGCGAATACTTGGAATGTTTCCCACCCGGTCTTAAGATTTTGTTCAGGAGTGTATGTATATATGTGTATGTTCAGGAGTGTATGTATATATGTGTATGTTCAGGAGTGTATATATATATGTGTATCTCAAAACCATTTATACAATCTCTGGTTTCACTCTAGCCTTCAGATTTTTTTAATATAACAGATGTCACATCACACTTCCAATTATATCAATCATTTTATACAAAACATTACCTTCCAAGGCCAGCGACACAGTGAACAGCAATGCAGCAGCCTGGCTCCTCCCTAAACTTAATCCTCAGCAGATTCAACCAGTCGTCAACAATCTGATTAGAAGGAGGAGCTCCATCATCAAATGGCCAATCCTGCAGGTTTTATGAGAGGCATCGAGGAAAAAGTATTTGATTTTGGAATATTTCCACTGCATTCATCTTTCATTTGAAACAGTAATGTACAGTGGATATTAAAAAAGTCTACACACTCCTGTTGAAACGGCAGGTTTTTGTCATGAAAACCATACCATACAATTAGAGCTGCAAGCAGCATTTTTGGGGGCCAAGCACCTAGACTCGGTGAGCCGCACACTCACAGACACGCTACAACTGTTGCCTCAGCAATCACAGGAAAGCAGAGCCATAGCTTTAGGCAAAGGGATTCAAGAGTGATTTGTAGTTTCACTCATGGTGTACATGTTTTGACCACAGAGTGTGGTGGAATTCTCAGACTGTAGGAGGAAAGGTCTAGATGAACAAATGTGCAGCAGGGTGGCATTGCTGCTGCAGCTGCCTCTGCTGCTGTGATCTGTGGAGTTGTCTGTTGCTACTTTGAACTGTGGCTGTGAGCGCTACTGCTCTGACCTTAACATTTTTTCTTCTTGCAATCTAAAAACATCCAAGGCATTTATGTTTTTTCTCATCAGTGTGAGCCTCCCCCCCCGCGCCCCCCCCAAACTTATATCTGTCTTATATAGTGTTTTTTTAACTGAGAATTGCTCAATGAAAACACTATTTGATATTAAATCCTGTCAGTCATGTACTGTCTTTATAGAATGGCAGTAGACAGTTGTTTAGAAAGGTCTCAGGATGAGGTGAGCCAAATGTGGTGAAGATGTGACAAAATTTGGAGGAGGAGCATCAAAAATGGCACTTAGATAGAAGCATTTTCGTCATGTTATTGTAACTTTCGACCACTGACGCAGTCAAGACATTTGTTCCATAGCCTCAGGTTATGGTCCTGAAGATGCCTATAAAGTTTTGTGTCATTGCGCCAAGTCGTTGCTCAGATACAGCCTCATTTCCTGTTTGGCAGATTTGTTGGCCCATTCCAGACAAACCGTTTGGAATATCAACATTCTTTTGATAACTTTTGTCCAGGGTGGTCTGAAGATGATGTATGCCAAATATGGTGCTGACTAGAGATAATTTGTAGGAGTAGTAGCAAAGTAGGAGTAATTTGTAGGAGTAGTATTAAAAGTTGTTACAGTTCCTGACCACAAGGTGGCACAGTCAAAAAAGTTATTGGGTACATTCAGGGCGTGGTCATGAAGATAAGCATCAAGTTTTGTGATGATACATAAATGCATTTGCCAGCACATTACAGGAGAATGGTTTTGAATAGCAACGCACCTTTGATAGCTTTTGTTCAGACAGGTCTCAAGATGATGTGAGCCAAATGTGGTGAAGACTAGATAAACTTTGGAGGTGGAGTAGCAAATGTGGCAGTTAGATGTAAGCATTTTTTGCATGTTATTGTAACTTTTGACCAGTATGTGACACTGGCATGAAATTTGTTGCATAGCCTCAGGTTATGGTCCTGAAGATGCCTACAAAGTTTTGTGTCAGTGTGCAAAGTCGTTACTGAGATACAGCCTCACTTCCTGTTTGGCAGCTTCGCTGTGAGATTGGTTGGCCCATTATGGACAAATCGTTTGGACTATTCAAAATTCTTTGGATAATTTTTTTGTGAGGCTTACTCTCAAGATCATGTGTGCCAAATTTGGTGATGACTGAACTAAATTTGTAGAAGGAATAACAAAAAACCCTGTTTTTAACAAAATCCAAGATGGCAGAAAATCTACTTAGGCAGAAATTGACATCATAGTGTGTGATGAACTCGTCTCGACCTAGGGAATCCCAGGGGTTTTCAATTTTGGACACACAGTTCACAAATTATGACCATAAATGTACTTCCAAATTATGCCCAAATTTGAACCGATGGTGGCGCTTGAATGTTGGCAACACTTGGGCCAAATCTGGTCAGAATGTTCCTGAGACCCTTCCCAATCAGTGTGCCAAATTTCAAACTTCTTATGCTTCTTTCAGAAGAAGAAGAAGAAAGGGTAGAATAACAATAGGGTGCCTATGCACCGTTGGTGCTTGGCCCCCTAAAAATCAAGTGACAAACAACCAGAAATGTTTTAGGGGAAAAAAGAAAACAAAAAACTTCCAATACCCAGCTTGCATAAGTGAGCACACCCTTTTATAATTGGGAATGTGGCAGTGTTCAGAATCAACCAATCACATCCAAACTATGTTAAATACTAATTAGTATATGCCTTCTGTCAATTAAAGTGTCTGATTAACCCCAAATAAAGCACAGCTGACACCTTAAGGCTTCTGCTAAAACACTTAAGATGATGAGGAACTTCACCTTTCAGCATGACAACAACCCAAGACACACCCACAAATCAACAAAGGAACGGCTTCACTAAAACAAGATCAGGGTTTTGGAATGGCCCAGTCAGAGTCCAGATCTAACTCCAATCAGTAATCTGTAGGGGACCTGAAGAGGGCTGTACAGGAGATGCCCTCACAATTTGTTTGACAGAGTTAGAATGCTTTTGCATGGAAGAACAGCAAAATACTGTCAGGTCAAGATGGTCACTGACTGACTCTTACCCCAAAAGATCTAAAGAAAGAGAAAAAATCAAAAGGTGCTGCAACCAAGTATTAGTTTAGGGGTGTTCACACTTATGCAACCCGGTTACTGTACAGTTTTTATTTTGTTCCCTAAAATAATTCTTAATGTTTTTCACTTTAATTTATAGGTTGCAATTTCACAATAAAGGTTGAAAAGGTTCTGCACTGAAACCCCTAACAAGTTGACTGTACTCAAATGATTGAGTAAACTCGTTCCCTCAATTTAATTGAGTAATGGGGTCTCCCAAAACTTATATATTTAAGTTCACTTAACTTGATGCTCATGTAGACTTTACCTAAATTGTTAAGTTCACTTGATGTTCATATTACGCATTGTGTTGTTTACTAACCCTGAATCGAACCTGGGCTGTGGCAGCACCGCACGCTAGTCATTAATCCACCAGAGAACCCGTGTGCTGCAATAAATAAGTCTACTTAACTTGGTGTTCATTTCAAGAGTACATAAATACAGGGTGTCCCCAAAGCCTCTATACACAGGGGAAATTAACACTTTTTAGCAAAATGTAACTTTATTTATTTATTTATTTATTTTTACAAAACATCCTCTACACGATTGCCATTTCTTTGTAAACACACACAGAGTCGTCTCTCCTACTCATGATGACCTTCAGAGCTTCACTACACCAGTACCAGCACCAGACAGATGAGGAGGACCGCCTTCTGCAGTGATCTACCAATCAGAGCTTTAGTTCTCCTGTTGCCAGGCAGAACTCCTTCCATGGCCAATCACATCAAGGAGGACCAGAGTGAGCTATTTTAATTCATTCATTTAGTTTATAACACTTGAAATCTTATGTTTATGTATTTTGTAGGTAAATAAGTTAAACGAACTTAGATTTTTGATTTATGGGTACTAAATGTAACATGTTAAGTAATGTTTCCTTTTTAATGATTATTTGATTGTTTAAGTAAAGACAACGTCAGGGTTTACGGTGTGAAGAAACGAGATTTCGTTCCAGTGTATGGCTATGAGTTACATACAGGAATGACTTTTGACTTGAGTTAATCCAAAATGGTTGCACAAAAAGCTATGGTATGACACTTCACAAGGGAGATTATATATATATATGTCACCTTAAATGTCCCTTAAATCGATCAGCTTGGTCGCCCTTTATGAATAGTTGTAAATAGAGTGTGTTGTGTTGAGTTGAGTTGTGTTGATTTGAATTAAGTTGAGTTGATTTGAGTTATGTTGATTTGAGTTGAGTTGTGTTTGTTTGAGTTTTTTTGTGTTGAGTTGATTTGAGTTGATGTGAATTAAGCTGAGTTGATTTATGTTGATTTGAGTTGAATTGTGTTGAGCTGATTTGAGTTAAGTTGAGTTGTGTTGAGCTGAGTTGTGTTGAGTTGATTTGTGTTGATTTGAGTTGATTTGAATTAAGCTGAGTTGATTTATGTTGATTTGAGTTGAGTTGTGTTGAACTGATTTGAGTTGAGTTGAGTTGTGTTGAGCTGAGTTGTGTTGAGTTGGGTTGATTTGAATTAAGTTGAGTTGATTTATGGTGATTTGAGTTGATCTGTGTTGATTTGAGTTGATCTGAGTTGAGCTGACAGCTGAGCTGAGTTGAGCTGAGGTGTGTGTACCTGTAGAGAGCACCACGCGCACTGCGGCCCCAGCTGCACACACTCGCCACACGTCCGCACGCCTTCTGCCCCACAGCTGCCTGAACACAGGAGTGGCACAAACACCCGACTGTAGCTCTGCGCTTCATTTCTGTCACAAACCTCAACTTTCTCTTCCTAGACTGTCAAATTAACCCTTACAGTGCTCAGGGTAAACACATCCTGACATTCAGCTGGATATAAATACTCTGTGATAATTAACCAAACAACACTTCTGGGCTAAATCCAACATTTCACTGAAATCTTAAAATCAGATAACGACTTTAATTATCTTTCAGATATCACAATCAGGTGTTTACATGGCCACTTGAATAATCTGGAAGTGACTGAAATCAGATAATAATCGTGTCCTTGTAAAGGCACTCTCTGACAGGATTAATTTAACACAGCATTATAACGCAGGAGAGTTTTGATTACAGTGCTCTGGCACGCGCTCTCTGTGATGCCAAAACATTAGCAACACTAGCAATAGGTCTAATAAAGTACATTACGCGCTTAGTGGGGGAAGATAGACGACAATTAAATGAGTAAAAATAACAAAACAACACTACTCGAATGTAAATTAAGTTAATTAAGCAAGGTAAAGTGTCTTACCTTCTACCGTGCTAAGCCAGTAGTGAAGAAACAGGCTCAGAAAAACAATCCCCATTAGTCCTCAAGGTTGCTGTATAGGTGAGAAATGATGATGAGCCGAGTTCATATCGCTTTGTGAGGAGAATAAACAGGCTCTACGTGAAGCCAGCCTGGTGTGTGAAGTGTGTATGAAGTGTGTGGAACACGCAGGTACTTCTGTCTCACCTGGAGGGAAGTGTAAAGTGGGCAGGCGCTGTTACCTGGCCGAGTTTCAACGCGCACTTCCGCCCAGGTGAGAGAGGAAGAGATGAAGCGGTGGAACGCTCGAGCGCGAGAAAAACACGGTTTAAATAAAGCTGCGCATTACATTTTTTATTTATTTATTTTTACAGATGATCATGAATTATAAAGATTAAGAATATTAAGTAAAATATGTCCTTATTTATAATTTTTAAGCTACATAATAAAACAATAACCTGTAATAAGAGTATAATGCATTATGATGATTATGATTGTTGTGGTTGTTGGTGTTAGTAGCGGGGGTGTTGTTCTTCTTACTGTTGGTGCTGTTGATGTTATTATTGTTACTGTTGTTGTTAGTGGTGGCGGGATGGTATTGCTGTTATTATTATTATTATTATTATTATTATTATTATTATTATTACTGTTGTTGTAGGTGGTGGTGTTATTGCTTTTATTATTATTGTTGTTGTTGCTCATGGAGGTGGTGGTGGTGGTGGTATTATTATTATTATTATTATTATTATTATTAGTGTTGTTTGTGTTAGTGGTCTTGGGGGTGGTATTACTTTTATTATTATTACTGTTGTTGTTGTTGGTGATGGTGGTGGTGTGGTATTGCTGTTATTATTATAACTGTTGTTGCTGTTGTTGTTGTTGTTGGTGTGGTATTGCTGTTGTTATTATTATTATTACTGTTGTCGTTGTTGTTGTTGTTGGTGGTGGTGTGGTATTGCTGTTATTATTATTATTACTGTTGTTGTTGG
This sequence comes from Pangasius macronema, assembly GCA_037577455.1. Lineage (NCBI taxonomy): Eukaryota > Metazoa > Chordata > Actinopteri > Siluriformes > Pangasiidae > Pangasius > Pangasius macronema. The sequence goes on from CM074955.1 coordinate 20,367,131, forward strand.
TGTGGTGGTGGTGGTGGTGGTGTGGTATTGCTGTTATTATTATTATTACTGTTGTTGTTGGTGGTGGTGTTGCTGCTGTTATTATTATTACTGTTGTTGTTGTTGTTGTTGGTGGTGGTGTGGTATTGCTGTTATTATTATAAATGTTGTTGTTGTTGTTGTTGGTGGTGTGGTATTGCTGTTATTATTATAAATGTTGTTGTTGGTGGTGGTGGTGGTGTTGCTGCTGTTATTATTATTGCTATTGCTGCTGTTATTATTATTATTGCTATTGCTGCTGTTATTATAATTACTGTTGTTATTAAATAACCATTAATCTGTGTGTTGAATATTGTTATTAAATCTTTAAAATATTTAGCCTATAAAGTCAACTGTCATTTTTTAAAAACAAACAAATAAAAAACAACTCAAATAAATAAACATTTCTTCGTGTTTATAGTAGCCTGTTCCTCACATTGTTATTAAATTAAGCACATCAACATCATAACAACTGATAACAGATAACAACAACAACAACATCAACAACAAGAACAATAACAACAGCAATAATAATAATAATAATAATAATAATAATAATAATAATAATAATAATTTAAGATTGCTATGTAAACTTATATGATACATTACTGTTACTATCTCAGCGCTCATGAAAACCAAATAACTTTTCTTATTTTGAAAGTCTATGGGACATTCAGCTGTAACCTCTGTAACAAGCAAGTAGGCTGGGAATTTACGTGTGATTCCTACATGCATTCTCACTTCTTTAACTTCAACAGCTCCAGGCCTCAGAACTGACTGTGGGTTCTGCCCAATGTTATAATTATGTTATATGCCACAGATACACACACACACACACACACACACACACACACACACACATATAGATATATGTATATATCTTTTAAACCAAAATATTGCTTAAAGGTATAAAAAATATATATAAAGCTGAAAAGATGAGTTTGTTTTGAGGTTATTGAGGGTCTAATTTTTTTTTTGGTCAAGTCCTTAAAATGTCTTAGATCACAGAATTGACAGATATATGTCAGATTATTTCCAAGGTCTCAAACTATGTATTGGACTACCAACATTAAAAAAAAACTAATATGTTTCCAGTCTGGCTTAAAGCTATCTGTCATCTCACTGATATTTACAGTTTTGTTTTTTTTTTTTATCTCAAAATGAACCTCATTTCAAAATCACTGAAGCCCATTTGTTTACTATCTTTATTGTGCTACATATCTCAACTGGTATATCAAAGAGTGATGTGTAAAGGCTGATGTATTATGTAATATGTTTAGGTTCACCTGTAGTGCTGCTATCAGTCAAGTTTAATTGATACTGCCAACAGATGTTTTGCACACAGGTGTAGTCCAGATGTTCAGGCAGTGATCTTAAAAATCCTACCATAAAGCCCTACCAATCTCAGAACTACTTATCTATCATCAGTCCAGTTTTATTAGAAATTAATTCTCTATATTCATGAATACTGAGCAGTCCAGTTTTTGGTTACATCTAGCCGGTTCACTTCTGTCTGAAACGGTCATGAAGCTTGTTTACCATTTCCACACATCTGTAAAAGTGTTCATTTGTATTGCGAGCCGGCTGTCCTGCTGTCTGACTGACCTACTGACCTTTCACACTAAAAATGGGCAAAACAATAACGCCACATTTGCAACTCAATAGTTTTTAAAGCTTTAGAAATGGATTACGAAAATGTTTAGATTGAAATGTAGAAATCTATTACAAGAACGTTAGACGGTTTGATGTTTCAATATCCTCAGAAAAGCATATTGGGATATAATTTATCCCAAACTACGCAACATTTCCAACATCTGCTGTCGTGATACATGGAGGGGCTTTTCTCTAGCTGAGTAAGGCAAATTCCATTGTGTGGATGCGAACAGGTGTGTGTGACTCTGAGCCACACCTGAACGAGCAGCCCTGAGTCAGCGTGCTTGTCTGAGACTAAGCGTCATTCAAATAAAGATAAAACAACATTAATGTTTAACACGGCGAGTTGCTAGCAGGTCACTGTTGTCATAATTCAGAAGAATGACAAAAACTGTAATGATTAACATTATAAGTAGGAAACACAACCCAGGTGCAAAGACTGCCTGAGTGATGCAAACAGACTGGTGACTGATCTGATACATGATTTTTCTAAGACAACAAAAAAAGACTAAGACAACAAAAATACGTAACAGGAAAAGAAATATAGTGTGTGCTATGACTCATAACGCTGCCAGATTGCTCATATAAGGAGCCTCTTTAATTTCTCCTCTCTTCCTCCATCTCTTCCTTTCCTTTCATCTCCCCACCTCTCCTCTCCTTTTCTATCCTTCCTTTCTTCTCTCCTTCATTCTCCTCTCCATACCTCACTCCTTTCTTCCCGAAACCTCTCCATACTGTATGAACTCATTTCAGATTTTAAACGAATGTGTCCATGTCATGACGTGGACCTCGAATTCTATCAAATGTAGTAATTATTTATACAAAATAATTCAGTGTCATGATCCCTCTAATGGTTACGTACCTCTAGGAGCCTCTTCGGCTACCATAGTGTCCAGGCTGCCAACTGGATCCGTGATTATGCACTGAAAACAGCGAAAGTTGAATCGACGAATGAGAAGTCGTCACGTGCAGTGTGTGAGAGTCCTTCCAGAAAACAGTATGTGTTGGAGTAACAGTAAACTTGGAGTATCAGAGCAGCTTTATGGAGCATGACGCCTCTCTCTCTCTCTCTCTCTCTCTCTCTCTCTCTCTCTCTCTCCCCCTACTCACAAGCATGAGCACACACACACACACACACACACACACACACACACACACACACACACAATCCACAGTCTTAAATGACAGCAGCAACTGTCTATCTGCATGCACTCACACATTCAAAAGCTACTTTCATTATAGAGAGAGGGAGGTCGTTGGCATGACAGGCCGTGTGTGTATGTGTGTGTGTGTGTGTGTGTGTGTGTGTGTGTGTGTGTGTGAGCATGTCTTTCTCAGGGAACGTAGGCTGGTGGTTTAGGCTGTCTGTGTTAAAGCGGAACTGATTCTAATGGAACGTAGCTGTCAGGTGTTTTTTCAGACCAATGTCTGGTCTCTCATGCTTAAAATGCGTGTGTGTGTGTGTGTGTGCGTGTGTGTGTGCGTGTGTGTATAGTTTCAGTTGTGACCTGTCTGCTCAACTGTGCTGTGCTGATTCCTTTGACATTGCTGTTCAGGACTGACAGCGTCAGTGGATGAAATTTAAAATAAGGAGCCAGAGGAGGAGTGGAAGAGACAGAGAGGAAGATAAGGATGAAGCAGAAGTAGAGAAAGAGGAAAAAAGCTAATGAGAGCAAAGGATTAGTCAGGATACTGTTATGGTCTGACATGACACCCACACACCTAACCACACACACGCAATCAGGTGCTCTATCTGACAAGGTACGTAGGTGGCTGGCTTAACCACTTTCACATTTAACAAGGTTTCAGGATGAAGCTTTGGAAAGCCTTCAAATACCACAAATGTGAGATAAAATTAGTGCACTTTTCAGTCACATTTTATCAGACACGCTGCTCTTTAGGTGTCAGCTAAACCTATAACATGATCTTGTAACGTGTAGGTTTAACGCATGCTTCTCATTTGCCTCTCATACATATACCATGAAGAAATATATCTCACATAACCTAACCTTCACCCTCCCACGGGGGAATATACCATGTGTCCCGTCAGCTGTGAGGCTTTAGAGAAAGAAGGGGTGCGATGTAGCTTCAGAGATGTGAGATACCTAAGAGAATTAATGTGTGTTATAGTTACGGAGATGGACTGTAAAGACTGTTGAGTCATTTAAGTTTAAAAACGGACTGCTTTGAGTACAGCTAACTTATAAAGATTTGAGTTTACCTACTATTTGCTACACTTACTTAAAATCATTAAGCTTAAACAACTAAAGTCAATTTTTACCTGCTTTTTTGTTTATAAAGGTACTGTATGTTATAAATAAGACAGCTCACTCACTCTGCATCACCACAATGCCAAAAATAAAACAGTAGTCATTAATGGTGAAGTATTAAAGGTAACTGTTGTCACCATTCAATCATCTTTATACTGTACACTGAAAAAAATAATTCATAGATCAATGTATTTGAAATCAAGGGATGAATTGACACTTAATGAAAGTATGTAAGTTCAACAAATTGCAAAAACTCATTAATGTGTACATTTGCATGATTGTAGTAACATGGGCATTATATCAATACGCAAAAGCTACACGATCATTCAGAATCATGTTTTAAAGCATAAAGAAGAAGGGGCTTTATGAAACCTGACCTTTACGAATTTGAACTGAATTCCTCTGGCATGTATTGTTCACTATTTGTTGTCTAACTGAAATAAAGGTAAGTGAAAGAAGGACTTTTTTTGTATCAGGTGTTGAAAGAAGAAGGTTTGGTCTAGCTTTAAGCTAATATTATTTTAGTAATTAAAACATTAGAGCAGAGTTATGCTCATTTTAAAAGCTTGCAGACTGAGTTTTCACTTTTCACACAATATCCAGTTATCATAACTGAACTCAGATAAGTAAACATGACATTTAAACACATCTGAATAGTGATTACTCATTTCATGAAGACATTTCCCCTGTTAGGTTTTACAGTGTGGACATCCGATTTTAAAACTGTCAGCTTTATTACACAAACAAAATGAGGAACATGACTAGAACATGACTAGAACATGACTAGAACAAGACTAGAACATGACTAGAACATAAGGAGGTAGTTGGCTCTGCTCGATTTCTTGAAAATGCTTCAAATTTTCACTCTGTTAGTAATTTAAGCATGAAATCAGTCATATAAACCTCAGAACTGCTTCTTTTTATAAAGAAACTTTTAAAATAAGCTGTCTGTAAATTGAGTACTACATACAACACCAAGTTTGTTCCTTGTAAGAATGTTGGATCTATCTATCTAGCTAGCTATAACTAGCTAGCTAGCTGTGTTTTTGTCCATACTGATTCTCCACAGTGTGTTTGTTATCTGTTCATTTGAGAACTCAGAATAACAAATGCCTGAAATACACTCACTGAGCACCTCATTCATGAAATTATCTAATCATCCAATCGTGTGGCAGCAGAGCAACGCATAAAATCATGCAGATACCTGCCAGGAGCTTTGGGTAATGTTGACATCGACCATCAGAGTGGAGAAAAAATTGTGATCTCAGTGATTTTGACAGTAGCTTGATTGTCTGTGCCAGAGAGGCTGGTTTGAGTATATCTATAACTGCTGATCTCCTGGGATTTACCCAGAATTTACTCAGAATTGTGCAATAAAGAAAAACATCCAGTGAGCGGCAGTCCTGTGGACAATTGTGGTGAGCAGAAAAGCACAACATGTTGAACCGTGAGGCAGATGGGCAACAACAGCAGAAGACCACGTCAAGAACAGGAAGCTGAGGCTGCACAGGGCACAAGCTCGCCAAAACTGGACAGTTGAAGACTGGAAAAACATAGTCTGGTTTTTGCTGAGTCACACAGATGGTAGAGTCAGAATTTGGTGCCAACAGCATGAATCCATGGACCCAGCCTGTCTTGTGTCAACAGTCCAGGCTGGTGGGGGTGGTGTAATGATGTGGGGAAGGTTGTCTTGGCACACTTTGAGCTTGTTAATACCACACTTGAATGCCACAGGATATTTAAGTATTGTTGCTGACCATGTGCATCCCTTCTTTGCAACAATCTTCTAATGGCTACTTCTAGCATGATGATGCTCCATGTCACAACACAAAAGTCGTCTCAAACTGGTTTCATGATCATGACAGTGAATTCAGTGTTCTTCAGTGGCCTTCCCAGTCACTGGATCTGAATCCAATAGAGCACCTTTGGGATATGGTAGAACAGGAGATTCACAGCATGAAAGTACATCTGAAAAATCTGCAGAAACGTCAACATGGACCAGAATCTCAAAGGAATGTTTCCAACATCTTGTGGAATCCATGCCATGAAGGATTGAGGCTGTTTGAGAACAAAGGTAGGCCCTACCCAGTATTAGTATAGTGTTCCTAATGAAGTGCTTAGTGAGTGTAAATGCTCACTCATTATGATTCCAAGAGTCCAAGCCAAGTTAAACAATTTAATAAATTGAATTGGAAAATTGTTCTTTCATGGGGCGCAAAATGGCTTGGGGGGGCTGAGCAGACTTCGTAACATCACAGTATTTTCAGTTCGTTTTTGCCATATGCTACTTTCAAGCCGCTGCCAAAGGAGACTCTGTTTTAAACCGCATTTTAATCCCGACCCATTATTACAGTGGAGTATACCACAGTGCATTTGAATTTAATTTGCTTCATGTTGGACGTTTGGGGGACAAAGTTAGGGAGGCCAGATTAAGATGGTTTGGACATGTTCAGAGGAGGGAGAGTNATAGGTGGAGAGCGATGATTCGCTGTGGCGACCCCTGAAGGGAAAAGCCGAAAGAAGAAGAAGAAGAAGAAGAAGATTTGAATTGAATTTGCTCAGAATGTGTTCATTGATGTCCTATAACAGCAGGCCTGACATACTTCCACCTGCAAAGTTTATATAATGTTCTCTTTCTAATATGATATCATTTCTATAGCACTAACTTACACAAGGAGTCACTACATAACGTAAATAAACAGAATTAAAAAAAAAAGACTTGCGTAATTGTTGATGGTGAAACTTTTCGTAAGGAGTCTCCGCTGTCAGCTGTTTGTAACTGCCAGTTAGCATTCTGTCATCAGTCAAATTTTCCATCACGACAGAAGACTTGGAGACTTGGAGACATGACAAGCTACATTTCTTTTGTCTTATTAATTTCAAGAAAAAGTAAAAGCAGTACATTATATCTTTTCGAGATTATATTAATTTTAGTATCTTAATATAATCACAATCCTAATCATTTCCACATCTTTATAAAACACACTTTCTGTTAGTCAGAGTGCTGCCTAGAATGACATCCACACACCTAAACCTCCTCAAGACACACACCTACACACACACCTACACACACACACACACACACACACACACACACACACACACACACAGGTTCATGTAGGCAAATACAGTATATATATATAAAGTCTACACACCTCTGTTAGGAGGTTTTGTGACATACATGTATTGTGGTTATTGTATAAGGTTTTTCTTTCTTTCTTTTTTTTTTTCTAAAACATTTCTATTTGTTTTGCACTCGAATGTGTCGGTTGCTACATCACACTGAAGGTGGAAAGGGAAAAAAATCTGACTTATCTTTATCTTACTCTGAATTATCTTGGTTTCATTTGTTTTTTATTCACAAAAACCTACAATTTGAACAGGAGTGTGTAGACTTTTCTTATATCCGCTGTGTATCTTTGTCAAACTGTCTGAAGCCTGGATCCAGTGTGAAAATACGAAAGGAAAGATTGTTCACCAAACATACCAAGGTTTATTAATTTATTTATTAATTTATTAAGTGTGTAACTTTTCTTTTTCTTTAAAATGGACGTCTAACCTAAACTAGGTTGACTACAATGAAATTCCTTTTTGAAAAATCTTACACCACATAACATGTGTGTGTGTGTGTGTGTGTGTGTGTGTGTGTGTGTGTGTGTGTGTGTGTGTGTGGGTGTGTGTGTGTATTCAGATATTCATGTTACATATACCTCGTCATATATGTGTGTGACAAATGAGTAATAGGAACACATGTGAGCACAAGCCCACATTTCTGAACTAGGAAATTAGTAAGACCCCTGAGGACACCTCCCACAATTCTCTCTCTCTCTCTCTCTCTCTCTCTCTCTCTCTCTCTCTCTCACACACACACACATACATACATACATACTAAGATACACACACATACTGTATATATACACACATGGTGCCTGCCAGTCTCTGGCATCAGCCCTTCTTAAGCTCGTGGATTTGTAGCTAAACCCCTGCAGGCTGCTATTACAAAGGCGGCATCAGGAGGACTCCACTGCGCCGAAGAGACGAGGATCCACTCGCTGGAGAGACGATCTTACACACTGTACACTCCTTAAAATCAAACTGCAGATCAGGTATCAACTTTGTCCTTACAGCCTGAGGGTCAACAATTGTTCGTTGTATAACGTCAGTGACTCATATTAACCAATAAAAGAGCACCATCTGCTGGTAAATGTCTGGTTTCCTATGGTGATTACGAGCTCTGAGAGTAACTGCGAGGAAGGGATATATTAAAATGTGTCCTGCACAGCAGTAGGTCCTCGTGGCCATATGCTTAGACAAGATGGAGAGTGCTTTGAGAAGATGATGGCAGCTGTGATGGATTAATAAACCCGCATTATCCATGCTCATTTCTCTCTCTCTCTCTCTCTCTGACAGCAGGCCGCAGCACGCTGATGAGTTTCGGAGCTTTCGTATTCTAGCACTAGGCATTCCTGAGGTGTTCACACGGTGCTCTAATCCCAACCGAGGAATGTGAGAATTTATTTCCTGTAGTGTATATATGCTGTTCCCACGAATACAATGCATTATTCGCTCACACAAATCTTAAAAAACACACAAGCAGACATTTCACCTAGAGTTGGGACTGATCTGATACTCGGGAGTAAATTTGATCTGATTGTGATGAACAGAAAAGATTGGAATTGGGTTTGGAAAAGATGTAAATGCTTAAATATAATCTCAAGAGACTCGCTTGTATTTGTTTGTGAGGACTGATTATATTGTATTATATTTCCACTTTATTATACTTGTAATGTAAGCGATATTTCTGTGAAACCCGCACTTTGGGGG
>CM074955.1:20413443-20426861 GCA_037577455.1 Pangasius macronema
TCCTTTTTCTTCTTTTGACATTTTGAAGCAGTTCTTACAACCTGGTTATGATCCACCAGCGTGAAATGAGAATACTTGGAATGTTTCCCCCGGTCTTAAGAATTTGTTCATATATATGTGTACACACACACACACACACATATTTGTCTTAACAGCAAATCATTGGTCAGGAAATTAGCCATCAGGTGTGCCAGAGAATCAAATATTGACTAAACCTTTAAGAAAAAAACATTTCAGAAGATATTTGTACACCCAGACATGTGTTAGATCGAATTGTACAATTAATCATTATCATGATTTGACCTTTGAGTACAAGAAGACTGTATAAGTGAATTTCCCAGTTTCTAGCTTTTCCCCAAACAGCAAAAGGAAACGAGCGAATGGAGGCACAGGAGCTCTCAGGAACGCATGAGTTTCATTCCTGCTCATTTTCTGACCAATGATTCATTCTCAACACCAATATGGGATTAATATTTTGCCATTTGGGGTTTAGCCCTTTCTTTTTTGCCCAGAAGTGTACACACACATAAATATATGTAATATAAATGTGTTTATATATATAGTGAGTATAATATTTTCATTCATTTTCATAGAAGTGATTGAATAAAAATTGCTTTATGAGAATATAACAATGCCAGAGATAAACGAAATAAGCTGTTAGTGAGGTTTTCTATAGAATTTACAGGTAAGTGAAATCATACACAGTGTACTTAAAAAAAATTTATATTCAAATATAGTTTATAATCCAGACAGCGCAAAGTCTATACAGAGATAACAAACTACACAATAAACTATATATTACACAATAAACAATACATTAAACCTGAAACTGTACACAACAATCTGTTACACAGTGGTATTTTGATCAGGTTAATAGTTGCAACAAAATGTCTTCCCCAGGTGTGTGTGTGTGTGTGTGTGTGTGTGTGTGTGTGTTATTAAATAACTGAAATGAATCTAAAGAGGCTTGTTGATTAGTTGAACATTCTTTCTGTCTTCAGTCCTTAGTTTAGAAACATGTAGACTACGTTCACACAGCAGGTGAAAAAAAGTGGCCCAAATCTGATTTTTTCTTTTTGTTAGGTTGTTCACACTAATGTCTGACATTAGTCTGAGCAGATCACGCTCCTGATCTGCCCCGCATGCACACAGGAGCGGTGTGTCACGTGATGCGTTCAAGCTCGCTGCACAAAGGGCACGTTATTCGGCCAGGTTCTCCTATGGGCGCGTTCTGCCATGTCTGTTGAGATCTTTTCAAACACAGAACGGTTGTGATATGTGCCTTCTGATTCTGCTTGTACTGAAACATCCCCCCAAATCTTTATGAGGTCTGTTAGCTCGTTATCCCGCCACTGAAATTCCCCTTCACTGTTTTCCTCTATCGTTCCATCTCAGTAGCGTGAATCAACGTTAAGTCGACTTGATGTAAAATTCGCGTGACTTGTGATTTGCCTGTTCGGATAGAGGTCGCGTCGCCACGTGTCAGACTGAGTGTGTGTTTTGCCGATCACACTGCCATGCAAGTAACAAATCTGTGACACAGTTAAGGTAAAAGCTCAGATTCGGGTCATTTCTGCCTGCTGTGTGAACGTAGCCCTGTAGACACTCCAGAGGCAACATTTATGCTGCGTTCAGGACCAAGTGGGAACTGGGTAGTTTCCGAATTCCCCGTGCAGACAAATCCTTCTTGGAGAGCCATCCAAATTCCCAGTAAGAAAGATCCACTTGTACGGCTCTCCGACTTGGGAAGAGTTTTTCAAGATCACTGACTTTTTTTTAAGAAGTCATCTGAGTCTCTGTTTATATTTGAGTCGCTAAATACTGCGTGATACTGATTTGATCAAACTGCGCTTTGACGTCATTTCAGAGCTGCTAACTGCGAATTGTCACGTCCACGTATCGCATGGATATCCACGTCCGCTATGACGCAAACATTAACCAAGCTAATCTTTAATTCCTGTTTTATTAGACAGCTTGTGAACGCTGTAACGTGTTGTGAACGCAGCATTAGAATGAAATCTAGACTTTGTGTACGAACTAACAATCAGTGGAAAATTAAAATTTTTTATAAATCTGCAGTCGCTCCCGCATTGTAACCCAGCGGTTATCTCTGCTGTATGGCTGTTCTTCATGGCGAAAGGATATGACGAAGGGTTTTGTAAAACTCTTCTTAATATCGTGCTTTCTTTCTTTCTTTTTTTCTTTTTTTTTTTTTTAAAATCAGACAAGTAGCGCATCATATTTGAAGTGTCTGATCCATATTAGTCAGTGTGAATTCTGTAATTAAACACCTTATCTGCCACAGTAGCAGTTATGAAGCACACAATTCCCATATTTGACTTGATGTAAGATGTGCTATGTATCTAATTGTGCGCGGGACCCAGAAAAAGATGCTTTTAGTGTTCTGCAAGTGTTAGACCTATATATAATTTAATGCCGACTTTCCGAAAGCTTGTTAAGAGCAAACGTTTTCCTGCACTTCAGAAAGAGAAGGAAAGTACGTTTCAGATCAGGTATGGATTGCCACGTTACCACCAGTGTATTTTTTAAAATATATTATTATTTAATGTTTAATATTATGACTTAGTGAAAGAGAATAAAAATAGTGTAATATATATAAATATATAAATAAGTAAAAATCAGGATAAATAATATGTAATATTGCGATATTTATTTTTGCTGAGGCTTTGCTAAGAAAACTTTTTTTTAAAAAAAAAAAAAAAAAGAAGGAAAACAGTAAGTTGAGCGATTTCTTTTCAGCCAGCCTTTACCCGGTGTGTAAGAATCGTGAGGAACAATAGCTTTTAAACATCTAATCAGCTGAGTAACACTACCCTTATACAAGCATTAACACCTGCCTATACACACTATACTCCGAATAGCGTAAACATAACGCAGCATCGCTGGCACACGCGTATCGCTCTGCCTTGTGCTTTAAACGGTCAATGTTTTGAAGGCTTTGAACGTTGGCCATTAGGTTGATTACATTTATTATGAATCACTGAATTCAAGTAAAATGCTAAAATGCTGTAATTCCAACATTTATTTATTTTTTTTTTTAAAGTTGCTTGAATGTGCCTTCTCTCTCTCTCTCTCTCTCTCTCTCTCTCTCTCTCTCTCTCTCTCGCTCGTGTTCTCTTTTTAAGGCCTGTGGTGAGGTTGTGCTCAGTGGGGAGGGAGAAATCTCCAAACTCGCTCCAACTCTGCCAATTAACACCTCCAGTAACAGGCTGCCTCCCTCAGATTCACACCGCTCCCAGCCAGCCAGTCATGGAGGGAGGGAGGGAGGGAGAGAGAGAGGGAGGAAGGGGGAAGAGGAGGGGAGACTGACAGCTACTTCTACCACCCCCCCGATTACCCCCCCCCCCCCCCCTTCATTCCTACCCCTTTTCCTCTGTGCACTCTGCTTTCTCTGTATGATAAGGCAGAGTGTAGGAAAGATTTTCAGTGCCATCGTTTCCCCCCCCCTCTCCCTCCATGGGAATCTGTTGGGAATTCAGAAGGGCAAAATTTTGGGTGTTCCTGACACCTCCCCTTTATCCTTAATCCCATTTTCGAACCAAGCCGTGATTGGCTGTTTGATTTTCGAATTCACACATGTCCATATGGCCTTGCGTGTGCATCGTAAGGAGCCAGGCCTGAGCGTGCCACACAGCCCCTGTAATTGTCTCCTAGCAGGTCCACGGTTAATAATATGCATCACATAATCTTCCGTCTTGACGAGGCATATGTCTCAAGGTTTCCTCTCTCTCTCTCTCTCTCTCTCTCTCTCTCTCTTTTTTTCTTCTTCACTCTCACTTTCACTATGTGCATGTGGTTCAGGCTCCTAAACCCCACCTTTTGAAAATGAATTTTGATTAGCCCCTGCTGACAGACGACACCTCTCCGGGGTGTGAACGTTCACCGCACCTGCTATGTTCTCTTTTTAAATCTCCCCGCTATTCCACTGCGACGCACTAAAAATGCTGTCCCCCGTCCAACCTCTCCTCGCCGTTTAAAAAAACCTGTCTGTACTGCAGAGTTTGTGTAAGAGAACAGCAAGCAGTGGCCCTAAACCTTCAACGCCTGCGAGAGAGGTGAAAGGCCTTCTCCACAACGAGCCATGTGCTGGCGATTGTGTAACTGATATGACTATTATAGGCGTCACGTCTGGATGTGCCGGTCACACTCGCTTTCACAAGTCATTAGCAGGTGTTTTAAGGGGCCTCGTTAATGAAAGGCTAGCGGGCTAATTAGTACTGATTTCTTGCTGCTTGGGTTGGGGGCATGATTCATTTTTTGCAGTGTTAAACATGTTTTCTTGGTGAGAACAGCAGCAATTTCTGGAGTATTTAGTGTTACCTAACCTGACACACCAAGGCTAAAACCCTCCGATTCAGAGAGTAACGAGGGGACTCGTCTTGGCCCTGTTTAGCCACAGTCTTGGCTGGCGCGTGGAGACCACGCGAGGCGTGGCACCGAGGCAGGCGTCCAACTCGTGGTGCTTTTTTGAAAAGACTATCGAGGATCAACTATCCATCCGTCCGTTGATCCGCCCGTTCACCCATGCTTTGCCCCGGAGATTCGCTGATCGCCTTAATCTCTGTAATCCCCACAAGTGACCTTTGGTGTTGTGTTGTGTTTGATGCAGGGTCCTCCTACAGACGCCCCTGCTGTGGACACAGCTGAACAGGTGTACATCTCCTCTCTAGCCCTGCTTAAGGTAATTATACACACTCAGACACACAATCCATGATCCGCATCTTCTCAGTTACAGGAACGCACAGTCGGCATAACGGGACGTGATGTTTTGCTCTTAGCAGCGGTCCCGCAGTATTAAAGGCAAAGGCCACGTTAATCATGTTTATACCAAAACGTTTGCGATGTGCTTAGTGGCTCCGGCTCTCTGACAGGTTAGACGTCTGCGTGACAAGGTGACGTCATAGGGAGACGTAGTTACCATAGTGACCGTGGAGTTCTATAGGAGAAAATTCAGATATGAGCGATAACAGTCAGGTTTCACTGTTAGTTCTGGAGAACTAAGTCGTGGAGACAACAAACGGCAACAAGGTTTCAGCAGAGACGAGGAAAGAGCCGGACAGACTAAAAGACTAAAGCACTGCCGCATCAGTCTCTTTAGCCAGAGATGAAGCAAGGGCTAATTTCCACTTGAACCATTATCAGCATGGAATCAAATGGCACTAATTAATTAATTAGACCAACTTGTCAATGAAAGATGTTTAAACCAAAACAAGTCGACTCAGAATTTCATTATAAAATAAATCTTGGACGCCACTGAAGATTATAATTATTATAAAAATTAACACGTGAGTTGTTCAGGGTGGATTTTTTTTTTCCCCTATTAAGCTTTTGAGTTATTTATTAAACTGCCATTTTCCTCCAATTATTTGAAGTAATGATGATAAATAATAAAAAAGGGGAAAAACATCAACTTGAATGAGAAGAAGAGTGAAAGTGTTGAGAAAAGATAAAGGTTTTAAGCTGGACCTTGAAGGGGGAAGTGAAGAACACGGGGAGAGAGAGAGAGAGAGTGAGAGAGAGAGAGAGAGAGAGAGAGAGAGTTTGGGGACTCTTTAGCTCAATCGCTTTGCCTTTGTTTTTCACCTGAAAGATGTGTGTAGTATAGTTGCCGTGCTGTAAATAATAGTTGGCGTGCTGTTTTGTGCTGCAGATGCTGAAGCACGGCCGCGCAGGCGTGCCGATGGAGGTGATGGGGCTGATGCTGGGCGAGTTTGTGGACGACTACACCGTGCGTGTGATCGATGTGTTTGCCATGCCTCAGTCAGGCACGGTGAGTCTCTCCAAAACATTCACACTCACCCACATACTCACACCATGGCACAACTTGCTAGCTCGGAGCTCCAAGTGAAGTTTCACGTGTGAACCGTTTTTGTAAATATTGGATATTTGTTGCTGAAGACGGCTTCACCACAATGCAGGGTTCCCCAACATTCTTAAAATCCCAGCTTAAACCAGAAATGTCATGCTGCAGATTCGTTTTTATTCATTTACACACGGCAGGGCTTTCTCATTGCTGAGGGGAAGATCCTAAACGGATTCCTCTTCTCTAAACATACTAGATTAAAGTTTTCTCACTCTTGGGTGTGTTTATGTTCATTCGGGGAGGAGAAAGTTAGCGTATCTGTGTAGATTAACGTGTTGCTTGTTCTTGGATGCACGCTTTTTCTTTTTTTTTTTCCGTAACAGCATACGATTTCTTTCACGTGTCTTTGTTTTCACTCCGTGTGTGTATAAATGCCGTCTACACGCTATACCCTCGGAGTCAAAAGCCCTCTGAAGCGTTATAACCCTTTATTAAAGAACCTGATGCATAGAAAGCCTCTTTGCGCAAATAAACTTCGTGTTTATTCGTAAAATCGTGTTACAACTGATTTTACCATGTTCATAATAATCTAATGTTTGCCCAAAGCGTTTACTTACTCGTCGTGAGAGAGCGTGGAAACTCAGCTCGACGCTTCAGTAAATCAGTCGCGGGTAGTGTGAATTGAAAAGCTTGACATGCACAATAGGCTAATAAAAAGATAACAGCTTTGTTCGTTTTCATTTTCGGGGTTTTGGCTCTGGACTTCAGTCGATGTTAAATGTGTGTGAAGGACAGAAAATGAATGAAAAGCAGCCTTAAGGAATTTACAAACCTCGGCTGAACACGCAGCAGGAACGCAGGATCGCGATGGAAACAAGATTTAAAAATGCCCACTGTTTTCTCTGATTTCTCATTTATCTCATTTATTCGTGTTCGTGGAAATGAAATCGCGTGCCCATGCCACACAAAGTACCGGGTTGAAGGCAAATCTAACCTAGCACCGGGTAAATATTAGACGGTTTAACTCGGCTGGTTAGGTTGTGAAATTTAAATTTAATTCACAATTCTGCTGCGTAAAAATTCCGCGGTTCTGTAATGCTGCCTTCACCAAGAATGCTGTTTTTTTTCCCAACATGATCTTTAATGATTTTACTCATATCATTCTTACTGAGTAGGTACACTGTAGTCACTCATCAACACACAAATGAAATGAGACAAAAATGTGTCCGCCTCCATTTAACAGGCAATGACTTTTGTTTTATAATAAAAATCTCCACAGCTGAAAATGCCCATATCCACTGTTAGGGCAATTATCAAGAAGTAGAGAACGACCGGCGCTGTAGTGAACCTGCCTGGAAGAGGATGCAAGTGTGTTTTGCCCCCACACACAGCGAGGAGGATGGTTAGAGAGGCAAAAATTTCTCCAAGGATCACAGTTGGAGATTTTGCAGAAGACGGTAGCATGTTCGGGTCACCAAGTCTCCAAAGCTATAATTAGACACCACCTCCATGCCAACCAACTATTTGGAAGGTGCCAGAAGAAAGTCTTTTCTTTAATCTAACTACAAATGCATGTGCCTGGAGTTGGTGAGATGCTACAGGAACTTGGAGTGGAACCGGTTCCTGTGGTTAGATGAGACAAAACGGCGGGTTTGGTGTTTAAAAAGAAAAGGATACGTTTATCCAGAAGCACCCCAGGACTAAACCCTACTGAATACCTGTAATGTGAGCTAAAGAGGAGAGATCCTGCAGGATGTGGAGAAATCCCAGACTGAGGAGTTTCAGATGGTGTTCTCCAAACTCTGGCATTACAGGAGAAGACTCGGTGCTGTTACGTCGGCACAGTGAGGCTGCACAAAGCACTAAAGGCTGGGGTGCCAATAATTCTAGTTCTGTTTTCATAGAATAAATTGACTGCAGTTACAGGGTAGATTTATGTCATATTTTTAGCATGAGAGTAACTTCAGGCATTTTTCATAATCTCTTATTTATTCATTTGTTTATTTTTTCTTTAAATATTTCCATGATTCTCTTTATGAGAAGGTGTCAGTAATTTTGGCGCTGACTGTATAACGTGGATCATGTCGACAGGGTGTGAGTGTGGAAGCTGTGGATCCGGTCTTTCAAGCGAAGATGTTGGACATGTTGAAGCAGACCGGAAGGTAAGACTCAACCAATCAGCACTCAGAATTCTGCTTTGAAGTAACTAATACAGATTTCTTACTGTTAGTACGTGGCATGGTATGGTATGGTATGGTGCTGTAACCTGTGTGTGTGTGTGTGTGTGTGTGTGTGTGTGTGTGTGTGTGTGTGTTGCAGGCCAGAGATGGTGGTAGGCTGGTACCACAGTCACCCGGGTTTCGGCTGCTGGCTCTCTGGCGTAGACATTAACACCCAGCAGAGCTTTGAGGCGTTGTCTGAGAGGGCCGTGGCAGTGGTGGTGGACCCCATTCAGAGCGTCAAGGGAAAGGTACCTGCTAACACGCCCCGAGTGTTTATTAACGTACTCCAACGTAGAGATTAGCATATTATGCAGCGTAGCTTTTCACACATCCGCCACGACACCGATTTTAGCCGCAGACTCAGTAAATAAGATTATTTTTATAACACCGTCTCATTTCACTCATCTTACTCATTCGTTCTTTTCTCCTGACATGCATCTTTGTCTTCATGTGTGTGTTTTTTTTCTTCTCTCCCTCCCCCCTTTCATTTGCTCTTACATGTACTAGTACATTCTGACTCACTCGTTGGTCATATGTGTGTGTGTGTGTGTGTGTGTGTGTGTGTGTGTGTGTGTGTGTGAGAGAGAGAGAGAGAGAGAGAGAGAGAGAGAGCAAGAGAGATTTCCTGGCTGCAGGATGCAGTTCTATTAGCACCTTCTTTGAGCTGTATGAGGAAGTGTGAAGCAAATCTCTTCCTCTATTCGGTGCATGTAGGGGGTCTTTGGGATAAAAAAAATGGGGGGATTCTGGAAGGTTGGTGAGATTGGATTGGGACAAGAAGAAAGGAGATGCCCACTGCACTGTCCCTGTAAAAAAAAAAAAAACAAAAAAACAGATTAAGTATACTTGATGCGGCAGGCTAGACTACCGAACACGGTCCAGACGTTAGTTAGAAAGTTTTATTAATTCAGATTTATCTCACCAAAGATTTTTGGTGTTATTTATATTAAACAAGCGTGGCGTTTAGCATAATAAGGATGGAAAAAAAACACACACAACTTGGTTTTGAGAGCTCATTATCTAGCCAGTGTTGGGAACAGCACCCTCGTTTCCTTGTTTTGTGTTACTTAATGGAAAACGTATTAGTTTGTTAATCTGAAACGTGCGCGCTCTGACGTTTGAAAGGTGGCCGTGCCCGTGTTTGTCACACTTTAAACTCTAGAATATGTATGCCTTCACACCACCTGTGATTGGCTGTGTAAGAAAATGGTCGCCGGTGCTGTGGGAATGAGGTGTGCTAATGGCGTTATTGTAGAACAATACCAGCATTCGGTCTTCCAGCTGGAGGGCTCGCTGTATACACCGCCGAGAATTCAGCCTCTCATGTAGTTCGCTCGAACAGGAGGCTCAACACAACAGCGCAGCGACAGCATGGCAGTCATGGCAGGCCAACATGCTGGATCCTCCCGCTCTATTTAAAATGATCAGGCTCACGACGAGAGCACAACTCTGCTGGTTTTCGCAGAACTTCGCTAACGAGTCTCTTGGGCCAGGAGGTGCGGCTTTGTGCTCGCGAAATCCAGTAACAGACTCGAGCCCTTTTTCTATTTAGTTTTCTGTGTGTCATCTGCTGTATTCCGGCTGGCTGTGAGAGTATGTTAACTTGTTTTGCCTCTTTATTTTCAAAGGCTACCTCTTCTGCTTACTATGTAAAGTCCCAGGCAGGAATTACCGAAACAGTGCCAGCTGTGAGTTTACTAACATACAGCGATGAAAGCGAGCTGATGTGTTGTGGGTGTGGCCTGGGAGGGGGGTTGTGGTTCTTAAAGGACATAGGTTTTGTGTAATGGTGTAGTAAAGCCACTATAACGCTAACTGTGCGTGTTAGATGGCAAAATGGTGGCAGGTTATACCAAGAGTTATTAAATGTCTACGTTCACAAAAATTTATGGACCTCAAAGGAAACAACAGGTGAAATGTTTCATAGGTGCCATTTTCTGTCAGCAAACCCGCTTCCGTTTCAGTCTCTAGTTTATTAGCTATTAGGGAATACCAGATATGACCACTTTTCCCAGAACTGATTGGTTTGAACATGAAGGCTACAGCACAATCACATGAGTGCAAAGCTTCGAATAGGCAGATAAAAAGAAATTAGCTATGGCTATGGTATTCCACCAAAGGTGATACATGAGGCCAGCACACCAGCTTGGAATACCTACATTACTAATTTGGAGAGATCATGAAACACCTGAGCCACCAGGTCTTAAGATACTTATTGTCCTCTGAAATAGAGGGAGTGTTAGGAGGGAAGGAGTGAGTTTGTTCACACAATATGTGCCACATTAAAGGAAAAGCCATGGCTCTGTCAAACCGTGGAAGGATTTTGAAGGCATGGTTTCGCACTGAAGCTTCCTCGTAAGGCGTCAATTCTTTTGACTGATCACCTTCTTCCTAGGATGAAACATTTCTTTCCTGGAGGGAGTGGTCTCTTCCAGGATGACTCCGCCCCCCCATCCACAGTGCAAGAGAATGGTTTGATGAGTATGAAAATGACAAACCGTACGCCTCAGCTTTCAGCCGCCTACTCAGTTGAACACCTTAAGGGGGATTTTGGTCTGAGAGCACTCTTCACCTTCATCATCATCAAAATGCCAACTGATGAAGTATCTTTTGGAAGAACGGTGTTCGTTTCTCCCGTAGCGATCCAGAGATTTGTAGAGTTTGTGCATTAAAGCTGTTCTCAGTTTGTGGTAGCCCAGCACCTTTCTAACACACCACGCTGTTGTTGTTGTTGTTGTTGTTTTTTTTTTTTCTTTCCCTGTAATTTGTCACCCTTCTGTGGATTAAATGTAACATTCTGTACTTTCAACTTATTGTTTCATTAGTGTCCCATCTTCAATGGGAGCCTTTAGCTTCAGTTCTGTTCATCAGTGCACTCACTTCCTGCAAGTCCTTCTCATTCCTAACATAGACGTGTGTGTGTGTGTGTGTGTTCAGCTGGCACAGTTACAGTTTCTGTCTCTCCAGCTAAACAGTGTCAGCATGTGACCGGATAACCGTGCAACTGTACTCCATGTCCCAGTAGGCAAGCTTAACCTGAGCAATTGCACCTGTGGGAGAAGAGTAATGTGCGCACACCAGTGCATAGCTAAGGAGATGGAGAGACTCCTCATGCTTTATTCTTCTGGGGATTCTGAATTGGATCAGACTACATTTACACCTCTCGTCTCAGTGCCTCATACTACACCTCATGTTTGTCATGTTGTAGATGTATTACACGAATAATGACCTAGTGATAGTTCTGTCTCATGCAGTGTACAGTAAATAACGTTGTGTAATCTGATGGCTTTTTTTTCCCCCCCAGGTGGTGATTGATGCCTTCCGACTGATCAACGCGAACATGATGGTCTTGGGACATGAACCACGGCAGACAACCTCTAACCTGGGACACCTCAACAAGCCCTCGATTCAGGCATGTGCACCTGTGTCAGTTAGAAGGCTAATTTAGCACTGTGTTTGAAAGCGAGTGTGTCTGAAAACTATAAGCTTTCCTGAGCTGAAACATCTTTCACATGCGTCTCAACCGCAAGTACAGGTAGAGCATTGTAAGTCTGGTTACCCCAAAAAAGTGAAAAGGAAAAAAATCGCATTTAAAGGTTCTGTTACGACTGTGGCGCAGGTGCATCACAGACATTTCGACAGCTTGTGTATTAGTACACATTGAGCTGATTAGGCTTATGTCTGTTTCCTATTAGCTGTGGCACAACAGTATGATCAAAGCCTGATCTTAACTTTGCTAGCTAGGTTTTAGACATCTTTAGACAGAAAGACTCACGTTGCCGACTCACGTTGTGTCTGTGCATGTTATAAGCAGATTTATTTATGTTTTTTGTCCTGATTTGTGTCTTTTTTTTTTTTTTGGCTGTTTGCCAGACTTGAGCCACCGTGACATCTGATGGGGCTTTCCTGGACTGCCACACTTAACGACGGTTTTATATTTTGCTAGCATTTCGTCATGCGTACCAAGTGTTTATTCACGTGTTGTGTTTTCTCAGGCTTTAATTCATGGACTGAACAGACATTACTACTCCATTACCATCAACTACAGGAAGAATGAGCTCGAACAAAAGGTTTTTTTTATTTATTTATTTATTTTAAACTCTGTTAACCCATAGTGCTGGAAATGAAAGTCATGTGACTGGTACGATCTTATCTCACGCTCACATGTACTCCTCCAGATGCTGTTGAACCTACATAAGAAGAGCTGGATGGAGGGTCTGACACTGCAGGACTACAGCGAGCACTGCAAGCTCAACGAGACCATTGTAAAAGAGATGCTTGAGCTGGCCAAGAATTACAACAAGGTAACCGAGAAACTCAAGATTTTAGCCAGTTTTAGCCCTCCTAGGGTTTTTTAAAAATATATATATTATTAAATCCTTTTAAAATTCATTTAAGTGCTGACATTGTCATATTTTCAGCTAAAGGTTTTAGTCAACAGGGAGCTGAACATCTCACTGCAAAATCTGAGATTGTACTGAACAGAATTTGTAAACCGTAATGTATAAGGGCTAACTGTGTTCCAGTATGCAGACACACAGGCTGGGTTGGCTTTAGGTGAATTTTGAGATATATATAAGCAGAGCTATGTTCCTGAAAAGGAGGTTCACAGTGATATTTGGTTATACAGGTTTGTTTTAAAGTGTTTATTTCTCACATGCCACTTAATAAATAAAAAAGACATCATCACATTTGACTCAAGGAGTGTCCATGGCTGATTAGAACCTTTGTGTGAGCAATATTGCACAAGCAAGATTACAGGTGATACTGAGTAAGATTACAGGTGATACTGAATAAGATTACAGGTGATACTGAATAATGTTACAGGTGATACTGAGTAAGATTACAGGTGATACTGAGTAAGATTACAGGTGATACTGAGTAAGATACTGAATAAGATTACAGGTGATACTGAATAAGATTACAGGCGATACTGAGTAAGATTACAGGTGATACTGAATAAGATTACAGGTGATATTGAATAATGTTACAGGTGATATTGAATAATGTTACAGGTGATACTGAATAATGTTACAGGTGATACTGAATAAGATTACAGGTGATACTGAATAATGTTACAGGTGATACTGAATAATGTTACAGGTGATACTGAATAAGATTACAGGTGATACTGAATAAGATTACAGGTGATACTGAGTAAGATTACAGGTGATACTGAATAAGGTTACAAGTGATACTGAATAAGGTTACAGGTGATACTGAGTAAGGTTACAAGTGATACTGAATAAGGTTACAAGTGATACTGAATAAGGTTACAGGTGATACTGAATAAGGTTACAGGTGATACTGAGTAAGATTACAGGTGATACTGAATAATGTTACAGGTGATACTGAATAAGATTACAGGTGAT
>CM074955.1:20489782-20505189 GCA_037577455.1 Pangasius macronema
ACTTAAACTCCTGTAGCTTCTTCACCTCTTCACCCTGTAACCATAGTGTATGCAATACTTCATTTTTCATGTGACGCTGTAACCATCGCTCTCTCTCTCTCTCTCTCTCTCTCTCTCTCTCTCTCTCTCTGTCTGTCTGTCTCTCCAAAAAAAGGAAAAAATTAGAAGTATAAAGTTTTAACAGCTACAGGGGTGAATATTTATGCAATCACAACTTTTAGGGTTTTTTTTTTTTACTGTAAAAGAAAAATAAATGAACAGCTTAACAGGGTCAAGCATCTTAAATACAGTACAAGGCTGATGTAAAGATATTCTGTACAGGTAAATCAGTAATGACTCTATACCCTTGCATTAAAATGCGTCTCTATGTAATATGCACTTTCAGAAGGCAGAAAATAGCCTTACCTGTGGCGTCAAAGGCTGAAGATACACTGAAAACGCTCTGGGTGACCAGAGACACTTCAGGCCACGTGTGTTGGTCTGACAGTCCGTCTAGGTCTTGTGCTGAGAGTCCACTGGACGGCTCAGATTCTGAAGACTCCGCGGTGTCCGGCCCCAGCTCACCTCCTGCTGCCCTTCACTCACTGAGATGCAGGAAGTGTGAGAGACTTTTCTCCGAAATGAGGAGACAAGGGCCTCCGAGAAAAAAACAAAGAGACAGCGGTAAACATTTTACAGATGTCCATTTTGACAATTTAATCATGCGAAACTTTACACAAAGTACTCAGATTCTGTTTGTTGCTTTAATTGCTATGAGAATATCATGACCCGACGTTTGTGCCAGAAGGTTTATTCTTGAGTATCTCCACTAAAGCGTCCTCTCTAATCACCTCTCTCAGATCCAGCCTCGCTATCATGTGACGAGTGGCTGCTTTATAAAACATGGCAGCCACAGAGACGGCAGCAATCCAGAGGGTGTGTGTGTGTTTTAAAAAAAAAGTGCTTAAAAAAAGAATTTGTTGCATTACATGTTCTTGTGACGCTTAAAAACTTGTTCTGGATGTTTTTCCTCAGGAAGTTATGGGTGCACCTGAAGCGCATCAGGCTACGAGCTCTAAAGCAGTCAGACGATGACATGGCGAATAAAGCTCTGCTCTGCTCGAGACCTCACGTGTTCCTGCAGAGGTCTGTCCAGAAAATGGGATGGGAAAATATTTCTAGATTGGATCAGCAATAATAAATATACTCGTCTACTTCTTCTTCCTAATTCTGTCTAGTATGCGATGGAATAGAAGATTACTGTTCTTTGAAATCATTAGCATAATGTTTGTGATGGTATCGACTCTTATAAAACGATAGCACTTACTCTAATAACTGAGTCTGGGTCATGAGTGTATGAGAAAACAGTAGATGCCATATTAGACCTCATTAGTTCCAATCTATAGTAAGGTGATAACACTCTACTGATATTATTATTATTATTATTATTTTCTAATGGAATTCTAAATTGCGAAATGATAGGGTTTCCACTGAAATGGATATAATGGTTAGAGTCTTTTTCTTTGTTTTTACTTATAGGAACTTGCGTCGCTGCAAAAAGATGTTTGGAAAGCCATCCAAAAGCAAAACAAAGCCAAAACGGAGAAATCGAGCAAAACCTACATGGCCCCTGCGCAGTGGAAAATATCAGAGGCGAAAGAAAAGGAAGTCCTCAGAGAGCGATGGTACATCGGAGCATCTTTCACCGGTGGATCTCAGCATCTCGAAAGACGATCTGCCTGCAGATGACAACACTCTCCACGAGGGTTTGCAGCGGCTGGAGAAAGTTCCCAGGAAACAATCTGTCAGTGATGTGAGTGGCTTCGTGGACAGACAGACTAATTGCAGTGTCCTGGAGGGAACCCGTAGGGTGCTGAAATTTGAAGCTTCTCCCAGTGCTGTGCTGGCTGAAGCACAGAAACCAAAGCACCACCTTGTACGTAAGAACGCAGGTGAAAAATTACATGAAGGCCAAGCAGGTTTCACAGTGAGGAAAGAAGATCGTCTCAGAAGGCTAGATGAAGTTCTGTGTGAGGATTTGGAGGTGTTTCGGACGCCGACGGATCTCTGCAGTGCGGATTTGAAGATCAGCAGGAAGAGCAGGCCGTCGCGTCCGTTTGGAGCACGGAAAGACACCTTCAGGTCCATGTTGGCTGCACTTGGGCAGGTTCATAACCAGATTATTAAGGAGTCCCATCACTGACGCTTTTGCAGAAAATGTAAAATGTATAGGTTTTTTTTTTTTGTTTTTGTTTTTTTTATGTTTTATTTTGCAATTTAGTGTGTTACAATTACAGACTGCACGCCAGTCTATGTATTCAGCTTATTCAGTCAGTATTGACCAGCCTGTATGTCTATTGTCCGAGACCTTTCCAACATACAGTTTGTGTTTTTCCATAAAGACTATACTAAACGCTCCCAGCCTTTGTACCACATGTGCTTACAGGATTTATTTGTTAACTGTAGAAAATTTTAAAAGACTCTTCAAAGGCTAGAATCAAGTCACAATGTTTGTGGGAGTGAGAATAGCAGTGGCTTTATAGAAGACTAGTTTAAAAAAAAAGTTTAATTGTAAATGTTACGGCATAAAGTATTTTTTTTGGATTTCTTTAGTCATGTTCTCGTTTTTCGTTGATAAAGAAAATAAATACAGTTTAATAGGTTGATGGAGGACCGTGTCTTTGGTGCAGTTTCAACACTGGCCACTAGATGGCGGTTGTAGCACATAAACCTAAGCAGAAGGTCCAAGTATTTAAGTGTATAGTTAACGTAAACCTTTTATTATTATTATTATTATTATTATTATTATTATTCAGTCTGCTTATGATATCAGATTATATAATGTTATATAATACATACATTATAATAATAATATATATGGTGTATAATGTGTGTGTGTGTGTGTGTGTGTATATGTATATATCTCAGCTTGTGGACAAACCTAAGACACTTTGACACTAATATACTGAAGATGCTGCTCTACACATGACCCACTTTGAGGT
The DNA here is from genome assembly GCA_037577455.1 of Pangasius macronema. Classification (NCBI taxonomy): domain Eukaryota; kingdom Metazoa; phylum Chordata; class Actinopteri; order Siluriformes; family Pangasiidae; genus Pangasius; species Pangasius macronema. The sequence goes on from CM074955.1 coordinate 20,492,764, forward strand.
GAATTATGATTATTTATATTTATTTCGGTTATTAGAGCACATTACAGATCACATGAGTCCCCTCTGACGTGTAAATGCTTTAGGGACGCTGTATTACGGAGAGCTCTTCAGTGTCTATCGGCGGCGGAGTTAACCTCTGTGAGGAAAATGACGGTTAAAAAAAAAAAAGTGCTCGGGTTTTGTGGCGTCGTCGCTCGTGATTGGTCGCAAACTATCCGAACTGGAAATCTGCGTCCAATCAGAAGCTGCGCGTGCAGCCCGGGGAACGACACCTGCTCAGAGCGACTTCAAACCTGGAGCGCGTGCGAGCGGCAGCTTTCAACCGCCACCCGGAAGGAGGACCTGATGACTTTTAAACACTCGTGTTATTGAACGCCAGTCTGCTAGAAACCAACTGTTCTGAGCATCAACATGCACGGAGTTGAGCTGTGAGTTTAAAACCTTATCACACACACACACACACACACACACACACACGCTTCTCACAATAGCATCTATCTGCTGCAGAAGTGTTTAAGCTGAATGTGGATTGTTTCTGAGTAGTTTTGTCTTGAAACATTATTTAGTGTCATATCATCTTTAAGCCTTAATCACAAGGCGAGGTTTCTTCCTTGCTGTAGCGGTGTGTGAGTGTGAGTGTGAGTGTGTGTGTGAGTGTGAGTTTAATGTGGAATAATTGTAGTCAGACACAGTGCTATGTAACTTCTGTATCTGTTCTTCTTGACTTGCAGCCTGAAGATCAGCTTAATCAGTGGACCTGGTTTTTAATAACCATATTCATGTTAAAGGCTCTAAAGATGAAGCATCTCTCAGCTCTGCTGGTTTTGTGCTTGCACATGGTAAGATTTGTAATTTAAATTATTTATTTATTATTTTTTTTAATCACATCAAAAATTCCAACACGAAGAAATTTCTTGATGCACAATTCATTTGGCCATATTTAGGTTTTGTTTTTGAGTAGATACTGTGTGGCTAAAATGGAATTAGGCATGCAAAAACATTTATTTATTTATAACAGAATAAGATTATAGCAATTCCACTTTGTATATATTTTTTTTAATGAAATCAGCAGGTCAGTGTTTTAGAGCGCAGGTTCTAAAGTACAACCCTACACATTTGAGTGTTTTTCCTGCTTCCAACGCACTTCAACCAATCAGCTATATAACAGTCGGTGTGGGTGTGTGTGAGAGCAGGGAACAGACTACACTGCGCAGGACAGGGCGTACGGTGCCCCAAGCCCGGAGATGGGAATCTGTGTCCTGTGAGCACTTGTGATACGCCGGCTACACTCTGAAATGCTTATCATGACGTACTTTCTACCGAGGATAGCATACCGTCATTGCCTCGTCCACCTCCGGTGACAGCGAAGCACTGACAAATGTCTACAGTTTGATAAGGAAATGTTGCTGCTCCGCTTTACCGTGGCAGGGACTCAGCAAACGAATCTGCAAAACCATTGATTTGTACAGTACAACACAAGCTAATCTTCTGTATAATGCATTACACGATTCGATCCCCTTTATAAGAATATTACTGTTCAACATTTGTGAAATATGAATACTTGAAATGCTGAGTCAAGAAAAAAAAGAGTACATACAAATCAACAAACTAATCAACCGTCCCCTTAGCCTAAGGAAAAAAAAGACAATTCAAATAATCCACAAATGAAATATAACAATTAAGTACTGTAGTGAGACGTTAGTGAAAATCTGCAGTGTGTGCAGCACAATGGGCTCCTGCTCTATTCGATTTTCTATTTTCCAGTCCCGTTGTGTCACGTGCATTTGTTTAAAATAATTTAAAGCGTACAGTGCTGGCTTTCCACACATCAAGGCAGAATAGGATGCGTTTTTAGTGAATCTTTACTGCTGCTGTGTAATTGAATCCAGTGTGTCCTTGGAAAGTATTTAGTGCAGATTAAACTGACAGATAGCAGTTCAGTGGAATATGCAGAACTGCAGCATGTTATATTTACCTAATCCATCTCTTGAAGAAATCCTTAATCCACCAATTTTACCCCCCAAATTCTATCTCACAGAGAGGCAAGTGCATGATTTATTTCCAGACATTAATTTGAAATGGTACATGCTCGTGGTGAGGCCCCCACATGGAAAAGACAGGTTTTAGTCCTTAAGACTAAATGTTAAATTACAAATGAGAATGGCTCAGCGTTGAGTCCTGCCTGAGCGTAATCCTCTGTTTTTCCTTACACTTTATTGCACATTATTTTTCTTTAAACTATAATAAAATAGGCTTACATTGGCTTAGGTCTCAAATCTCATGATTTCTGAAAAGATTTATTGATTCGTTTCAGATAAAGGCTTACGTTAGATTAAAATTATTTTCCTCCAGTTTTGGGCTTGTGTGTGTGTGTGTGTGTGTGTGTGTGTGTGTGTGTGTGTGTGTGTGTAACTAATTTCATTCATAGAGTTGAGTTAATCTCACGGAATTTCACCATCAGTGAAATTGACTTGGATCTTTACCCCAGCTGGGTTCTGAACCTGAAACTAAAGCGTATCTACTTGTATAGACTGCTAATTCACGCTCGCATATTTCAGTTTCCAATAAGGACCTCACCAAATTGGTGCCTAAACGCTAACATTAACCCTGCGTTCTCATCACAGAGAAGTGCTGTCAGTGTGAGGCATGCTACTTAGTCTCTGAAAACCTGCATATTTAACGCTGCAGGCAAATCAGTGGGTTTGTAGTTGCTTTGTGAATTGTGGTGCCTTAGTGATTGATGGTAGCTGTGTATGTGTGTATGAGAGAGGATAGTGTAGTTAATCTCATAGGCTCTGGGTGTGAATATGCACAGGTGAGGGCAGAGATAGCGTACGCTGGGGCTAATGCTTAACCAGTGGAAGCTGTATCATGGTGCTGTATGAGGAATGCTGGTGAGCAGGCTGTGTACTGACTGGTCCTGTAGTGGAGAAGTGCCTGGAGTAGTGCTGTTGTGAAGTGTCACCCTTCCACTTTCCGGCATTTTCCGGCTCTAATACCCATCCGAACAAGGCAGGTTCATGTGAATTTTGAGAACTCACTGTGATGGACACATTGGCATCCAAATAGTAATGCCAAGAGTGGTAAAAAAGGTCAAGGCCCAAGAGATTTCCAGGCAGTGTGAAAATCCAGAAAATAAGACAAACCATATTTTGGCATCTTGTCTGAAAAGTTTGGCATTGAATATTTTGAAGTTTTCCATGCAGTGTCCTTCCACCCAAAGACGCCGGGTTACCCGAGAACCATTAAGTACACTATATGACAAAAACTATGTGGACACCTGACCATCATACCCATATGTGCTTGTTGAACATCCTGTTCCAATTTTGGTTGCTTCTTTGCTGCTAGAAGAGCCTCCAGTCTTCTGGGAAGGCTTTCCACTAGATTTTGGAACGTGGCTGTGGGAATTTCTGATGTTAGTAAGGTCAGGCACTGATGTTGTGGGCGAGACGACATGGTGCAAAGCCAGCGTTCCAGTTCATCCCAAAGGTGTTCAGTGGGGTTGAGGTCAGGGCTCTGTGCAGGCTACGCAAGTTGTTCCATACCAGACTTGGCAAACCATATCTTCATGGAGCTTGCTTTATGCACAGGGGCATTGTCATGCTGGAACAGGTTTGGGCCTCTTAGTTCCAGTGAAAGGAAATTGTAAAGCTACAGCACACAAAGACATTACTGTGTGCTTTTAATTTTTGTTGCAGCAGTTTGGGGAAGGCCCACATACAGTTGTGATGATCAGGTGTTCACATACTGTATCCGTAAAGTGTACGAAGTCTGAAAAGACTCTGGTCAGCAAGACAGTTGGCGCCATGGGTTAACCTGGTACTGCAAGGAATGAAGAGGTAGCATTGTAATCTCCAGACCCATTTTCTGGCCATTGAACCAACTGTTGTAAACTCCAGTGCTGCAGCTCTGTAATAGGTGTTGATAGATTAGTATACTAATGCATTCACTAGTCAATGAATGGGAAACTGTCAGCTAGTTGGGAGAAGATGAAATAGCAAGGCAGATGGTAAACAAAGCAATTGAAATCTTTACTCAACTGCCCTTTCTGTAAGACTCTGCTGGGAAAAGTTTATGGAAAATTATTGTTTTGTGTAGAGGTGTCCATGGAACTGTTTTTTTCAATCCCATCTCCATTCTGACCGATCTTGCCTGATCCTGAAGAAATTCTGACAAATCTGCTCATTTGTACCTGCTCGTGATATTTTCTCATGAACTTTAATCCATTCTTTCTTCATTCATTCTATAAATTCAGTTACATTGAGGTTTCGGACATTACGTGCCGTTCGTCTTAATTTCCTTCTGAGCGCCTTCCACTGGCATAATTATTTATGCAGCTAATTAATGCTATGCTACACCTAAATCTAACCCTAAACTTAACCTCTTTTAAGACAAATGTCCCCATAAGGTCAAAACTCAGACATTTCTACCTTGTTGGGACATTTGGCCCCACTAAAAATTAAAAACATCTCACTCACACACACACACACCATGCATCGTGTCATATCTGCAGTGTGAAAGAGGTTTGGGTGTATGTTAGTGTGCTTATTGCCAGTTGATACAATGATCTTACTACCATCGATGGTTTTCTCTTTACTAAAGCAATCCTTGATCTTTGATGCTTTGGAAAGTAATGAAACCATGAGGTAACCACCCTTTTTCCCTGTTTTGTGTCTAAAGGTCATATGTGAGGCAGAGCCCAGTGCAGCAGCAGGCCCGCTAGGCTGGAGGGAATACGATAAGCAAAAGAGCATTTCTCAGCGTGGTTCAAGCTCAGATCTCCTCAAACCCCTGTGGCTTTTCTCACACCTGTCCTTAACCAGTGAAGCCCCTCAGCACCTTGCAGTACAAGACCTATGGGCCTGGCTGTTTAATCGCACAGAAGAGAGCGAACAGAGTCTGGCTAGAGCCAAGCGGCGACCCATTGTCAAGACAGGCAAATTCAAGAAGATGTTCGGTTGGGGAGACTTCCATTCCCACATTAAGACAGTCAAGCTCAACCTACTGATCACAGGCAAGATTGTTGACCATGGCAACGGCACATTCAGTGTCTACTTCCGTCACAACTCCACAGGCCTTGGAAACGTGTCAGTGAGCCTGGTGCCACCCTCCAAGGTTGTCGACTTTGAGATCAGCCAACAGGAAACTCTGGACGTTCCCAAAGACACCAAGTCCTTCAACTGCAGAGTGGAGTACGAGAAGACTGACCGGAGCAAGAGGACATCCTTTTGCACCCATGACACAGGCAGGGTGTGCTTCCAAGAACAGACGCAGAGCCACGTCTCCTGGCTCTGCTCCAAGCCCTTTAAAGTCATCTGCATCTACATTGACTTCTTCAGTGCTGACTACAAACTGCTGCAGAAAGTCTGCCCAGACTACAATTATCACAGTGACATGCCTTATACGTCAATGGGGTAGAGTTCCAAGATTGCCATGAGCTTAAATGTCTGTGGAGTTGAATTTCTGTCATCACAGCCCACCTTTCCTTGTTACCTTCTTGCGACGAGTGGGCAGAAGAAAGTAAACTACGTCGAAGGTGCCGCTGTGAGCAAGCTGCACTGAAGGTTGAAGATTATTTTAAGGAATCTTAAAAATCTGTAAAACATTCAAAACCTAACAAATTTTGTCATGATTCACGTTTTGATAATGTTCCCTGTTTTGCATGTTCTGATCACTCTAAAATGTTGTAAAAGTATTTGTAAATTTGATCATCAGCAGTACTTAGGTGGACATACATACATACATACATACATACATACATACATACTCACACTGACCTCATGAGTGTAACAACGTTCATTCATTCCATTCCTTCACCTTGGACCATGACTCCTTACCAGATTATATATAAAATAAGAAAATATATCATGTTTTTGATGCCCATTAAGACATTATATTACCCCTTAATTGTGTTCAGTGATGTCTTTATGTTGTATGCCAAGAAAGCAAGCTATGATGTGATACATTCTATGATCATAGCGAATAGCCGTTCTTTCTGTACAATTCACTTTGATCATTAAAAAATGCGTGATCCCCAAACAATCACGACTAACTCTGTTCTCATGATTGTTATATAACCGACGTTTTGGACACAGGCCTGATTAGGGATTATGTAGTACAATGCAGATTGAAAAGGCAGCAGTGAAAGGAATGCAGGGAGAAGCTAAGGCTAAAATATAACAGTGCTCTGACAGGCCTGAAGTGAAGCACATGGTTTCACTAATAAACAATATGAAAAGCACACTATGACTGTATGCCTCAAGTACTGCTCACTTCTAGTATAGTTTCAGATTGATACTGGGGTTTCTCTTCAATAATATTTCAGTTATCATTGATTAGTGATTATTCTTTCCCTATAAAGCAGCTATATAATTTTTTTCATGTTTCAGCAGTGCACTTAATAACTGCTAAGTCAGCTATTGTGTACATATAGTTCATACAGTTGCTGTATGCTAGCAACACCTTGGAACTACACTTTTATATCGCTAATAGAAACAGGTCTAAGGGAGACAAACCTCTGCTGCTACTCTTGGAGATTTACTGTCCCGTCAAGACATCTGACTGCAAAATTCAGAAGTTTTTATTAGCTAGATCTGAAATGAAGGTCGAGAGTGTATCCAGGGTCTCCGGTGCAACCCTGAGCTCGGCTTGCTGTCTGTATGGAGTGTTGCATGTTCTTCCTGTGTCTCTATGGCTTTTCTCTAGGTTCTCCAGCTTCCTTCCAGGTGGTAGGTGAAGAGGCTATGCTAAATTGCCCCAGGTGTGAACGTGTGCATGGTTGCTCTGTGATGGATTGGCGTCCCATTCAGGGTGTTCTCGCCTCACAGCCTCCCGGGACAGGCTCTGGATCCACTGCGTTTCATCCTAATCAGGACAGAGCAGTTAAAACTGAGAATAAATGAATGCATTCTACGATAAATAGTGGGACCGGTATGGTATTTAAAATCCAAAAATAAGCGAAACTACTTGTGCTTTTTGTGTTTTAATTTCAAAGCAATAAATCAAAGTTCTTTTAAACCACAATACATTTTTCAAACACAAAGAACTCTGCAATTTCTTAGAGTAAGCAAAGCTGCTAATCATAGAAAATAAACTCCATACAACTAAAGTCAAAAATAAGTCTGTGTGAAAAGGAAAAAAAAATGTTTTGTAAACAATGATAAACAAATCTTCATATTTACCCAATAGTTAAGGAGGTGCAAAATATCGACATGTTCAGTTCTGCTTTCATGTAATACTCATAATTACATACTCAGAAAGAATGCATCACATTTCACCAAGTATTCTAATGCAGAATCTCAGTTAATACTTGTGCCCATATTTACTGATGTTAAACACACTAGTAAACATTTCTGAAAACAACATGGGCAAAATCATTTTTAAAAAGTGTCAGAGGAAATGATTTCGCACTTGACGTGTGGATCCGTTTTCGTGAGTTCACACACTATACTTGTTTTTTTTGTTTTGTTTCCTTTTGTCCTCCAAAAATGTCAATATCACAGGCAGGGCTTTAACATTCTGGATGCCAGTTAATGTGCCCCTGTTGACAACACTTCACAGACAAGAGACCTAAACATCACCTTAAAACTACGGTGTTACGGAAGTTAGTGCAATCTGGACAGGCCTGGAAGGGGAGGGCATGTCCTTTAAGGCCATTTATCAAATGACACATCACTGAGCAGAGAGAAGCCAACTCGGAGGCGGCCATTTTAAAGCTGGTTCCTTCTTCTTCTGCAGCGAGCAAAGAGCACTGTAAGCTAGTGCAGTCCCTCCAGCTGGGCTTTAGTAGAGGAGAAGGGAGTGACAGGGCACGAGGGAATCAGGGCTGGCTGCTGCGTCTTTCTAAAGTGTGTGATGGCAAAGGTCAAGACTGCTTAAGGCGTTTCCTGGGCAGGCCGAACGGAGGGCACTGGGCTGACGCGAGGGCGCGAAAGGCTTCAGCCACTAGGTGAGGATGGGACTGGATCATGGCCTTCCAGCCTGCAGTCTCCATTATGTCTGCTGCATGACTGAAGGACCGAGAAAAAAAAAAATGGAGTAAGTGACAACAGTAATGAGTACTAACTAAAGCTGGGTGATAGAAATATTACTGCAGTAATTGTTTTTTTTTTTTTTTTTTTTTGTAAAATGTGTCAGTGAACATTTTTTGGATTAGAACGGTCTACAGAATTTATTATTCAAATTTGCTGAAATATAAAACACAATGTGCAAGCTTCTTCATTATAAACATGGCTTAAAACCCTCAAAAAGTCCACAGGCAGGTCACATCATCCCCATAACCATCCTGGGATGCCGTGCCCGCTTATTATTGCTACAAACACCACGCCTGAGCAGAGAAGAAGCAGCCGAAGAGAAAGCACATGGCCAAGTGTTTACATTTCATCATAGTTTAGTCATCGAGTTAAATTAAAACCACTGTAGTCTAAACAGTTTACTGCTACATCCTGTAATAACAATGTCTATAAATAAACAAATAAATAAATACTTTTATAATAGTCTTCGTCTTGTGTTTTTTTTCCCCCATTCTCATACGCAATTTATTTCTATCTTACAACAATCACTAGATTCATTATTTTGCTGCTGTTAGTTTTATTTGTAGGATAAATAAACATAAGTAAAATGTATACACTTGCATGATATTAGCCCATTGCACAAGCTGTTTAAAATTATGCCTCCAGTTCTCCATCTCTTTCCAAAATTAGCCATATAATCCGTCAAAGATTAGCACAGATTAGGCGCACGTCGCCAGCACCCAATCACGTCAGCCCTAGCTCGCTCGGCAGCGATTTTATTATCTCCCGGCTTTAATACTGAAATCTGACATCTGAATATGGCAGCGGAACACGTGCATACGTACTTGCTATTCCAGTTCTTCCCATCCTTACAGCCCAGTTGTCTGAGAACGCTGCATCTGGAGTGGAAACAAGGAGCGTTACAAAAATATTTGCACTGCTTACGAGAGGGGCATGGAACAACCACAAACATGTTAACAAGCTTAGAGATTAAAAAAAACAAACAAACATACTACACACATTCACTCAGGGGGAAAAACAACAACACGAAACGGTACATTTCCACGTCACTGGCGTGGTACCCTTATCCTCTTATCTTTAACAGCTTTAATATGTATCTGAAAATATGGATATACAATATTCCTTTAAAAATAAATTAAGGGCCGTAATTACTTTTAAGTATAAAGTTACACTACTGTACAGGTACCTTTCTAGGATAAGATGTCATATTAAAAAGGTACAAAAAGCAGCTGACTTGGTACCCTTTTTATGAGTGTGTACGCCTATAAATTTCCTGGTATGTATGCCACATGTACATCTGCGTGTGCAATGGTGGAACAGAGGAAATTTAAAAAAACTACAACACAAGAGCAGACTTGCCTGTTTATGAAGTCTATGGCTTGTGCTTTGAGCTGTTCCGCACTGTGCAAGTCTGCTAGAATGAGGATGTCTGCCACGTTCTCAACAGAGAGACTGTTACACAAAGCCTCCTCACACATCACCTTCAATCTTTCCAAAGCATACTGCAGAAACAGGAGAGAGTTGCAGAAAACATACCGAGCAATGACTCATGCACTTCCCAAGATCTTATCAATTAGTAACTTCTACAGTCACTACCGCCTCACCTTGTCTGCTGCAGCTAACAGATGATCGGCCATTTTCTCCAGGTTCGGAGCTTTGTCTGTGTATATAAATACCATCATCTCTCTAAACACGTCCGGTTCGACATCACTGATGTCCACGCGGTTCTGAGGGAGAGGGGGAGAACAACCGTAAGTATCTTCAGGAAACTTCTGTAATCAACCTGCAACATAATGCTAAGAGAGCATCTGAAAGAGCTCTAGAACAGCGCCACACACACACACACACGCGCACACACACACACGCCACTACCACATGCAATGCAACATGAATGCTACGCTGAAAATAGTCCGAGACAGGAAACAAATTCCCCAAATTATGCAACTATAGAATATATGATATATAACGGTAAATCTGTTCTAATAGTATTTTCAGACAGCACTGGTCCGTGATGCACCTCTGTTTTCCCAGGACCCTGTGCATAGTTTATGGACCCTATGCTCTACTTTCTGCACTGCGCACAGCAGAAAGTTGTGTCGGGGCTGCGCATCCATCAACAGATACCGCACTGGAAAGCGTAGGAGTGAAATCTATGCAAATTATGTTAAAGTAGGTATTTTTCTGAATATATCAGAGACCTCCTTCCCTCAATAATCTACTGATCTGACAGAAGTTGTAATTATGAGTATCGCTGTAACAGAGAAGTGCAATCTTTGTCGTACCCCCGCTTACCTTTTTACTCTCCTCCATTTTGTGTTCAAACATGGCATTGAATACTGGCGACCTCGCTGCAAACCAAAGTGGAAAAAAATGTTAGCAGCGGCCAGTTCAAAAGCAAAACGAACAAAATAATTACATCTGTGTCATCAGCCACACCTGCCAGGATGGATTTGTGTGCTTTAAACTCCTGTCCTCCCACAAACAGGCTGCAGTCGGTGAACCTGGAGCCCTCCCATAGGCTGCCCAGGTCGTCAGCCAGCTGACACTCAGGCACCTTCAGCATGTTCATGTTGGACTGACCGGAGATGTTCACCGAGTCCTGCACCACACTCACCTACGAGCAACAACGACGCACGCAAAAACCCCTCATCAGCCATTACAGAACAGCAGGACGTGCACTGTAAATCCTGCTCTAGCTTTAATTAGAGTTGTGCTGCTGCACTGTTAATTATTACTGACTGCAGCACCATCAACAGCGGTTGCCATGGTTTCATTATTACTCAGAAATTAGAAAGGACAAATAGTCGCACTGGGCTGCAATCCCATTCCCTGTAGTTGTGATGTACCTGTTCTAGATATTATCACAATACCTCACAGAAAAGCGTAAGCTTGTCATCTGGCAGAAGTCCATTTGCTTCGTCAAGTAAGAAGTCACGCCTAATAAACTTTTTGAAGCCCCAATCCTTTCCCTGGACAAATCGATATGCTCTTTGACTTTCTAAAGAACAATAAATCAGACAAGATTAGTTAGTAGCCACATATACACTACAGACAATAACACTTTTTTATTTTTTTTTTTTGAGAGGGCTCACCCATGGCTTTAGTTTCTTCTCTTTTGGCATTCAGCAGGGAGAACTTGAACTTCGCTCGCACTTCACTTTTTGGACAGTTTACTAGCAGTAAGTAGAGGGATAAATAATCTTTACTCTCATCATCTAGCCCTTTTGGATTCACTCTTAAACACCTACAGAAAAAAAAAAACATTTGGAAATCAGGGTTAGGACAAGACACTTCATCTGACCTGGTATTCGCTCCATACAGCATGGCTGTAAATTAATATTAGGGAAATGAATTTAAGGGGAAATGAATTTCACACTGGCTTGATAGACAGTTAACCTCACCACTTCATTTTGTCGTTGGGACCAGAAGAGAAGGTGGAACTTTTCAGCACCTCTCCCATCTCCTCTCGGCAGAAACTGAAGTTGTTTATCGTCCACATGTAGGAGAACTTCACTACTTTGACCTGCCAGGTAAGACAGATTTAACTGTTAATACGCAAAATATGTGACGGACAGTTCTTCTAAACAGGAAATGGTTAAAAATAAAATAAGTTGCTACAGTTTGAAATACTGTGACCAGATCTGCATGTTTCCTACAAGTCAATCATCAGGAATTCCTGGTCTTTCAGGGTTGAGTAATATTTCAGAGTCAAAGCATGCCTGCGTATCTGTGTTATGAGGCAGAGAGGGGGTTTATGGGTAAGTATAACACTCAGACGTTAAGATTTTTCATGTGTGATATCCACTGTGGGAAACATGTGGAAAAACCCTAACTGTCTCCTAAACCTGCCTTTAATACCCAACAGCATGTTATCGCAATACAGCATGAAACTTCTCCTGGCCGTCGGAACAGCTGAGTCACTGCCTGTCTTCAGGCGAAGACCAAGGACCTACCTTCTCACCAAGCAATTGAATTAGCACTTTGTTTTTCTACGGTTAAAACAATCTTTATCTTGTTTCCTTTTCATGCTGTACTAACCTCCCTGACTGGGTTTTCAGACTGGTGGTTTTCACAGGATAAGGATGTGTTTCTGATTATAAGTTAAGGGTGTCTGCGGTAAAAATAACTACGTCAGTGATTTAGAACCCCACAAGCAAGTAATAGTAATCCTCAGCGTGAACACATCCGGTACTTTCTTCTTCTCTAATTTTTTTCTGCAGTAAAACCCGATATACACTATATTTCCAAAAGTTTTGGGACACCCCTCCAAATCATTGAATTCAGGTGTTCCAGTCACTTCCATGGCTAAAGGTGTAAGGTGTATAAAATCAAGCACTTAGGCATGCAGACTGCTTCTACAAACATTTGTGAAAGAATGGGTCGCTCTCAGGAG
>CM074955.1:20516060-20531926 GCA_037577455.1 Pangasius macronema
GCCAATCACTGTTCAATCAGTGTTTCCCAACAGCCAATCACTGTTCAATCAGTGTTTCCCAACGGCCAATCACTGTTCAATCAGTGTGTCCCAACGGCCAATCACTGTTCAATCAGTGTGTCCCAACGGCCAATCACTGTTCATGCTGTTTCCCAACAGCCAATCACTGTTCAATCAGTGTTTCCCCACGGCCAATCACTGATCACGCTGTTTCCCAACAGCCAATCACTGATCACGCTGTTTCCCAACAGCCAATCACTGATCACCGCTGATTCCCCACGGCCAATCACTGATCACCACTGTTTCCCCACGGCCAATCACTGATCACCGCTGTTTCCCAACGGCCAATCACTGATCACCGCTGTTTCCCCACGGCCAATCACTGATTCCCTGTGTTTCCCAACAGCCAATCACTGATCACCGCTGTTTCACAATGGCCAATCACTGATTCCCAGTGTTTCCCAAACGGCCAATCACTGATCACCGCTGTTTCCCAATGGCCAATCACTGATCACCGCTGTTTCCCAACGGCCAATCACTGATCACCGCTGTTTAACCTTTTCCTTCATGACTACTCACCGTCACTGATTCTCTTAATCTGCGTTCCTGAGAGAAAGGACAGTATTTTGTAAATGTGTAGCAGTTTAATTTGTGCCACGACCAAAGATAACTTCTTTCTATAAGAAGTAAATGCTAATCTATTATTTTCTACTCTACTCCAAGGGAAAACCTTCTGCCTTCATGTGCCATAATTAATGATACGCCACTGATCAATGATGAACAGATATCAATATGCAAATGAGTCCATGACGTCACCTGGCGACTGTTTTCAGAAGAGTTGGACAGAACCGAAACAAAGCACCGAGGGCTGACTAGCCGGATTACCAGAGTCACAGCTCAGGCAAAAGTTTGGGTCTGACTTTCCCGCAAACACAGGATAAGCTGTGAAGAGAAATGATTTCTAACAAGTACCGCTAAAAAGTTTTGCTTTCTCAGAGTCTGTGTATTAGCCCATGTCGTGCCATAGCAAATTGGTAAACAAATTACAATAACAGAAAGGAAAAAAAAAAACAATCACAGCAAGCTAAAGGTTGGAGAACACCATGCTAGTTAGGGCCAGGTCCAAATTCAGCCTCTCTCCCGGAGTCTAGCCGAGATTAGCTTAGCAGCAAAGTCTGAACTTTATTGCAGCGCTAAAGGCAAATTAGCTGAAGTGCTAAATACAATTAGCTCCATCAGAGCGAGTTTACGAAACTAAAAAAAACAAAACAATATAAACACAAGAACTGTACAGAATACCAGGTTGTTATTACACTCATAAGATAATAGTGTAGGTTTGCTGTGTAGCTAATTAGTAAAGAAAACTGAGTTAGAGAGATAAAGGGAGAAAGAAAGAGAGCAGGATAAAAAAAATAATAAAAAATAAAAAAGCACCTAGCCAGCCTAGCTAGCTACCTCGGCCTACATTTCATTCACGGCCCAAAACAAGTGATATGTCGAAGACAAACGCGAACTGTTCATTCCGATTTGCATTAAAAACAAAGCAATGCCATCGAACAAATCAAAGCCATTCGGTTTTAATAAGCAAGAAAGCCATATAGCATCTTTTTTATGGAAAAAAAAGACAACGAGAATGCTTTCTGTCTTTGTGTCAGCGAACAGAGCGGCGTTAAGAGGAAAATGTTTTACAAACCTCTCAGTCAATCCTCACAAATGGTCACGCTAAACCTGTCATATACATCTATATGCATATATTTCAGCGCAAACAGGGGACTTTTGGTCCTTTTTCTGGAATAAGGAGTGCTTTTCTGCCTTTCAAAACAGCTCAGCGCGAGCACATAGCGGCGTCTGCAGTTCTTACCGGAGCACAGTGCGCATGCGCGTCAGGAGCAGTCCTCTCAGAACTTCCTCCTGTCCGGCCCACAACACACACTCACTCTAACCTAACTTTATTCAGCAGAGCACAGCACACATCCATCACCATGTCCTTACACCCAAACAATCCCAAACGGATTTCCATCCAGTTCTTATTCTGAGAAAGTCAAGTTCTGGTGTCCTGCTTACTTTTGTTGTGTCTTTTTGAACTGAATAACACCGGGTGGGGGGGTGGGGGGGAAGGGTTATTTATTTATTTATTTATTTATTTATTTATTTATTTAATACCAGTTGAATATGAGACTCAGTTCTTGACACTGAGAATAAGATTTAAATCTAAAAAAAAAACATTCACAAGGGTGAAGAAATTGTATAAAACATTATACACAAACGGGATCACTTTTCATTATGGCACGCCAACGTGTCACACTGAAAAGAAAAACCTTCACTGCATTCAGGGGCAGATTTAGTCATGTGGGGGCCCTAGACAAAATATAGGAATGGAGCCCTCATTTCAGTGTTTTAACATCGATATTTAAATGTTCAACATACCTTATTTAGCATTAATAATACATATACATATACATGACATGAATCTAGGGTTTGTATATGCCTCAGGCAGAAAAAAACAAGGCTGCTATGACACAAAACAGTAACTACTAAAACAAACAAATAGAAGTTGCCTCTGCCACTGGCATGTTTAGTCCTTCTTGTTACTGTGCCTCAAATACCCTTCAATGCACTTCAGACAGGAAGGAAGCTATTGAAGAAAAACTATGTCAGACATTTGACCCTGCTGTGACCAAGAGCATTCTTGTGACATTGCGCTAACGAGAATCTTGGATGGACGCACGGACAGATGGACAGATGCACACACGACCTGAAAACATAATGAAAACATAACGAAAAAGTAGTCACTCAGCAGAGAAACAGAAAAGCAGTGTCAGCCCTTATGAACTAAGGCACAGAAACTGAATCACAGAAGTAAAGGAACACAAGAACAAATGATCAGTAGTGTAGTTTTATCAGAAGTGTGTGTGTGTATGTGTGTATGCCTGCATTAGAGACAAAGGGAAAAGAGATTGCCATTGCAAGCAAAAAAAAAAAAAAAAAGATACGACTCTATAGTTAGTTCTCCTTTTGATGTCACATTCAAAACAATATATTGTGGTCTTAAAATACAATAGTTTGGCATGCTGTTCATGTGGTATTGACCAGAAATTCCTGAACTTCTGAATACGTAACAAACTTTACATCTGTAATAAGAGACAGGTTTCACTTTCTCAGAATCAAACCTGTATTTAGCCCAAACAAGACACTCTACTATACATGGATTGTTAACAGATAGCAATGTGGTCCATTGAACAAGGCAGAGGACACCCTGGACAGGAGGCCAGCCCAGCACAGGGCACACTTGCACACGCACTCATACACCACAGACAATTTAGAGATGGCAATCAGCCTACAACGCATGTCTTTGGACTGGGAGAGGAAACTGGAGTACCTGGAGGAAATGCCTGAAGCACGGGGAGAACATGCAGACTCCATGCACAGAGGGCAGAGGCAGGAATCAAACCCCTAACCCTGGAGGTACAAGGCAAACGTGCTAACCATTAAACCACCATGCCCCCTACTAGTCCAAATGAAATACCTAAAATCAAATTTAGGCCTTTTAAAAAGTGTCAGTGTCTTGGCAGGTAGTACTTTGATCAGATCAGTAAAAACCATGTTTCCAAAGTTTTTTTTTCTTCTTTTTTGTGCTCCATGATCATATTTTCTTTTAAGCCCAAAGTCTCTTAAAACAAGAGTCATATAGTTGTTCGCCTGCGCAAATCAGTTAAGGAACGATTACGATAAACGATTTAAAATGTTTGCAACAGTTGGAATGTCTGCATTTCCTGCTCACAAAGAAGAAGCCAGAGGGGCAACGAAGAATCCAAAGGACACCATTTTTAGAATTACATAGTTATTACATACATCACATAAACTTCAGAAACACAAAATTAATGTTATTTTCCTTTCATTCCAGACCACTATGTTGGTTTCCATTAGATCTAATTTCATTGTTGAGTACTAAGCTTACCAAGATTCTTAATAATTTTGTTATTGCTAAGTCCTCACCATCAGAGGAGTGTGTGTTGATGTGCATGGTAATTCTAGTACTTGACTTATTACTATTCTCACCATAGCCGTCTGTGTCCTTAGAACAGACATGTGGCTAATTGTTTGTCAGTGAGTAGAGGTGTGTAGTGCTGTGGTCATACAGTAACTAAATTAAGAATTTTGTAAGTAACAACCAAAAAAGCAAAAAAAAAAAAAAAAAAAAAAAATACAAGTTATTTTGAAGTTGGGCGAATAAACACTGGAAATAACAGACGCACATATTCTGTTTTAAGAGTTATTATGCTGATGCATTTAGATAAACAACACTATCTCTCCAGTTAGGCTAAAGTGGAACATCTAGAGAAGAGCAGAAGTCGATCTGCTTGTGAGCATACAGACAAGTCAGTGGCAGGGTTCATAGACAGGACAATGGTGCGGGATTGGTCAAATCTACAGCTGTATGATTTTTCGAGGTTGTTGCTGCTGCGTGTTGATAGGCCCATTCTGTTTTGACTTTTGTCAATGTTATTGATAGGCCGTCCTATTAGACCAGGCATGCAGTCCTTGATGAGCATATCACTATGGCAAAGCAGACTACACATCCTGAAATTATGTGTTTGGGCCCTGGGAGCCCCAGCATACTGACATGTTTGCAAAGTGTCAGACACATTCATAGAAATATACATGTTCCATCTATGCAACAGCTGTATGCAGTTGTATCACTATAGTGACACTTGGTAGTAACTCCTTATCCTTTACCGTGAGCAATGTTTCTCAGAGAGTCAGCTAGAAGTATTTCTGAAGAGTTTTCCTAGAGCAGTATCAGAACTTTGAGTTGCAACAAAAAGCAGGACCAGCATTTTAATTCTCATCCTCAATAAAGTATGGTATCAGCACTTGAAGGCCTGGAACATAAGAAAGGAGAACAGAAGGTTATGTATGGAACCAAGTTTCTACAGCTAATTGGAGGACTGCCTGGCCACACGGGTCTCTCAGCTTGAGGAAAATGGCTAGAAGGTGAGTGTAATGTACTAGGGACCTACTGGAGAAAAGCAAATGGGAATACTCCATTAGTTCAGAAGA
This sequence comes from Pangasius macronema, assembly GCA_037577455.1. NCBI lineage: Eukaryota > Metazoa > Chordata > Actinopteri > Siluriformes > Pangasiidae > Pangasius > Pangasius macronema. The sequence continues at coordinate 20,521,122 of CM074955.1, forward strand.
AAACCACTCTTTTGGTCCTTTACTTGATTGTAGAACCATGGTTAAAGATGTAAATTTTTCAATGACCATTTTATTCCCTGCATTTGATCCCTATTGAAAAACTGAGCATCTACATGCACAAACCTGAGAATATAAAGTAGCTTAACATGTTGTGTATGAAGGAATGGTCCAAGATCCCTCTACAACTTTGTGTCTACAACTTTATAGGTAACATAATGATTATATATAACAGGAAGAAGCTCAGTGCTTTTATTCTCAGGGATGTCTTCACCAAGTGTCAATTGTAAGTATTCATTTAACATCGATGTTTGGAAGAAAAAAATGCTTGGATGAGCAACTTAAAAAAGCCTTTGTTGTGTTTAAAGAATTATTTGTATGCATTTACAGCATCCCCTTATGTTTAAGCTCAAAATATAACTCATTGCATGTGTTGTTCTTTTTATATACTATTATTGCTCAGATTCATGAAGGGTACAAATAATTCTGGAGGAATTGTTGTGGTTTTGTGAGGTAGCAAATAAAGTCTGTTTTTTTTTTTTTTGCTTTTACATTTTTACAGCCACGCAATGTACTTTAATCCATCTATAGTTTTACCTCACAGTGTGCAGACCATGTAGGCAGGCCTACCTGAAACTGGCTACTTAGCATGTTGAGGTTACTTAGCATGGTAAGTACATTTGAATAATGGTAATTGGTGGTCATAACTTGCATTAGTTGTTAGCTATGTTAATTTTGTAGCTCCGATGCAAAATTAAGCACACAAAATTAAACACAACTTGGGACTTAACCATATAAGAACCTTTAATTATCTTGCTGCAGTCAGATTGCACTAGCCTGGGCTAAATTTAGACTTATTTTGTTCAGACTTATTTTTTTTTTAAATTCCATATCAAGATAACTATATTATTTTTGGCATTACTTTTATCATCATATTAGGAATGATCTTCACCCAGCCTGTCTGCCTAAATTTTTTTTATAAATGGTTTCTAAAGGCAGATATAATAGAGGACAGCAGAACTGAATGAGTGACCCAAGTAGAGCTGAATGGCCTAAAAAATGATCTATTATTTCTTATTGAAGGCTGACTAACAGTTCTTTCATAATTCTCAATTTCCATGACAAAATAATATGGGTGTATGGATAATATGGATACAAAATGAAAGGATTATAAACTATCTGAACAAATGATAGCACATACAACTGTATATTTTTGGAACTATATTACTTTATCACAGTATTATTTTCTAGCAAGCAAGAACCGTTCTGTTGGTTATATTTGCCTTGTATGGGTTATCTAAGATTTTCTTGAGGGAGAAAGAGATAAAACGAGAGAGAGTTCTTTGTTACGTTTACCCCTCTGGCTTTGAGTAATACTGGGATAAGAGTTTAATGTCAGATAGGAAAGTTATCTACAGAGAGCTTCCTTCAGACTGACAGGTCAATGTGCGATCTCATTTTTACAGTGATACTATAAATACAACATTAACATGGAAATTTGAATCATTTTCATTGAAAACCACCTGCTTAATATTGTGTAGGTCCCCCTTGTACCACCAAAACAGCTCTGACCAATCGAGTCATGGACTCCACAAGACCTCTGAAGGTGTGCTGTGATATTTGGCACCAAGATGTTAGCAGCAGATCCTTTAAGTCCTGTAAGTTGTGAGTTTGCACCTCCATGGATCGGACTTGTTTATTCAGCATATCCCACAGATGCTCGATTCGATTAAGATCAGGGGAATTTCGAGGCCAAGTCAACACCTTGAACTCTTACTAGTAACATCCACATGAATGACAGGACCCAAAGTTTCCCAGCAGAACATTGCATAGAGCATTGCACTGCCTCTGCCAGCTTGCCTTCTTCCCACAGTGCATCCTTGTGCCATCTCTTCTCCAGGTAAGCAACGCAAAAACACCTGGCCCTCCATATGATATAAAAGAAAATGTGATTCATCAGACCAGGCCATCTTCTTCCATTGCTCCATGGTCCAGTTCTTATGCTCATGTGCCCATTGTAAGCGTGTTTGGTGGTGGACAGGGGTCAGCATGGACACTCTAAACGGTCTGCGGCTACACAGCCCCATACGCAGCAAGCTGTGGTGCACTGTGTGTTCTTCCACCTTTCTATCATAGCCAGCATTAACTTTATCAGCAGTTTGTGCTACATAAGCTTTTCTGTGGGATCAGAGCAGACAGGCCAGCCTTACTGTTATGAGCCATTGGCGCCCATGACCCTGTCGCCGGTTCACCAGTTGTCCTTCTTTGGACAGATCAGATCCTCAGATCCTTAAGCTTGCCAATTTTTACTGCTTTCAACACATCAACTTTGATAACTGATTGTTCACTTGCTGCCTAATATATCCCACCCCTTGACAGGTGCCACTGTAACAAGATAAACAATGTTATTCACTTCAACTTGTCAGTGGTTTTAATGTTATGGCTGGTCTGTATATATATATATACACCATATGGAACCATTTGTTGAGCTATTTGAGAGTGCTGCAGAAGCATGGGGCTGATCAGATTCACAGATTCACAGGGTGGACTGTTACTGCTATTGCCGCTACTGTTGGGGGTCGTGAACCTGCTGGAGTACCCAGGCCTGAACCAGGCTATTTTGCAACTGGTTGGCTGCACCCCCAAACAACACCGTTCACTGATCCTCAGTGAGCTTGGCTGCCTGTTCGCATTCACCCAACAGCTCAGAGACACCTGTTGAAGGTGGCTGCTGGCAGAGGACCGCAGTGCTGGAGATGTAGTCGACCTAGTAGTGCTGGAGCAGTTCATCGCCCTGCTACTGAAGGGGATGGTTGAATGGGTCCAGTGCCACTGTCCAGCGTCATTACAAGAAGCAGTCCAACTAACCACTTGACAGTGTATCTGGGGGCAGGCAAGCACCCACTTCTCCCTTGAGCATGGTCGAGCGATTTAATCAAACCTTTTAAAATATGATTCGCAAGTTTTTACAAGAGGATGCACAGTAAGAGATGTTTGAATTACTATATGGGTGCAGCATCTTAGACGTCATCAGACAAAATTGGGGGAAGGGATCTTTGGAGAGCAAGAATGAAATTCAGTATGTTCTTGACCTGTGAGCAAAACTCCACACATTGGGGCAATTAACACAGGTAAATTTGCTACAGATGCAAGAATTCCAATCCTGGCTGTATACTGGGGTGCTCAGCTATGTAAGTTTTTATAGGGAGATAAATTGCTCATATTATTACCCACATCAAGCTCCAAATTACTCAAAAGTGGCAAGGGCCCTTTGAGGTCACATGGCAAGTAGGGGATGTCAACTACAAGGTAAAGTGAATGGATAGAGATATACCACCTTAATCTCCTTAAACCGTACAGAGAGGTGGTCCCTGTGGCTTTGGTGATGGTCGTTATAGAGAGGGATGAGCTAGGACAGGACGTGAATCTAAACAGGGAGCTCAATCCTCCCCAGTCCCCTGTGGAGAACTGTGGAGGTTTCTAAGTCACAAACGGAATTTTCAGACATTGTTTCACCTCCACACTCCAAACCGTCCCTATTGTTTGCCCAAACACAAAAAATAAGTGGAGCTCACAGCCATGCTTGATATGTGGGAAACTGTGGAGTCCCAGAGTGACTAGTCAAGTCCGTTGGTCCTGGTTCCCAAGGCAGATGGTCAGTCCAGTTCTGTGTGGACTTTAGAAAAGTCAATGCAGTGTTTAAATTTGATGCATGTCCACTGGCCCGCATTGAGAAACTGCTCAATTGGTTAGGTGCTGCTCACTTTTATTCAACTCTGGATTTGAAAATAGGATATTGGCAGATCCCCTTGACTCCCATAGTTCATGAGAAACCAGCCTGTTCCACTCCATTTGGTTTACACTAATTCGTGACCCTTCCTTTTGGGTTGTTTGGAGGCCCAGTGACGTTCCAGTGACCCATGTACAGAGTCCTCCATCTGCACACCTTTCTTGATGACATTATTATTCATAGTAATGACTGGCAGTGACACGTTCAGCATCTGAGGTAGCAGTGATAGCAGCCTGCCCAAGACATAAGGCAAAAAAGGAGGTGAGACAGTTTCTGGGGCTGGGTGGCTAATATCATAGGTTGGATGTCACCAGCCTGTTGACTGACCTCACAAAAACGGACCGCCAGATCCGGTCCAGTGGACGGAGCTATGCCAACAGGCTTTTATTCAGGTAAAAGCTGCACTTTGTGGCTGACCACTTTTACATTCTTCTGACTTCTCTCTCCCTTTTGTTTTGCAGGCTGACGCATCAGACAGAGGGCTGGAGATCAGACAGAGAGAGAGCGCTGAGCAACCCAGAGCCGTGTGTGTGTGCATGTGTATATATGTGCCTAGTGAGAGAAAATCACTGAAAAGAGAAGGAAAAAAAATAAACCGGAAAAATTAAGATCCCCCTTTTGAGTTGTCGCAAGTTTACCTCCCATCTCATTTCCATGCAAACTGATTGTTGGAGTCATGCTCATTTTATGGGTGGGACGGTGGCAAGGCAGGTTGCATTGCCGTCTGATAGCTCCAGGGTCGCTGGTTCTCCCATTGCCTGCATTGGGTTTCTTCCAGGTTTGGTAGCTGGATTGGGTGCTGGATTGGGCCCCTAGATATGAATGAGTGTGTGAATGTATGTGTGATGGTGCCCTGAAATGGAGTGGTGTCCCATCCAGGGTGTGCTCCAAGCTAGTGCTCAGTGTTCCAAGCTAGTGCTCAGAGCAAAAGTAAAATCATTCTTCAATTTGTCTGTATAAGTCTAAGGAGGTTCAAGTTTTTTCTCGAAAACGTGTGGCTGAGGAACATTTTTGCGCCTGTCAGAATCAAAAAAGCATCAGCTTAGCTGCTTAGCTCCAGTTGGTGTGTCAGATTTCCCCCATCACCCTGCCTTATAATTATCAGTCTTAATTAACTTTATTGTTTGCGTTCTGGAGTCTAATCCGGGAAATGGTAATGAGTTTTATAACCTGTGTGTGTGAAAGAGAGAGGGAAAGAGTGTGAGAGAGAGCGAGAGAAAACTGAAAAAGCGAAAGAGAGCTGACAGTGAATAACCTCCAGATTTTAATATAGAATTATACAAGGAATATATAGAGTGACAAAATGCAGGCCTACAGAGGCATCTTCTATATTTGTATATTTATTTCTTCTCTCTCTCTTGTCTCTTCATGCATATAATCTATTCTAGGGTCACCTAATGTGATTCTCATCCAGTACTCTGTTCTAATCCCTAGACTAGACTTGTGCTCGTTTGTAGTCTCTAACCTGTCATTCTGATGAGTGTTGTTGTGGGTGTATGAGTGATTGTAGGACCAAGGGAGAGAAAGTGTGTGTCTGAAAGTCTGTCTGTCTATGGGAGTATGCATGTGTGTGTGTGTGTGTGTGTGTGTGTGTGTGCATGTGTAAACTTAGTGTGAGCATGGTGCATGCAGCAGGACCAAGAGCTGGGTACAACAGAGAGTTAAGATTTAAGATCTGACTGATAACAGTCCTGCCCTGAGTAGCTCTCTCTTATGGACAAGTCTCAGTGGTACTGCTTCATTAACGACCCTGTTACAGAGAAAACTGCTAAATGGTACAGATAAATAAGCATAAATCAAAAAGCATAAATCAAATCCTTGTGTAAAGTTAATTTCGTCATTTAAATAATAGTAAAAAGCATATGATAAAATAGTAAATAAAAATTCATGACAATGAGACAGAAATGTGTATGTACTGTGTGACTACTGATTGAGTAAAGTTAATGCAAAGCTTAGCTGCTATTATCTGACTAGTCGAGCCACATGGAAAAAGGAATATCCATTCCCCTCAAATCACCCTTACACTCATTAGTTTTGGCAGGAACATACAATTGAGCAATGGAGGGTTAAGGGCCTTGCATAAGGGGCCTATAGTTGCAGTTTGGCAGTGATGTGAACCAATAACCCAGAGCCTTAACAACTGAACCACTGCCCTTGTCAGCCCAGATCAGATGGCACAGTTAATGTCAACAGCCTTTTTCGCTTAAAAGATTAATGTCTGTTTTTTATTAAACTGCTCTAAACACAAGATAACCTTTGGTTAAAGAACTCCTCACCCCACAGATTTCAGCACGTCCCCTCCGCTCCACAAACACTCATCGTCTCCTACCCCCTAGGACTAAGACCCGCACCATTGGGGATCGAGCCTTTTGCGCCGCTGCTCNACTCTTTATGTAGCACTTTGAGATTTTCTTTAAAATGTAAAGTGCTTTATAAATAAAATGTATTATTATTATTAAGTGAAGTGTGGCCAAGTATGGTGACCCATACTCAGAATTTGTGCTCCCAATAGAGATAGAATAGCACGGGGCTAATAATATGATGTACCGTATACAGTGTGTATAAAAAGTCTACATATCTCTGTTAAAATTGCAGGTTTTTGTGATAAAAAAAACCTCAAGATAAATCATGTCAGATCTTTTTCCACCTTTAATGTGAACTGCAACCAACTTAATTCAAGTGAAAATCATTTAAGAGGAAAAAAAAGGAAAAAAAAAAAACAAAAAAACACCTGCTTCCAAAAGTGTGCATACCCCTTAACTAATACTTTATTAAAATCACTTTTTAATAAAGTTTTGTTTGCCTGTAATACAGCACTCAGTCTTTCTGGATAAGAGTCTAGCAACAGCATGATGTTTTTGTCTACAAATGGAGGGATGATGTGTTCTTGGTAATGTCACTGGTGCCCCATTTTCTCCACTTGTTGATGATGGCCTTCACAGTGTTCCATGGTACACTGGTTAATTCTGAGCACAGTCACATACCCCATTATTACACTTGTGCAACCTATGTCATTTTTGTATTATCACAAAAACCTGCAAATTTAACGGGGGTGTGTAGATATTTTCCAGTGTATCCACTGTTAATTAACAAAATCTCCTTAAGAAGGCAGAAATAACATTGCTTTGTGAGAGATCATTTGGTCCTGATGTCTTATCCAAATTTGGGGTAGCCTGGGCACATTGTCAGGATAAAATAGGACTTCTGCCAACTTACTGGACTTCCGTGCACTGCTAGAATTGTTGGCTATTTACGGACAGGAATGACTGCCTTTACTGAGGGACCTAGTACAGCCTAATTCAGATCAGACTTTAGAACACTGGTCTTTCATACAGGATTGAAACCACACATTTATGTATGTTTTCCTTGCATATTTTAGCAGCTATACGCATGAACAGGGCTAAAGTGTGTAATGATGTAACATTAACTGTTCAAGGAGTTATTTGCCTCTTTTTGTGGCCCTGCACCAGCATTCTGTCTTGCAAGGTGTGTGGCTGAAAGTGTGAGGGAATGTGTGGGAGTCTATCTCCTTTATGCCTCAGGACAGAACTCTGGAATACCTCCCTTTTAAAAACAAGTATTTATTAACACCAGCAGAAAGTTTGGTGAGCATGAATAATTAAGAAACCAGAGAATACCTACAGAGTTTGTTAAAGAGAAATACTCTATAAGTTAATTAGCATTTTGCTATTAAAGATAAGGCTGCACAGAAAAAAAAATTGGCTTTATACATATATGACTACAGCACCATGCCTGCGTGTTTCCTGAAGAATGACATTCATCTGCATTTCATCACATATTTATATATTCATGCTTCCTCTTCTCTCCTGCTGCAGCTATCTGTCAGGAAAAAAAAGCAAAGAAGTGTGATTGGCGGTAAAGGAGAAGAAGCGCAAAGCAGAGACAGGAGGGGTGCTTGTGCGATTCTTGCGCTGCCATAGATAACGTGCGCACACCACTGTGAAGGCAGCAGTTTTTGACAGGCTTTTGCTGCTTCCACCCTTTCATCTCAGGAGCTGACTATAGGTAGGGGGAAGTTGCTGAGGTAGTTCACATGTTTTTGCGTTCTCTTGGGGTATGGGAAGACAAGAGATGAAGATAAAAATAAAAATCTCTGTGGGCTGTCTTATTTATAGCTACTTTCCAAAACCATTACTGCTGCACTGTATAATACAGTATGTCGAAATAATATGCCACTGTAGATTTGTGGGATTAGAATTATATGAGTGAAATCTGTCACACACAGAGAAAACAGCCATGCTAGTTATGTGTATTGTGTTATGTGCTTGCTTTTATTTTCCTGCACTAGTGGTACAGTCACACATTGCAACTGATCATGCAGAACATGAAATATGAAATGCTAGATTGATCTGGGTTCCTNCTATCACTCACTGTCCTGTGTGCAAGTTGACTAGGAACTATTATTGTTGCTCAGTATGGCACTCATTGTCGGTCTCTCACCACTTGGAGTGTTCCATGGTGCTCTGAGTTTTTCACTTTCCCTGCCATTTAGTGTAAGTAAGCTACTAAACATTGATGAATAGTCCACCCTTGTCAAACTGCACTTTTCATCACTGAGCTTCCAAAGTTAGCTGGATTGCACTAACTTTCCTTTCCTATTTTAGGGAGTGGAGTCTCCCTCAGCAACTCTGCTCACTCCCAAAGCCCCCATAGTATTCGAGCATGTGGCTAAGTATGGATAATTGTGGTTGAGTGAATCTCATTAACTATACTGTGTATCTCTTGTTTTCAGGCTACTTATATTAGACCAGATCACTAACACAAAACACTGTTGCTGGAGTGGGGTCTCCCCATATATCAAATTCTCCCTTAGCATTTCCACTCAGAGTTTTCTACATACCCTGACATCTTGCTGACTAGCAGGTCTGTGGCTAGTTCCGCTAGTTTAGTCAAGGCACTGGAAGCTTGTGCCCCTTAACTGATCCCTCCTTATAGCACAATGAGTGGTCTTCCATTCCTCATTCCTTCCTCATTGCTGTGTCTGGAAGATTTTTTCCAATATAAGAGTGAACTGATAGTTGCACCACAGCATTCAACAGGAATTGGATGAGTGCCGAGCATTCCTTATGATGTACAGTGTCCAGCTCTTTCATACAGCACTGGTCACAAGGGAATTTACTTTGCTACAGTGCAAATATTTCATCAGATGTCTTCAAGGAGGTATTTAGCTTATAGTTCTACCTTCAGCTAACATGACAGAACAGGACCATGGGCCACATGACTGCTTTTGATACCTTTATCAAGTTTCTGGTGGCCTCACCAGAAAAAGCACAACATTCAGAGATCCACTGCTTGCGTACTGAGTGTAGATGCACTGATGTTTTAGTGAAATCTTGCAATCTTGTGTGCAAGATTGTATGTGGCATGCATGGGCAATTTGTTTGCTATTTTATTGCTTGTATTGTAGCAATAGCTTATATTGAAGGGAGACACCTAGGGAGGAACAAGGATCGTCACCTTATAGAACCAGACCTGTATACAACCTAGAGACGGTTAGACCTTTATGCATGATACCAGGTGTTATTGGCACAGTCTGCACACATGCCATTTCATTGCAGAGTGATTCCTTGCTTCCCATTTACCATGTGGGACCATAAACAGTGCCCCCACCATTAAAGGGTTCTTTACAGCAAAGCCAGTTCCACTGGGCAGCGATTACAGATCAGTGGGTCTTGATGACAATGCACAGTACAAACTCCAAACTCTGCTGTTAGCCACCAACGATCTCAGGGCTCCGGTTCTTCTCAACGTCAGACCCCAACAGAATTGCCACTATGACCCAAGCATTTTATTCCTTCTTGGACAGAGAAATGTTAGATAAGGTAGACCCTATGGTTCAGAGCAGTGGTCTCTGCTGATGATTTCTTGTTCAGAACAAGGACACCTGGGATATGTCCAGTTGTAGTTTTGAGAGGGTCATAAAAAACCCTCCCTTTGTGGGAGTTAAGGCTACCAGTTGTAATTCACGCTGTGTATCCACAGGACTGGTTCTCGTTAGTGGATCTGCATGATGCATATTTCCACATTCTCATCACCCTAGAGCACAGATACTTTTGAGATTTCCCAAGGACAAGCACTCCAATTCAAACTTCTACCCTTTAGACTCTTTCTAGCACTACAAGTGTTTTCTGCAAGATATGTACAAGTGGCCCTGTTGCTTCTGATGGCTAGAAGCATCAGGTTACTGCTGGATGACTGGCTGTTGTCTTTCTAACATTGAAACAGTCCACACCATTCATTGGCATGACGCAAGAGTCACTGAGAAACCAATCCACCCTGTCACCCCAACATGTGGCAACACATTATTGCTCCCCTTTTTGCGAGTGCCTTGAGGGGTCTCCAGTCAACAGACCTTGCAGCATTTCATGAAAGTGAACCTACAGACCATTCCTTGTGGTGTCCAGTACATGCCCTATGGTACTGTTTAGACTGAACGATGGCTATTCAACCCTCAGATCAACTCTTCTGTCACAGAGAGAATATATGTATAATCCCGTATAATCCCATATAACCCCTGTAAAAGGGATATCATCACGATGACCTATAGGTGAGCTGTGACAAAGAAGATCTCCTTCTCATGTAGTCTCCTAGTTTAACTAGTAACAGGCTTAAATTTTCAGAATACAAAGATCTGTATGCAAGACTATATGTGGATGTAGAAAATGTTTTTTCCTTTTTACATTTAAAAATCTTATTTTCATTTCATTTAATTTTTAACTCTAGAATCACCCTTGCCTGCTCCCAACTATCCTGTTAAATTGTGCATGATTGGTAAGACAAATCTTCTCAAAGAGGTTATGTGACCTCTAAACCTGACCAATGTTTCACTCATGACTAATTTATTCTTAGGTGGATGAGTTGGCTTTGCAGAAGAAAAAAAAGCACAAAATACAGGTTTATTATTTACCCTATACATGTAATTCAATTCAATTAAGTTTTATTTGTATAGCGCTTTTAACAATGGACATTGTCACAAAGCAGCTTTACAGAAATAAAT